>JAUMTR010000006.1:6736988-6901983 GCA_032270685.1 Microctenopoma stevenorrisi
TCATATTAAGACGGGGGCCGCAAATTACGGTCCCGGGGGCCGCAGATGGCCCGCGGGCCGCGAGTCTGAGACCCCTGATGTAAAACAACAAACGGCCTCCTTGTCATTCAACAGAACATCTCCAAACACAAGTACCAGAACCGGGATGCGTTCCTTTCAGATGTCAGTCTCATCCACACCAACAGCATCAAGTACAACGGTAACATCACTGTGAACGTGACCTCTACACTGTTAAGGACACATTCTGCTGCATGTTGCACGTTGTTCTATGAATGCTCACACTTTATCTTTCACAGGATCAGACAGTCCTTACACCAAAACAGCCCTGGAGATTGTCAATGTGTGTAAGCAGACCTTGGCAGAGGTATGTTGGCTATGGTATTTAGTTTTCTCTCTGCAAGCGCCGGTGATAAGTGCTTATGTGGAAAACCACATTAACTTTGTCGTTTTCAGAACATCTATTAAGTAATTCTGGGATTTTAAAAATGCTATTTGTGAAACATCTAATTGCTCCTGTGTTTCACACATATTTTATTAAATTGATGTTCTGTTTATGTTACCAGTAATTAAGATTTATGTTAATACTGCTGAATGTTGTGTAAATAGTAGAACTCATTGTTCACATTTTAGACAAGTTTGTTCAATACATTAATGCGCTGTGCACTTAAAAATAAAAGTATTTCCTTTTAGACTTAGACTAATACAGAAATGTTGCACTTTTATTTTACATGGTTTGAAAAATGGCTACAACCAAATGTCAGCGTTGTAATTCTCGCCTGTTTTTGTTTTGCCAGTATGATGAGCACCTGACTCAACTGGAGAAGGACATCTCGACTGCTAAAGAGGCAGCGCTCGATGCAGCAGACTTTGAGAGTTTGGACCCCATGACTCCAGGGCCGTACACACCGCAGGTAAGAGCACAGCCCACACCCAGTTTTATTTACTAGCTTGACTCATGGAGGTTTTCTGGGTAACATGCAGCACTGTCTATAGACTTAAGGCCTCTAGCTGTTTGTAGATACCGCAGCAGGTAGTCTAAGTGTTTCCATGTGTACTACTCTCCTCACCACACCTTGCAGTGCTCCTCCTGCCCTTGTATTTCTTCACTCGTTTCCTGCGCTAACTGTCCTTTCTAGACATTCTTTTCTATACTCTAGATTCCTCACTGTAGTGTCTCCTTTTTCCCCCCAACCTGCTTTTCTCCTTCACTCCTGCCGTCATGGCCTGTCTCTGTTTGTGCGTGCGCCCCTCTGTGCGGTGTTGGCCAGCCTGCTGATCTGTTTGACAGTGGGGCTTCAGGGAGTCTGCCCAGAGATCCCAGCAGCCTTTTCTCTGAGGGACCTCTAGTGGTTACTCCAGAGAAGAGAGGGGGGCAGGTATGGAGAGAGACAGAAATAATTGTGCCGCCTCTCTTCAAACTATCATCAGAGCACCCACCTTGTGTTTTTTCATGGTTTGCTTTTTATTTCAAAATAAAACACTACAGATAACATTACAGTGTAAATGTAAGGGTGGTGGTTACGGGTACGCGGTTATTTACAGTGCAGGTCTCAGACTTCCTATCCTACCCCCCAGGGACGTCACAGCAGGAGACCTGGGGAAGAAGAGTCAGATGTGGACATTGAGGGCTTTGAGGAAGAAGATGATGGCAAGCCCAAGACTCCTGCTCCAGTAAGAAAACGTTTTTTGGGAAAGTCGTGAAACAATGCACCAACTTCCCATCAAACACAGTCACACATTTAAACAGAAGCACCTTCATTTCAGGCCATTTCATTATCAACTAGACCCACCGTACTGTGCTGGGGTATTTTTTATTCACAGGAATTGTACTTACTTCATCCTCACAGGCGTTGAGGAAATATCTTTTTGGCTGTTTTTTAGTCCTTTATTAGTTTTTATCTAAATTATTATCGTGCTTTGTCTTGTTCATAGGCAGAGGACGCAGAAGGAGATCTGGAGGATGAAGATGATGAAGTGGAGATGTTGTTGCCGCCTCACAGACGGGTCCGTGACCAGGACGAAGAAGAGGAGGAGGATGATGAAGAGGATAGAGACAACAGGCGATCCAACCGCCCAGCCCAAGCCAGCGTGCTGTACCAGGATCTGCTCATGTCTGACGGAGAGGATGATGCAAGCGAAGAGGAGGGTGACAACCCATTCTCCTGTAAGTCCAGCTGAAGCAGAAACGGATTCTGTGCACAAGAAAATAGTCACAGCTACTGTTTAGTGTGTGGTGTGATATGATCGGGAGTGATGGATCAAACAAAGTCATCACTTCTCAGTACAGGCTTTTGTGTTGATCCACTGTGTTCTCTTCAGCCATCCAGCTCTCAGAGAGCGGCAGTGACTCTGACAGAGAGTTGGATGTGCGACCCGCCCCTCCACGAAGAGCTCAAGAGACAGCCCGCATGGGTATGGACCAGGACGAGAGCATGATGTCATACGAAGGGGACGGTCCTGATGAGACTCATATGGAAGACAGCAATGTCAGGTACAGCAGACCCGGGTGTGAGGAACACTTTTTTATATCGAATGTTTGCTCAGTCAGTCCTGCCTCTTACCATGTTTATAACTCTTCTCTGGCTTTCACTGGTCGTCCACATCCAGTTCAAAGCTCGTCTACAGAGTGGTCAAATAAACGGAACCTTTGTGCCTGAGAGCCTAGAACCAGGTCCCTCTCACGCACGAAACTCTGCCAGTGAACAGTGTTCGGTGTCATGTCTGGTTCTTTTCTTCTCATGGCACTTTAGCTTCGAATGTCTTTAGATTAGAGTGGTTGCTTGCTCCGTACCTCACTTGTAAGTCGCTATAAATGGGCATCTGTAAAACTTAAAATGTGCAATGCTGTGAAAAAGTGTTTGCCATATTCTTGATTTATTTTTTGCATATATGTCACTTTAGTGATTCAAACCATAAAACAGATTTTAATATCGCGAAATCTCCTTTTTACTATTGCCTCAGTTATGGCAGCTACGATGAGACGGAAAGCAGGAGTCAGATGCAGCCCTCCAGCATGGGAAATGGAGATGAATATGGCATCAGTGAGGAGGAGGAGGAAGATGAAGAAGATGAGGCACGGAGGAGAGGCCCAGCTGTCCTCTCCCAGGTCCAGCTGAGTGAGGACGAGGAGAGTGAAGAGTTCAGATCTATTGGAGGAGACAGCGACATGGACTCTGACAACTAGTTTATACACATTATCAAAAAAACATTGTTTGTATTTTCATTTTTAAAATTGAGATTTCTCAGGTGAATATATTGTACATTGTTTTGTATATTACAATGAATGTTTATAGCTTATTACTCACTAGCTCTGTTGTAGCTACAGTAAAGTGCATTGTCAATTTTAATTTGCCTTTTTATATGTTGAGTGAATATAATGCACTGATGTAGCTTGACTGGACACGAGATCGGTTGTTAACTCACTCCAGTCCTGCATTATTCTGCATTAAGAATTACAGTATTGTTAATAATCTTTCTCTGCTGCGTTCGACACAAGAATTCAGAAACAAATCTCAATAAAACATGGTTCATAAACACTGAACAGCAGAGTGAGCCAGCAAATACAACAGCTATTGCTTTTTTAGGACTCTTTGCACAATAACTTCATTTCTTAAACGTTTTATTTGCACTCCATACTTTTACATTTGGGCACAAAAAGAATTCTACAGAAAATTAGGATTTTCAATTTGAAAAACAAAAGTTAAATTATATTCAGGCTCCACAATAAGACGTGTACCTTTCATGACTTCTAATCCGTCTTTATCACCTTGAATAGTGGCAGCAGAAATGGGGAGTGCCTGTTTAAATGCATTAGCGGGGCAGAACTAGATCATATCACCACAAAAACATAAGCGCAGGTCAGTCCTCGCTGAAGAAGTGAACAAAACTACATACATTACAGGAAGAAACCACGTCTGTAGTTCCTGTTAGCAATCGACTTATTGTGCAGCGGTCACCTGTCAAGTATATGGCAGCAAATGTGCGTTTCCTGTTGCAACAACTTAGCGTGCATACTGATCATTTTGTAATCAACCCCACTAAGTGAGGGCTGACTGGACTTGCACATTACAGTCAACACTGATGCAAAGAATTCAAGGACTTGTGAATCCTGTAGAGTTTTTTTTGAGCTTATGTGCATACTTTTAGTTGTAGGACAGAGTATTATTTTACAGTTTCATTATTTCAAGGATGTCCCAGTCTGGTTCACTTATTTGCCCCAGATATTTTTACATTCTTATGACTTCAACAGTAGATTTTTTCAATAGTCTACATTGTTCCTCCCTCTCAGTCATTTGTAAGTTACGACTGTCTACACATTGTGGTATTTGTACACAAGTACATTACTACAATATCATGTCTTAATGTTTTAACCACTAATGATATCTTTCACTGTTGAGTGGATGTATCATTTCTGGCCCAAGCTACGGTGGTTGACATTTCAGGTGAAGCAAAAACACGTCTGTGAAGGGACAGGTGTCCCTTAGGAGAGTGGGGAATCCTGCAGGGGCTGAGAGACTGAGACCTATTAATGGCTGCAGTCCGGACCCAGGTGTCTTTCACTGATGGTAACAAACCACTGGAGGTCGTGGATGCTGCAGTATGTGATGGAGACCAGCAACTTGACCTCATTCCTGCAGGAGACACACCTGAGAAAGAATGCATGTTCTTATTAATTGATGTAACTTTGCTCTGTGTGTAGCTCAACAGATTGAGAACAGTTGGTATTTTCTGTTGTTAAACATGACAATAAGTCCAACCTGCTGGAGAACAATCAGTGTGGTCAGCAGGGTCCTCAGTTTCCAAACTACGGCTGTTCCTAACAGCCTGGAGGGAGCGAAGGCTGGTCCGCAAAGGTGACCTGGTCCTGCCTGGAGATGTTGCTGCAAAACACGTGGTTTAATCCAGTTCTCACACACTTATCACACAAGACGTTTAATACTAATAATACTCCACTACTACTGTAGTGTGTTTAAAATATCCCTGTGCATGTTCTGCGTACCTTGATTCTGGACAAGTTTAAGCAGCTTGAACTGGGTGACTTGTTGATGAAGTCTGGCCAGTTTTGGACTTTGGCAGCCATGCTTCCCTACTGATGTTGGTGACTGACAGGGAGAAGGGATCAGCGACGATAGACTTGGCTGCCAACAAGGGGAGGATAAAGCCTCAGTTTTATTTCCTGGATTGGTGTCATCGACAGTTTCAGTTGAAGCGTTAAAAAAGGGAGACAGTATCGCTGGTGACTCTGAGCTTCTCCTGGGTGAGGCAGCAGCAGGTATAGAAACGTAGTCCTGTCGTAAACCTAAGATGGATGAAGACCAAATTTATCTCTGTCCACTGTGCAGCATACTGAATGTCAGAGAGAAAGACTCACTGGCTTCCTGCAGACAAGCCATAATGTGGACATCTGTGATGTCCTGCAGCCTGTAGTTTGTAGTTATGGAGTCAAATGGGATGTTCAGGGCATTGTTATCTGTATAGATACAAGAAGTAAATTATGCAGGTTTGTGACTTAATATGTACGGCACTATGAGAGCGTTGTAATGTTGTCTTACTCTTAGTGGAGTTGCCAGAGGTTTTGTCTATAGAAGAGGCCAGAGAGTCATTGTTGGTATGATGAAAAACTGCAGGACATCTGTAGAAAGGACTGTTTAATTCTGACAATGAGAGAAACCAATCAACGTAAAAATATATTTACATATATTTTCTAGGAAGTGGGTGATTCAGTGCTGTTCTCTTACTTTGCTCCAGCCTATTGATGAGTACGCGACATGCGGCCTTCATCTCAGGACTGGGGTTATCCAGGACATGTCGGCACCACCTGAGAGCAGACTCGTCGCTCTCTACGAATTCCTGCTTCTTTGGAGTTTCATATAACCTGTGACAAATAAAGGCGTTGTATTTACATCATTCTCATGTCCACAGAGCTGCTCAATTGGTCGGGTAAAAAAGTCGAAGATTTATATTAAAGCACATTGATGTATGTTATACGAGATAAAATCCACAGCGTCGCTTGGTGTAAAAGCATTTAAAGCATTCAGAGCTGTAGTTTAATCATGTAGGTATCTTCTAAGGTTAAGTCTTTAACACAAGTTTGCTTTCTGGGAAATTACCCTAATGAAATGTGTTGCAGGGATAAAAACAATAACAGGGTATTTAGGTCTGATCACTTAACTTGTCTGCGTCAGACTGATGAAGCTCATTATTCTAAGTACACTCCAAAATATCTGTGAAATGTCACAGGACTGACTGAAGTCAGAATAACGCCCACCTCACTACCACTGCAGCACTTTTGCCTGTCTGTTAAAATGTATAGTGACTTGGATGAGTTCACGAGTCCTACTCACTATGAACATTACTGAAGGTCTACTTGCACCTACCAGCGCTCTTCATCCTCCAAATCATCCTCTAAATCAAGAAGCTCTACTGAGTCCAAAACAGACTCTTCTTCGTTTGTTTCTTCCTTCCAGCTGTCTTTTTGACCGTTCACATTGTGCAGTGGCCTGTCCAAAGCAGATTTGTAGCCAGATTTCAGATTATCCAGTCTTATTCTAGCATCCATAGCAAATGAATGACTGTTGCAACTCTGGACTCTTGTCGGTTCAGCATCAGCCCAGATGCTGCAGTAATAATCTGAGTTCTTCTCCAGCTCTGCAGAGTTGCTTTTCAGCTCACTGGGGAAAACATGGTGGTTTGCACCGGTGTCACGCTCCAGTGGTGGCCGATTGAAACCATAACTGCTCCAGTCTCTCTCCATTAGGTGTCTGAGTTCTCCTCTCTCAGTGAAATCCTCAAACAATCACACTTCTTCAAGGTCTCGTTCAGTTTTCATTTAGTCCACCTCAGCAGGCCGTAATGAAAACGCTGGCTGATGCCAAACCCACGATGTGACAAATGTTGTCTGAAAATTCAGTTCCAAAAGTTCGACCGATGCCTCTTTCTATTCACATACTGCAGCTTCACTAACATCTATTGACCCAGATTTGTTAAGTGGGGCTGTTAAGTACAGACACTCAACAGATTGGATGGATTTAGAGAAGCACCAGGAGCTTATGTGGATTAAAGAGTTTGTGAGCTGCTACTAAACAGGAAAAGAAGCCACTCAACATCACACTATCAAGACTAAGGTGGACAATATGGACCAGTTAATGTCACAGCAAATGTTTGTTTGCTTTCCTGGTTAAGTCACATCGTTGTGTGTAGTTTATTAGTAGATGAGATGTGTTTTCTTCTCTGTATGGCCATCACACACACACACACACACACACACACACAGTCATATCTCACTGTATTGGTGAGCACACTCACTGACATTATACTTCCAGAGAAAACAGGCCACAGATTGTGCCTTTCGTTTCTTGGTATAGACCACATTTAGGTCATACCCTCAAAAACATTTCATTTCCAAGTTCTGAATAATTGAAAAAAAGGATCGTTAAGGGTTCCAATATTGATGCTCTGTTTTAAAATCTAAACAAATACCGCAACCTGGGAAATCAAGTTGGTTTTATGATTACGCGAATCTGGGACAGGTGGTGAGCATCAACTAGTGACAGTGTGAAACAGCTGCAGTGTCACCAACTTTAAGAAACTTCACAGTAATTAATTCAATAATAAGTAAGTAATAAGTCATTGGTGACGTAAAAAGATTGTTTGTTTTGTTTCTTTCTGTCAGTGCTCAGCCAGCCCAGGCCAAATGTTCTACATCAGCAACATACCCTTCCTTAGAGAAAGAGGGAACCTTTGGAATATGAATCCTGCTGGAGATAATACATTTATACTCTAATCCAAATAAAAAACTACCATTTGGATTATCTGGTTCCAAAACAATGAATGAAAGACGGCACTAAATGACGGATTGAGTGATTTATTGATATGATTGTTTACACTGACAGTGTGGCATGTGTGGTGCAGTAGGTTTTAGATAATGTGCACAGGATCTATGTCTGAACACTGAAGATCTGCTGGTGGTGAGCACTGAAACTAACCCCCCCCCCCCTCTCCATGCGGCAGGTTGGGAGAAGGAGGGCTCCCGCCGTCCTCCGCCTCTGTGTGCGCATCACCTGCGCCCTGCCTCCCTGCGCCTCCCTGCCCTTCACCTCACCGCCCACCGGCCCGTTTCCTCGTCCTCGTCTCTGATGCCTCCCTGCTGCGTTTGCGCTCGATCCACTCGATCACCCGCCGCCTGAGCTACAAATAACACGACGTACTTCTATTAGGACTTTCTTTTCTAAAATGTGGATTACATAGCGAATACTCAAACAGCGAGGCGCCAGCTCTTGTCGGAGGGAAATGCAGGACGAAAGCGTCAAAGCGGCCCCAGCGAGCCCCGGCGGAGCCGGCGGAGCCTCGGCGCAGGTAAGAGCGGACGTTTGGAGCCACATCCAACATCAGATTGTCTGTCCGGAGAGGCGACAGGTTGAGGGGAGAAATGGCTGAAACCAGAGGCAGGGGAGATGACGCGTGTAGTCAAGTGAAGCCGTCCAACCTGTCCGTCCGCAGCGCGCGCGCTTCCTGCGCTACGACACGGACACAGCGGCCCGTATTTGTCCTCGCTCCACAGATGTGCTTTCTCACACTTTACTCAAACTAGTTGAACCACAGACACATTCTGCTGGATGCTTTTACTTACTCGGCGTTATTTATTCCGCTAATACTACATTTATTGAAGGTTTGTTTGACAGTCAGTGGATACAAAAATAAGTACTAGTGATTATATCATCTATTATGCCTTTAAGGTCGTTCATTGACACTTAAGTCTTCTTGGTGGCAGTTGACTGAACATAGTGCTTTGTTAACCAAAGCTACGTTGTGTGAATAATCTGCATCTCTCCATATTAACACATGCTTGTAAAATCCAGTGACAGAGGGAATCTGTGAGACATCTCACAGTTTGATTCGTAATCATTCCGTCTTGAGTGACGAATAAGTGATTGATCCTTGATGAACTGCTTGTGGCAGTCTTGTATGTGCACCACATTCCCCTGGTGTCAGAGTCTGTGCCACTTGATGATGCGTGAATGAATGACATATGTGATGCTAAAACATATTTTGGATTGGAGAAGGAACGATGGTTGTTACATTTGTGAGTTATTGTTGTTTTACCTCATAACAATGAGTGTAACACGCCATAAAGCAGAAGCCCTGCTGTTTCCCTAATCAGACTTCCTCCACAACCTGACAAGAGAAAACAGTTCCTCTCTTGTTTAGAGGTGGACGGAAGAGGAAGAAATAGTCTGATTCATAGTTTTACCACTTCGTGATAACAGCCGAAACCTTATTTAACTTGCTAAAACTGATCAATTTACCGGACTGTTTTTATGTTTTATGTCTGATTTCACTTTCACAACAACATGTTTTCATTCTTTCTAGATTTCAGTACATTTAAATGGGCAAACGATCACTCACAACGGACACCGCCCAACCACGCCTGAGTCTACAGCAACGAGTCCTGCCCCCACTCAACCCCCAGCGAGGGAGCAGTGGGATGGAAAGTATGAGTTCCTGCTCTCCTGTATTGGATACTGTGTGGGACTGGGGAACGTGTGGCGGTTCCCGTATCTTTGTTACCGCAATGGAGGCGGTGAGTGATCAAAAAAGCACTTTCCTCTGAAGTCTGAAATGCTATAAACAGCTGTGCGACTGCATGAAACACTGTGTTACACTCAAATGGGTAAGATGCGCCCTTTGCCCTGCTCCCGGCTGGGCTCTGGTCTTTTTTGTACAGTCAGTCAAGAGTTCTTCGTGGCAGCCTGTGTAACCCTTCCTGCGTGACCCTGCCTTATGCACCGTGCATCATCTCAAATCAAACATGCTGAAGCTTGACTACCAGCACAGCTGAAAAACACGTGTCAACACAGACTGGGGCGGGAGAGTCAACTTGCCTCTACAAGCCGTCTACTTGTGGCTGCACAAACCAAAACATTGGTGTCACTGTGTCCTCCAGCGCCACT
This sequence comes from Microctenopoma stevenorrisi, assembly GCA_032270685.1. Taxonomy (NCBI): domain Eukaryota; kingdom Metazoa; phylum Chordata; class Actinopteri; order Anabantiformes; family Anabantidae; genus Microctenopoma; species Microctenopoma stevenorrisi. The sequence continues at coordinate 6,746,939 of JAUMTR010000006.1, forward strand.
CTTCCTCGCGCTGACACATTTCTAATGTTCACAGGTGTGTTTCTCATCCCCTACTTCATTATGCTGTTTGTTACGGGTGTCCCACTCTTTCTCATGGAGCTGAGTTTGGGTCAGTATGGAGCAGCCGGCCCCATCACTGTGTGGAAGTGCTGCCCTCTGCTCAAAGGTAAGGATCAGTCAGTGTGATGACCATGTTGTATTTAATAGTTTAACAATGCCTAACAACAGCTGTGTATCCACTCTTCAAGTGTCCAGGTTGAACCACACATAACAAATTGTGAAGAATAGGACATGGACTTGACATCAAAATGTCTGTCAGGCCACGCAACCCTTGTAGTCCAGGATTATAACTGGCTGACTCACATCTACTTGCCGTGTGATTCCTATACGTCATATGGCCAGTCCTAAAAATTCAGCCGAGCTCTAAGTTTAGGCTGATAATGAAAGTGGCGGGTGCTGTCTTTGAAAAAAAGAGGGCAGGAAAATCCGGTTTAACAGGTTGTTTTTTTTTTTTTAATGGGATGAAGCATCTTCACTAGCTGAATTAGGAGAGAGTGAGATAGAGTTCTTCCAGTTTTTACAAAAGAATCTGGTTTATTTAACAAACTGCCATCTCACGTAGCACGACTTATACACTCCTCCTTTTTCTTGTAGGCATTGGCATTGGGATGTTGTGTGTGTCCATGCTGGTGTGTCTCTACTATAACGTCATTATAGCCTGGACGTTTTATTACCTGGGAAGCTCCTTCCAGAGCCCTCTACCTTGGTCCTGTGATGCTGTAGCCAATGCAGCTCTCTGTGGCAACCAAACCACTGGCAATAGCTCCACGGGTAAAACCCTCAGCCCCACAGAAATCTTCTGGAAGTAAGTGTTTCACCTCCCTGGTGATTATGCTCCTCATAACATTTCACATGGCATGTTTGTTTGGGGCTCTAATCATAGTGAAACAGTTGTTAAGGTCATCCACAGTGCGCTTACTGACATATTGCCTCATCAATCAGTAGTAGTGATAACATAACATAAAGACACTTTCACATGTGTACAGAAGTAGAAATGCTTATATTAAGAAGTCAAATTTCTGAGTCACTTGGGGTCAAGTAAATCACATAAGGCTTCTGTCATAATGGGAACGGTGGAACATATAAGTCAAGCCCCCTGTATGTTTTGTATTGGTCCCCGTGTTTAGGTGGTGTTAATCCGCACGTGTCTGTGTGCGACTTATGTGTCTTATAGTGAGAAGGTGCTGGGCGTAGTAAACAGTGCTGGCCTTCATGACCCGGGCCCTGTCCGATGGCCCCTGGCCCTGTGCCTCCTGGCTGCCTGGATCATCATCTTTCTCTGTATGCTCAAGGGCATCCGCAGCTCTGGCAAGGTGAAGCAACACAATGTTGTTATTGTCTGCTCCCACAAAACACACACACACACCCACACAGTCCTGACCTAATTTGTATGTGTGTGCGTTTTCAGGTGGTTTATGTAACGGCCACCTTCCCATACTTTGTGCTCATTGTTCTGATCATCAGAGGCGCCACACTGGAGGGCTCTCTTCAGGGCGTCGCTTTCTACCTCACACCAGAGTGGGGACGATTAGCTAATGCACAGGTACCTCTGGTGGCTGACTGACGCAGGAGTCTGCAAACTATAAAAATACCAGTGTACGTTTTCATTGTTTGAGGCATATTTCTGTCTGAATCACTGCAGGTGTGGAATGATGCGGCTTCACAGATCTTCTATTCGTTAGGGATTGGAGTTGGAGGGCTGCTTTCCATGGCCTCCTACAATAAGTTTAACAACAACGTCATCAGGTGAGTTTATCTTTTTGTGGCGTTGCTGCAGTTATGATGGCTTCCGTCTTTTTAATCATGGCATTTCTGGTTTCAGGGACACTCTGGTCATCACCATTGGAAACTGCAGCACAAGCTTCTTTGCAGGATTTGCTATTTTCTCAGTGCTTGGGCACATGGCATGGAGGAAAGGAGTGCCTGTCGGAGAGGTGGCAGATACAGGTACTTTTTGCTTATTTGGCCTAGTAGCTCAGTGGAGTTTCTTTAATCCAGGCATCATATTAGCTCTGTGTTTTTATAATCTGCAGGTACAATGTTTCTTAACACAGCCACTTTCTTACACCTAACTATTGGTTTTGCCTTCAGGTCCTGGATTGGCCTTTGTCGCGTACCCAGAGGCCCTTGCTTTGCTGCCAGGCTCAGTGTTCTGGTCTATCATGTTTTTTCTCATGCTTTTTATGCTGGGGGTCGATACACTGGTAAGGCGGCACCCTTTCTAATGGTTACACGGTTGATACTGGCACAGATACCACCCACCATCTGCTGCTCTTCCCCTCACAGTTCGGGAACATGGAAGGGATCACCACTGCTGTGCTCGATGAGTTTCCGCAGCTCAGAGGGAACACGCTGCACAAGTCTTTGTTCCTGGGTGCTCTGTGCTTTTGCTTCTACCTGATGGGCCTCCTGTTAGTGACTGATGTGAGTGTGTTTTTAATGAGCTGAACAAGTCAGCAGCATGTTTCTAGATGCACGTCGCGCTTACATTGTCCATGCTGTCTGTGTCTTCATAGGGAGGGATTTACTGGTTCACTCTCATTGACTCCTTCAGCACTAGTTTTGGCCTCATCATCATCACCCTCTTCATGTGTATTGGCATCTCGTTCTTCTATGGTAGTCCATCTCACACCTCCAACCTTCACATAAAACTCACCTTAGCACCATGTCATTTATTCATATGAGTTTGAGTCCTAGGCATGTGATGTTTAGCCACTTGTAAAAGAAGAGAAACTTTCCTTTTAGGAGTCAACCAGTTTTGTCAGGACATCATTGACATGATCTGCCACTGTCCCCCCTGGTGCAGTAAAGTGCTGCTTTACTTCAAAGCATGCTGGATTTTCTTCACTCCGTTTCTACTGCTGGTAAGTAAACACATTAGTTTGGACAGGTAAGATAGGTTCAATGTGCATTTTCGAGGTTCTTGTGCCAAAGTGTATCACTTTAAATTATGTTCTTTTTCTGTTCGTCCCAATTGGTTTGTTTTCTCCTATAGCACATTTATTAAGTGCATTGGTTTTGATGATTCTTTCTCTCTTTAGTACATCTGACTTATTTCAACCCCCTCCCATCACATCATGAAGCCTTTGTTTATAGCATTGTGGGGTAGTATCAGTTGTCCTATCTGTGTCGCTCCCTCTATTGTTTCTGATGCTCTTCTTTGAATGTTGTTTGAAACAGTTACCATTTACAAAGAGGCTAATTGACGGACCCCTTTAAACCCGCCTTTTTTTGAATGCATTGTTGCACTTTCAGTGCGGGGGATGTTTTGATGTGGTGAGATGGGGTGATCAGAAACTGAGGAAGGACAAAGTATGAGTTTCACCAAGAAAAACAATATAACATCACCCATTTAAAATGGAGCTAACCGTGCTGCAATTTTCACGTGTGTAGTGAATAATTGAAGAGGAGAAACTGACATCCAATCTGAGCTCTGCCAGCTCTCCGTCAGTCTTCTGTTTGTTGTTGGAATTGAACATTCCGCTGCTCACTCTGTTGCTTTTCCCCTCTGGCTGTAGTTCATCCTTACCTACATCTTCATTGAGATGTACAACACGCCACTGCACTATGGGTCCTATGTCTATCCACGGTGGGGCAAAGCTCTGGGTGTATGCATGGGTGCAACCTGCTGTCTACAGATCCTCATCTGGGCCATTGTAGCCATATGCAAAGAAACTGGAACACTGAAAGACGTCAGTATCCACTATGTCATTATGTCACTGCTGGTCAGGTTACACCTCTAACATTGTCACACTGTCGGTACAGCTCTCCGCCGTACCTTTTTAAATGTGTAACACTGCTAAACGAAATGGAACGGTTAGTTGTAGAAGGTTTACGTTTATCTTTTGCTTCTGTCTCGCAGCGTTTCCAGAAAGCTATTCAACCTCTGAATTCGTGGAGGGTAAGCAACTTGAACAGCACCGGGAGAGTTGAGGAGCGTGTGGAGCCAGAGAGAGTGGAGGCTCCATTCACTGTCACGCTCACCGACATGGACTTTACTGCAATGAGGTGGGAGGACGTGAGCCATGCGTGACAGCACATGGAGAGCAATAATGACCGCACAGCCGTGAAAAAAAAAACAAACAACAAACGATGTTGCCAAGAAACAGAAGAATCGCCCCAGCTTGGCTCTGGGGGCTGCGTCTGGCTGCACGTTCTGCCGTATGGTGGAAATTAAGTTTTGATCTGTGTTTTTGTATTTTTAACCATAACTTTTTAAAAAATCTGTGTAGATTATAAAGTCACAGCTACACATCACATAAGGAATGGTCTTTGTGTAAGGTTAGCAGCCAAGAAACCAGTCTTTGTTTTTATAGTTGTTCTAATATTAAAACTGATCATAGCATTGCTGAAAAACAAATCCAACAGTGGCCTAAGACTTTTGCACAGTACTGTGTGTGTGTATGTGTGTATATATATATGTATATATATGTGTGTGTATTCACACGTCATTGCAGTAGTGACATTGAGACCATTCAACTGCATCTGAAGGATCGGGTTATGTTCATCACATACAACGAGGATGGACAGAAAAAAAAAAAAAGCGACACTTGACTGTTATTCTCTCCATTATTGATGGACAAGAAAAAAGACCACAAATCTTCAGCACCCTGGACTAAGCCACAAGTATCAATTATTATAATGTAGAAATAACTTGCCAAATTAACTATTATTCAGTGCACTGTCCATGTTTGCAGAATTGAGACACTCCCATGTTTGGCTATGTGCATTTCAGATGAGAAGTTTTTGCAGATTTCTGTGGATTTGTGATTCACTCCCAGTGAAAACTTTGTTGCACAGAATGCACTGATATTGTCACATGCCTGCATTATAGAAACCATATAGACCGTTTTTTAAATGGGAATACTAGATTTTAACAATGATTTCTGTTGTCTTGGACATGACTTGGACCCGGCTAAATTTATTTATACCATTTTCTAGATAAGTCCAGTTATATAAAACATTGACATAAAGGAATAATTAAAAAATTACAGAACCTCATCCAGATGAGACAGCTTCTGTGAACATTGATAGACAGTCCTATATTTATTAGACTAAACTAGCTGCACTTCCAGAGGACTGAAGTTGTAATATTTAATTTGGGAGCATATGTTTACTGTTGTGTCCTGTTACATATAAATAGGTAGCAGGTGAAAGAAAATTATTAAACCTACAATGTCTGCATTCTTAATGTTTGCCAGTGACAAACTTTTGTGTGTATATTTATAACAGAAGGTCACTTCAGCAACAAGAAGTGTCACTACTTTGAAAAGCTTTAATGGATGTTTTACTATCCTTTATTTTGGGATTTTTTGTCATGTTATAAAACTAATTCATGTTTTTGCCTTTATACCTAGTTGCCATGCTCCTGTATATTGTTGTAAACAATTATAAATTATGATGTGTCTTACAACTAATTTTGTTTTGTATACGTTGGAACATTTTCTTTTAAATCTGTTTGATGAAGCGAGTGAGTGTGCCAAAACAAGGTCCATTTAATTTATTTTCAGGATTATTATAAATTTTTAGTGTTAGGAACACATCTTCTTATCTTCATACAAAGATTTCTCAAATGTTTGGCAATAACAATATGTGATTTGTACCACAAGAGGGCAATGGTTTCACAGAGATGCATGCAACACAGGCTTTTGTTAGTTTCACTTAACTTTTGTTGTCTATATTTTATGAAAAAGTAGTATTATTCGTGACAGAAACTTACAGATTAAGGAATAGCAGACTTACTGAAATACTGAAATGAGAATTAATTTTATAAATGAAAACGTTAAGTACAAAGAATAAAGAAATTGACCATCAACACCATTTAAAGTGCTGTAATAACGACATAATTACAATTGATTAACTCAAAATATGTGTCGCCAGCAGTACTTGCAAGTGACCTACTTTTACTCTTTGTGATTCGTCTGGGTGGCGGGATAAATGCGACTGAGCGGATGTTGCGTAGATGTTTTCCCGCGTTTTCATCTCTTGAGTTTGGGTTAGTTCGATGTCTGTTTCTCGCGTGACCGGAGTAAAGGCACAGTTACTCGCGTTCGTCTTCTGATCCCTAGATAAACTTAACGTCAGATATGCAGTGAATTTAACGTTACTCTAGATACTCTTGGTTTAAACGGAGATAAATTACCATTATCAGTTAATTCAGAGCGTGAAATTCTCTGGACTGTGAATACTGACTGTGTCGTTTGAGCAACCGCCTGCACCGGCACCTCCGCCGCGCTCTGCGGTATTATAAAACGAACATCCACGCTTCCAGGAAGTCTGTCGCGTTTTGTTGTATTGTTGCCACGGAACTTGTGCAGAGGGATTTAATCTTTGTAAACAGTATTTCTCGTACTTAAAACACTAGTCAGTTTTTATCCCTTATATTTACCTTTCCCGCTAAGTGGATACCAAGATGCCACCTAAAAAACGCAGCTCTGGGACGACACAGACCAAGGAGCTGAAGCCCAGTGCTGGAAGCCCCTCTCCAGACAAGAAAGAGAGCCCAGAGTTATCTGTTAAAAAGTAAGAGAAGTTATGTTTCCGAATTCATGCCTCGGCCTTATAGCAACAACCAGTGAATTACCTGGTTGTGCCAGACACAAAATGTATCCTAATGTTTAGCTAGTTAGTGCTGGTGTTTGACTGTAGCTAATTAAGTAACTAGCTAGCTTGTGTGAATAACATCACTCAGGCTCACTAGCTAGCTCCGGTGTTAACGTAGTCAGCATGTATTTTAGAGCTAATTTCAGGTCTTTCGATTCACGCAACAGCGTGTCATTATGGTGTTACCATGAGATATAACGGTGCTATAACACAAACCGCACCATACTCCTGACACGAACTGGCCATCAGTCTGTGTCCTGCTCTGTGAGGCTGCATGTCCTCAAACGCTGTTTTTGTTTCCCGTGATGTTGATATATGCCCTGCCGTCCTGCAGACACAGAGACAAGGATGCTGAGTTTGTGACCCTTTGCAAAAGCCTTCATGTGACAGACCTGGTGTGTGATCGTGCCTGGGCACTGTGGAAATCTGTTCAGGAGCCCATGGAAGAAACCACTGTGTGTATTTTATAATTATTATGTTAATACTGAAAATTGTCAAACTTGAGTGCATTTCCTTTTACAACTATCAAAAGTGTATGTAAAAAAAAGCAGCCATTTTCTTTTACGTAGTTAACTTAGCTCCATTGACAAAACAAAAACAAATGAGAATCAACTGCACATAATAAGAGAATATCCGTTTATACTGTGCCTGATGTTCTTGGCACATTGTGGGACAAATCAGGAGCAAATTATAATTTTTAAACTGTTTTTAAATGAAAGATCAAGAGTGGGATTAGCCCACTGTCAAATAAATGTTTACCATATAAACTGGGGTTGCTCACATAAGTGTTTAAAAGTGTATAGTATTATTTTTGTAGGATTTAAACATTGTGATTTTATTTCAGGATATTCAGAAAAAACTGTGGGGAGCTTGTCTGTTTGTAACTGCAACAGAAATGGATGTCACCTGTTTCACCTTCACCCAGGTTCTGAAAGCAGTCAATCTGAAGTAAGTACATGCCACAAATGATCTATAGTTACTCCTAGACATGACTGTTAAATATACATTTAAACCCTTGTTTATGTTGTTTATGTTTATTTCCATTTTGTGCCGTTCATCTTACCTCTCTCAAAAATCTGTCCTTACGTCTGTAGTGTTAAGCAGTTTGTGGCTGTGGTGAAAAAGTTGGACGTGAACTTGGATACCATAAGCACCAAGGTGAATTCAGCACTGACACGTCTGGAGAAGAAGTACGACGTGATGCTGGCTCTCTACCAGAGATTTGAGAAGTGAGTTGACACATTATTAAACTTCATCTCTTTGATCTGTGTAAAACCTTAACCCACTGCGTAATTGACCTTTTATACCTCTTTGGTTTCAGAACGTGCAAAAGCATCTTTGCTTTGCTTCCCGATGGCAAGTAAGTTCGAGATTTGTTTTACCACATGTTCACATGAGTATTTTTATAGATGGCATGATTAATAGTTCTATATTCTATTTTTCAGGGAAAGGGAAACCATGCGGAGCTGCTGGACAGTGTTTCTTTTGGCCAAAGGTAAGGAATATGTCTGTGAAGATTCTCATTCATCCAGGTGAAGCTGTCAGAAGGTTTAGTCATGGCAACTGGACTTATTTCTTACAGTAGAGATATTTCCTTCTGCAATCTCAGATTGTAAAAGTTCTGTGGATGCAGAACAAAACATCTCTACTTAAAGTAAGTCCAGTTGCCACAACTAAACCTTCTGACCTCATGGAATAGTTTTCATGTTGCACCGTCTTTTCTTGTGATGTTGTCTGCAGGAAGGGCCTTGCAGATGGACGATGACCTCGTCATATCATTCCAGCTGCTGCTTTGTACGCTAGAGTTGTTCATCAAGCGCTGCCCTTCAGAGCTTCTGCAGCCTCCTTACAGTAAGCCCCAGTGTCAATTATATTTCCGTCTTAACTGAAAAAAAATAACGTTGGTTGCATGAAAATGAATCTAAACACTACTGCTCATTTTTTGTTGCAGTAGACCTAATGTGATTTCAAATTAATATTTTCCTTGCATAGGCCGTACATTATGTAGTAATTATAGTATAGAACTGTATGTTTAGTACAGTGGTTAATCTGTTAAATGGAAAATAGAGTCACAACTTGGATAAAACGTGACACGAAACAACTTATTGTTTTTAGATCCGAGGGATTAACTAACAATATGAAATGTTTTTCTCTCAAAATTAGTCATCAGCAAAGTACAGAGCCCCCAAACGCGAACATCTCGTCGCAACCAGGGCAAAACCAAACCCCGACCTCCAGAGCCGGAGGTGGATGTGCAGCTTCTAGAGAGTTTATGCAAAGAGAACGAATGCAACTCAGAAGAGGTCTGTTCCTCCTTACAGTCGTCTTCTACATGAAATTCTTCCCGTCTGAGTATTTTTGTTCATAAAGCTAGTTGTATTTGCAGGTGAAGAATGTATACCAGACCAGTTTCTCGGCTTTCCTGGACTCGCTGGATCTATCGAGATCCCCAGAATTTCCCCAGGTATGGAGTCAATCTTCATATCTATTGTAATGTTTAACACATTAGATGTGTTCTCTTGCTGGCTTTTGCCATTTTAATGTCTAATAACTGTCAGTTTCTTTCTTTGCTGCCCAAACCTGTTCAGTGTTTCCTCTAGGTTTACACCTTTTAGTCACGGGGGCTGGGTTAGATGCACATGTCTACCCAACCCTGTCCTCTCTCTGAATTTCAGGAATAATTAATGTAGTTGTAGTAATCCACTCTCACTGTGGAATATGATGTCTACAAATGCACAGGAAAACAGAACTAACTTCTAATTATTTGCATACAAAAAAAATCAAATTAAATAAATTAGCATGACCGTCATTTGGGGGCAGGAGGTGTCTTTGAGGGGGCTAGGGCACCCCCTCTTGTATAGTGTTCTTGTATAGTGATGGACAGGTGGTGCACATCACCCAGTGTCTAATGTAAATAATACGTGAGTCTTAGCTTATTGATCTGGGGCCATATTCATATACATTCTTAGAATAATTTCAGAGCTCCTAACTTGGCCTAAAAACATCACGACAGAGACCAAAGAAGAATGTTATTAAGTAAATGTATAGGATAAAGACGTGACCGGAGTTAAATAACTATGTGGAAACTCTTGGAACTGTTAATGTGTAGGTTTTAGTTGTTTCGTTCGAAGTGTTGTGAACATCATTAGTTACCGTATGTTGTGTTTGGACTAGGAACTGTAAATGTGTCTTTGTGATTTAATTTATATGCAAAGAATGATTCTGATTCTGAAAGAAAGGAGCATTTCCAATACAGAACCAGTCTGCAAAGGAAGCCTGAAAAAACATACAGAAAGCTTCTCTCTTATACCCCAGGCAGCCTTATCTAGGTTTCGCTCGCCCTTTTACAGCTGCAAAGTTGGACTCAACTGGTTCTCACAGAGCGGAATACTTGCTACTATCTGCAGCAGAGACAAAATGCTGTCATAATTCATATCAGTGAGAAGATAAACCTCATTATACAGACAGTGAAAAGGACATAACATGCTCATCGTCTTACCTCATACAAAGAACATTTAAGTGAATGCAGGAAAATGTGCCACCACAGTAGCACTAGTTAGTTAGTTCACACTAAAACACTTTGACACCTCGATGCCTCTTGTGTGTGTGTGTTGTGTGTCCTGTCAATTTAAAAAAAGCAGGTCTTTTAATAGGAAACATCATTAGAAGAATGTACATTAGGGTCGACTTTGGACTTTTTGGAAGCTTTGAATAAGTCCACTGATCTGGGTTAATAATAATTTGATTGCACACATATGTCTTGCAATTAGTTTTGTATACCTATATAGTTCAGACAGGTTGGATTCTTGAGAATGAGATGTGAATACATAAGCAAACTTTATACAGTATTTAGTGTTTATCCTGCTTTGTTTAAATTTAAGTAAATGATGGAGAACATTAAATGAATTACTTCTTTAGTACACGATGTGTTTAATATTTAATTTTCACCACAGGTGAATGACCTGGACCAACAATATGAAGAGCACTACCTCAAGAGTAGGGACATTGATGGGCGGCTGTTTTTTGACGGAGATGAGACTGTCCTTGCGCCTAAAGTTGAGATGTAATTTATTTTTCCATTTTTGTGCTTTGATGTTTCTCTGGTTAATCTGGTAAAATAATTTAAAGGGTTTTTAATGTTCTCCTGCATTAGAGCCCAGGTCGAGAGAACTCCGAAGAAGAATCTGCCAGATGAAGATGCCACACTCGTCCCTCCCCAGACTCCAATCAGGTGAGTCTTTAGCACTGTTTACCCAGAGAAGGAGCACTGATGTCCGGTTGTATTGTTTAAACAACCGTGTGGGTAAAAACATTTAGGTTGGCATCTGATTTGTGAAGCCAAGTTACAGATAGGAAATTTCTTCCAATGTCAGTTTCTTCCTTACTATATAGTGTATTGTACTGCATGTTACCATATAGGTATATCCCGCTGCCTCTGAGTCTTTTGTCATATTTTTCACACTTGAATGATTTATTTGATGATCTGTATCATTTAAGTGTGTGAAATATGAAAACATAATCAAGAAAGGGAGAAATAAGTCATACTGCTTCAGTCCATTCAGGTAATTCACAGCACACAGTCTCTGTGTTTTTTGCTAACAGATACATATATTTTCTTTCCCTACTGTCAACATTGAATATGATGCAGTATGAGTATCTTTTCTTTAAATGTTTATATTTTTCATATTTCTGAATGAAAATGCACTTGTGGAATAATTGCTCTGCAGTTTCTCGTCCTGTGTGTGTGGTCTGCTGGGCTTCTTAAATTAAGTGAAGCGTTTATTGTATCATCAGAGCTGCTATGACCTCCATTCAGCAGTTAAGAGGGGGCCTCCTCTCCAGTGGGGACCAGCCATCTACTATCCTAACTACCTATTTTAAGGTGGGTCCCTAGAGTTGTGGTCACTAATTAAATGCTTCATTTAAAACTGCATCACTACCATCATTTTCCTTTTACCTGTCATTAGAACTGCACCGTGGACCCAATGCAGGATGTCCAGAAGCGTTTGGAAACACTTGATCAAGTGTTCAGCCAAAGGTTCGCTCAGGCTGTCGGTCCTCGCTGCGCAATTCTTGGCAAACAGGTATGAACGGACACTTAATGAGCTACATACCAACATATGCTGCTCACAAATGATTGAAATGTCTAACTTACACATTTCTTTTGACTGTCAGAGGTTTACCCTCGGTGTCAGACTGTATTACAGAGTCATGGAGGAATTGCTAAAATCGGTACAGTGAAGTGTTCAGTTTGTATTTTGTTCATTTATTTTCATAATAGTTTTAGTAATAGGTTTGTGTACTGTATATTTATATATATATTGAGGCTCAGTTGAATTAAAACATGCAATCTGCAACTTCTGTAATTCAGAAAGCCAGAAAAGAAATGATTCAACCTTTTTTAATTTGTTTGTATAGTAACATTGTGGAATGGAAGTCTGTCAACAGGAAACCTTTACACGAGCTGTGTAAAGCACAAATAGTAGAAGTTCTTACACTTCTTTACTCAGTATAGTACACAGAAATGTTTCACACATAATTTGAACCTGTTATTCATCTCAGTAATAATACTTCTTCCACTTTGTAGGAAGAGAAACGACTGTCTGTGCAAAATTTCAGGTAGGCTTAGTTTCCGTGTTTATCAAACCCCCGGATATGGTGAAGCTTTTCCATGTTGGCGTGCATTCAAAGAGCATGCCTGATTTTGGTTGTTTTAAAGCCGTGTTAAGTGTTCTTTCTGTCGTGTAATTTCCATTCCAGTAAACTCCTCAATGACTCCACATTCCACACATCGCTGTTGGCCTGCGCTTTGGAGGTGGTCATGGCAACATATGGAGGTGTGTCCTGTCATGTGCCTGCTGATTATAATACACATATAACGTCTCAAATACTACTATTAAATAGACCCTTTGTATCTTACAATGATACAGTGGATGTGTCACAGGTTGTAATGATGTTGTTTCCGCCTTATAGAGAGCAGTTTTAAAACCGGAGGATACAACAACTCTGGCGGTGACCCATCTGAAACTGACGTGTGTTTCCCCTGGATATTGGATACGTTCAGCCTCGCCGCCTTTGACTTCTATAAAGTTATTGAGAGCTTCATTAAGGCTTTCTCTGCTGTGACCAAAGAAATCATCAAACATCTGGAGACCTGCGAGAACCTCATCATGGAGAGGATTGCGTGGAGAACGGTCAGTTTTATGTCATCACTACAACAGTGTCATTTTACTGTTTATATATGATTAACACCTACGTGACACTAATAAAATCGCACTATATCTATCTCTAGCATTTATATTTTATTAAACTATGCTGAATTTGTAAGTATGACATTGATTCTTACTAAAGTTCAAGAATAGCAACGCAAAATTTGAGCTGGGCTTTTTTAAAGTAAGGAAAATTCCACATAAATTCTGCACTACACTGGAGTTGCATTAACACAATACACTAAACAAAATAACAGTTGAAACAGTCTGGTGAACCCATAGTGGTTCATGCAAAATACAGAGAGTTATCTATACTTTTAGATCTACATTTTAACATGTGGACAAACAAAATCAGTCCAGTGCTTTTAGTGTCTCTTTCAGTTGTGTAAAAAAAAAAAAAAAGGTCACTAGCTGCCTCTGCAACTCGGAGCTGCCCTTTGCACCATCCTGCTTGAAAAATAGTAGATGAGTGGGTTGAGGCAGCAGTTGCAGCTAGCTAGTGACAGCATCACAGGGTGCACTGCCTTAGTCACCTTGGCCAAGCCACAATGAGGCAGCAGACCCACGTGTGTGAGGGTGTATCCCAGTAGGTTGATGTGATAGGGAAGGAAGCAAATCAGGAAGATGCCCAGCACCCAGTAGATAACTGTGAGAGTGTGCCTACGGCTGCGGCGCTGGCTGTGGGAGCATTGTCTCAGCTGACGAAGCACACTCAGGACTCTGCAGTAGCTGTAGAGAAGTAGCACAGTGGGCAGTAGAAACGACCCCAGTACTATACCCAGAGCTACAAGGATGATGGTGCGGTGGTGTCGTGAAGACGGGTTTAGCAGACACGGAAAATGTTGGTCAGCAGCTGCAGAGCGTAGCAGAGGTAGCGCCACGCTGAGCCCCAGTACCAGGCACCAGATGCCCCCACACACAAGCTGTGCAACACGAAGCCTGCGGACTCTCGATGCCAGTGGGTGAACTACAGCGTGGTAACGATCCACCGCGATGCACACCAAGAAGAAGATTCCCCCATACAGGCTGATGTATTTGAGGGTGAAAGTGAGGTGGCAGTATGCCACCCCCGGTGTCCAGCTAGAGGAGTCTCCCGTCATGGAGGACAAGGCTTGAGCGTTTTGATGATAGTAGTAGACTCTCAGAGGTAGAGAGAACACAAAAAATAAGTCGGCAGCTGACATGCTGACCATGTAGGTGGTGGTGCTGTTCATGGTGAAGGACGATAGACACAGTCTGTGCAGAGCCACACTGTTGGTCACGATCCCCAGCAGAAAGATGACACTGAAGGACACTTGATAGAAGGTGAAGCGGTAGCTGGTGTCCACAGTGCAGTTGGACAGAAATGAGGAGGACTGAGCCGGGACATCAGACATGTTCAGCGCCATGTCTCAAAATGATTTGGTGCTCACCTGAAGGAAATTAGTTGGCTCTAAGTGAACACAAGGTGGGAGTAAGGGACATGTTCAGGAGCTCCTGCTAGATCAGTTAAACCTACAGCAGATTAAATACTCAATAAACTCAAAGACTGGTGTTTTATGTAATGCATATTTGCTGAAGTAACACAAATGAACAACTGCAGCTGTCTAAGTTAAATTAATGTTTGATATGTATGACAAGTTCTACCTATAAAGTTTTAACTGCAATGTCCTGGTCTTGTAAAACAAGCAAACATTTGGTTTCATTACAAGCAGAGTAGGGGGAAAAAGAAAGGAAGCTGTCACAGTGTAATATGTAGTTGTGTTTATGAAAGCTCATAAAGCTCCTCTGTCACTAACATTGTCACAGTTGTTAATTTACTTTAACAGTACTATTTTTAGTACCCTTTTATGAATTACAACTGAGCTGCCACTATAAGCTCAACACTAGTTGAGTACTATCAAGATTTATTTATATCAGAACAATAATTAATATATAGTAGTCATGTATAAGTGATATAAAATATAAATAACTCAGCAGTTTTCACCAATTTGTCGACTTTGCAGTAGTCCCCTAATTGACATTTTGAAAAGTTCAGATATTTTTTTATCTACCTATATTTTGGTAATGAATTCAGTTATAGTTAAGGTATTACTAATAATAGGAGTATTTAACGGCTTTTAATGGCATTCTTATGTTCGCCTTAATTTGATTGAAAAAACAAAACATACAAAAAAGCATCACATACAAACTGTTCTCATATTCATCTTGTTTATTTAAGTGCTCTGTCAAACCCTGACAAGCTGATGCCCATAACTACTGTCTGTTGTTTTTTAATCTTAATTTAGTCGTTTAGTAGAAATGTTATAACTTACCTTACTTTCGAATTTCATCAATGTAGTGAAACAGCATTTATTTTCAGTCCGTGTAACAGTTCATGTTACTGATTGCAGCAGTTCATATCTACAGTCTCACCCAGGAGCAGGGTCTCAATCCCTCTCTCTCTCTCTCTCTCTCTTTCCCTTCTCTTCCATGCTACTCCCCCTCAACTTGTTCATTGTATTTGTTCTTCAGCGCATTAATTCAGTTTGTTTAGAGAGCTCTAAAAGAACTGACCATTAGACTGTTTTGAGGATTGACAGATGTTGACCAACAGTTGTTTCACCGAGCTGTATTTTGTGATCAACCTAACAATCACCAACTGTTTCATTATATTCATGTTAGTTCATGAAGTTATGTTTATGACTGCTTGTGATTGAAGTTAATCGTTAACTGTACTTGTCAGGATGCTGATAGTGGAATAGCAATAATTCTTTGAAAGTGGCGTATCTTGGGACGTCAGCATACGTATCAGTTCACAGGTAGTAGCCAAGAGAGAACCAAATACAGTTTTTAGTAAAAATCGGAATGACAGGAAGTGTATGTTGCATCTTGGAATCAAATAACCTATTATTCACATCAGATTGTATACACACCACAATCAAACCTCACCAGTTAAACTGGGGGGCTAGTGTATATTTTCACAATGAGAACACTGCAGTTGTCACAGCATCATTAGCTTCATTGATTATTTATGATTACTTAGATCGGTCAGAACAGTTCTTCATAGGGACACATATTTACATTTGCTCAATAACCACAGTAAATAGAGAAACGGGAAAGTGCAGGGGACGGGACGTTTCAGTCCAGAGAGCGAATGCTGGTTTGACTCTATATTTTGTATTAATCATTTCTATACAAATATTTCTTGGTTGTGATAGTTTGTTTTGATGACGAGCACGTTTGTGGAGAGAATTACGCTCTATCCAAAGTTCTGCTGTCATTTGTGGTCGCTTTGGTTACGTCTTTTCTTTTCGTAAGGATGTTTTTAGCAGCTCTGAAGACGAAGACGACAACTGTGAAGCTGGCTCAGTTTCTGTTAACACTAACGTGCTGCTGCTTCAGTCTGGAGCAAACGTGCGCACTAGTAACACAGAGTCAACTATTTAGATCTGTTTATTGTGGGGGTCAATAGTGCCTGGTGCCCCATCGTCAAAATAACTTTCAATGTTATTGAAAACCATGTATATCACACACCCCTAGTGGCAGGTAGTATTTAACATGTTAGCAATGCAGCACAAAGCCCTAATGAGTCACATAATAATGAAATGAACAAATTAAGGACAGAACTCATACATTTGGTGCTCTGATTATCATAATTCAAGAAATTACCATCAGTGCTTTGTAATGTATCACGTCTTTAATGAGGTTTGATTGTCTTTTCAGTTTTGAGCCAGAATGATTATTTTCCGCATCCAGTTTTTACATCTATATTTTGCAATAACCTCATGTTCTGTTTTGTAAATGTTCTTCACCCTTGAGGAATGTTGTCTCTCGCTTGCTTTGCTTTCACAATCTTGCCATCAGAGTGGTGATGATGAGACTACTCTACTCTCACTTGTCAGTACAAATCCTGAGGCGTATTAGCCTCTCAACAGATTTGTGATGGTGCCTTGCCCTTTAACAAGACAGAACACGGCGCACATGTATTCAAGCTGCACTGTGAGCTGTTTGTACAACTACTCAGTCTGACTTACATTCTGCAGTTTTCTATTGATTCTTATTTTAGAAAACATATCGTTTGATATGGGTTTGATTGAACCACACACTGCAGTTGTTTTGTATTTGCAGAAACTCTGTTCAGAGTCTATTAAATATTTTCATGTATTTCCCCTCGTACATTTTGTGCATTTTGTTTGTTGAGAAGGCCATTGGCACTTATAGTGTGGTGCAATGCAGCTTACAAGTACTGACCCCACCTTTGTATATCTGTGCTCGAGATGTATTGAGTCATGCACATTTGTGACGTTGGCTTACCTCAGTGTCACTGTATGACTAGTCAGTCTAAATAACTCATTTGGCGGCACCCAAGGAGAGGCTACTCGCTGCACCTCAGTCTAACACACAGTTGTTGAATGGAAAGTTGTAGGTTAACATTTCTTTAGTTTATTTTTAGTACGAGGTCATAGTTTGTCGCACGTACAGAGAAATAACACAATACGGTACATTTAAAGAGTTGTAAAAATACTTATACTGTTTCAGCAGCAACTAATGCAGAAGATGTGCACAGAAATAAAACTACATTTACATGTCCTATTCGCAGTACCTGGTAAATATGCGCAGCTCCATGTACTTGACTGTGGCTTGTAGCGTCACCGTCACTCCTACTAATGTAATCTCATAAGTTGTTGAGGAGGGTTTTCGAAAAGCTACTGAAACTGAGACAGACTTTATTATTTTCTGAAATTTCCTTTTTGGTTGTTTCATTTATTTACTGAATAGGACTTGTTGCACCAAGTCCCGTCCCACTCAGTGGTCTCTGTGATGTTCAGTTAATGGTAGAGTGTCTCCTTAGCAACAAATAAGTGTTTTCTTTGTTATGATCTCCCAGTCTGGTGTTTCTGCACTTACACTCTCTGATTGAAATCAAGTTTTACCAGTTGTTCTCCGTTATTAATCATGGCACAGAATAGTTCTCATTAAACCACGGACTCGTTGTTTAACATGTTGGTTCGCAGAGCCCTCACAGTCAGACTTCTGGGTGTTGTAGCTGGACTGCTTTGTGAGCTGTCTGTCTGTAGTCTGTTGAATAGCTTTGCACCATTGTGCCACACTGTGGACTTATGTTTGATGGAGCTCTGTATGGTCTCTGAAGTGAAGTAGTAAATGACTGGATCAAAGCAGCAGTTGGTCACTGCTAAGCACAGAGCAATGGGATAGATGGTTCGGACCACATTTTCAACGTAGCATTCCTTTAGGACACTGGAGCGGACCAGGGCATAGAAGATCAGATTGACATTGTATGGAATGAAACAGAAGCAGAAGGTGAACAGATGTACAGTGATCATCCTCAAAATCTTTCCTTTCTTGAGTGTTCCTCCACGACTTATGGTTCGGGGGTTTCTCAGTGTCCGTAGCACCATGACCGAGCAGAAGACATTGAGGATCAATGGGATGATGAAGCCCACAGTACAGATAAACATCACCACCTTGGACAGCTCAGACTTCCACTGTTTGTTGGAGTAGTTTTCAAAACAGAATTGTGATGAAGAGTCAGGTGAGGTGGTGTCCACATAAAATACTGAGGCTATACTTGCAGAAATAATAATGATCCACATGGCAGTACAGGCCAGTTTGGCGTTTCTCTTAGTCCGAATTGTCTGTGAGCGCAACGGATACACAATAGCCAGGAAACGGTCAATGCTGATGCAGGTGAGGAAGAAAATGCTGCTGTACATGTTGGTGTAGAAAAGGGCTGCAGAGATCTTGCATAGCTGTCTTCCAAATGGCCAGACGCGGTTAATAAAATAAAAAATCCGAAAAGGCAAGCTGAGGACGAAGAGAGAGTCCGACACGACAAGGTTTATCATGTATGTTGTGGTCTCATTTCGCTGCTTTAGGGTACAACTAAAAATGTAAACAGCCACCATGTTGAATATAAGTCCAACCACAAACACCAGGCTGAAAACTGAGCTGTACAGAGGGTACTTGAAATCATCACTTTTGCGGCAGTTCGTGTCATTTTGAGTGACATCCAGTGTACTGGCGTTATATAGTACAGTCATATTTTTCATCTTTAGATCAGCCTGGTAAATTTGGATCGGAGACAATGTTCTCAATAATCCCCAGTCATAAAAATACAATAAAAAATGTTAATCCAACCATGTGAAATGGGCAGGAAAGGTCCTCAGCTGTTAGTGGAAAGACAGAGCAAATACCTGTCTCATATTCTCAGTCCGTTGAAGGGATTTTCCTCGAGTTAAAGTTGTCATATTTCCAATAATCCTCAGTTCAGCTGAGTTTTCAGTTCTTTTCAGTTCAGTTCTCCACAGATGAAATGTTTGCATCATTTAGGATGAGAGTCATGTGCCTTCCCGTCTGTGAGAACAGTCAAGTAGTGCCGTGTTCTTCTTTCTGGTCCTGTGGCGGACTGAATTAGAAACGTCATAGCTGCTCGTCAGGGCTGGGAACTGACTACTACTACTGTTGAAACAGAGGGAGGAGTTTCCCCTGGGGCCAAAGTCCTCCCAACCGTGCTTTGCTTTTGCATTCACTTCAGATTTTAAGAATGATTATATTAGTGTCACAAAAAATGAAAAGCTTTGTGCACTCAGCAGGATAAGTATATATTGTCAGTACTGTATTTCATGTTTTCCTTATGACTATGAATATGAAGGCGTGCGACCTTATGATACAGAGCTCTTAAGCAATAATTTCACTGAGCATAAACATTTCACACCACTGAATGCTGCTAATGTAACAGTATTTGAAAATGTGTATTGCAATAAACTTTAGGTCTTTGTATGCAAGAAAATTTGTATTAAGGCTGTTAAAGCAATAAAATACCAAGTGTATTTGAGAATTATGTCAGCAGGGTCAGTCGGCGTGTCAGTATGAGGAATGTACAAGTATCACGTCTGTACTTGCAGTCAGTGTGTAACGCTGAGTGGTAAATCACATTCACATCCCTATGTGATCTCATCCCTTTGTGGTTTTAGTTGTTTTATTTTTTAATAAAATGTATTATTTGTTTCTGTTTAGGGGGGTTTCCATGACTTAATCACTTAGGTCAGATAAGGTACTTCGGGGAGTGTTCTTAAGTCAACATTAACATAACTGTTCAGTCAATGGTTTTTCAGATTTCACATAACTTTTTTGTCAGCCAACATTTGTTTCTATTTGCTCAACTTTTAAATTTTTCTATGTCATGTATATATCATGAAATAATACTTGTTGATAAATAATCAAAATACAGTAGTTTACCTCATAACACCTCTCTCTCTCTTTGCAACTTTTGCAACAATATCACATTGATAATTGTTTTAATAAGAGGACATTGTGCTCTCAGATCAGATAAAATGTAATTTAAAGTAACACGTTTAGTTTGGTGTTGTAGCTTCGTAATGCTTCTTTTTCTGGCATTGGCATCAGGAGACGTTTCTAAGAGGTTCTAGGATTTAACGGTGAAACAACTACACTTTGCATATGTCCACAGGGCTCTCCGCTATTTGAACTGCTGAGACAAGAGCATGAGAGTGGAGCAGCAGTGGAGCAGGTGGAGACCACGGCCAGTTTTAGCCAACCACTACAGCACAACCACACTGCAGCTGACTTGTAAGTGTAGTGTGTGATACTATGATCTACTTCTGTTTTTTTAAATGCTGCTGTCTGGTTTGTTGACCCTAAAACATTTTTTTCTGTCGTGCAGCCATTCTGACTCATAAATACACGAATTCTAATGAAGTCATATTTAAGCATTATCGTAATTGAAAAACTAGAAGCCTTCTTAGGTTTGCTCTCTTCTCTAACCTTCTTCTGAACACTTTCTGTTATGTGGAGTTTACATCAGTAGAGATAGTGAAACTCATGGCAACCACTCCTTTGTCTATTTTCCTTTCAGATATCTGTCTCCTGTTCGTCCAAATTTTCGTATCTTGCCTCCCGATTCACCTGCAACATCCACCTCTCAAGCTTCCTCGCAGGCTCCAATCCAACCTGTCGGCCAGAATCCACGACACCCAAAGTCCAATTCTCTCAGTCTCTTCTATAAAAAATGTAAAGATTCAATCTATTTATAGGATTGCTGATTTTTTTCTGTCTCTGGGTGCTTTTTATTTGTGCACTGCCACTTTAAATGTGGTTACAGTACATTTATATATGATTTAAGAAATTCTGAGAGTCTTACAGTTGGTTCTGACTGCGCTCTGTAGTGTACCGCCTGGCCTACATGAGGCTGAAAACACTCTGCTCCTACCTGCTGTCCTCCCACCCTGAACTGGAGCCCATCATATGGACCCTGTTCCAGTACACTCTGCAGCACGAGTACGAGCTGATGAGAGACCGCCACCTTGACCAGGTAACCTGTCAGGATGCAGCTTTCTGTCTTTTATTACTCTTGGTCTCATTCTCTGCTTCTAACTACATCTCATTAATCGTTGTAGTTGATGATGTCAGCCATGTATGCCATATGCAAGGTGAAGTGTGTTGATCTGCGCTTCAAGACTATTGTCACGGCATACAAGAACTTGCCCAACACCAACCAGGAGGTGACACATTCTTTTACATATTTTACTTTAAAGAACTGTCCTGTCAACCACTGTGACACTTTGTCTTTGATTATAATAGGAATGGTTATTTAAACTTGTTATGTCGCCCTGTGTGCTGCAGACCTTTAAGAATGTGTTGATTACTGAGGGACACTATGACTCCATCATTATCTTCTACAACCAAGTGTTCATGCAGAAACTGAAAACCAATATCCTGCAGTATGCATCCAACAGGGTGAGTCACCTCCCCATAGTTTAATTTTCAGGTAAATGTACTGATCATACTCTAACCTCTCGTTGTTGTTGCCTTGTTTTTGCAGCCGCCGACCCTCTCTCCGATTCCACAAATACCATGCAGCCCCTACAAGTTTCCTAATTCTCCTCTACGTGTGCCGGGCAGCAACAACGTGTACATTTCCCCTCTGAAAAGCCCACGCATGTCGCCAGGCATCATGACTCCTTGTTCTAGGTTTGTTCTTTTTTTTTTCATGACTGATTGAGTTTTTGCCTTTAACGCCTGTGTGCATACAACTTGTCATCTTTGATTTATTTCATGTTTTGTATTCTGCACTCTTTACAGAATGCTGGTGTCTATTGGTGAATCTTTCGGGGTATGTTTTACAGTATATTATAGAATAATGTTGATCCTAACAAATGAGCAATAGTAGCAGTCTTTTCCTTCTTCTCTCTCGTTTGTATCTGCAGCTGTCCAATCGCTTTCAGAAGATCAACCAGATGGTCAACAGCAGCGATCGCTCCTTTAAGAGGACTCTTGATCTCGGCTCCACCCCGAAGCCTCTGAAGAGGTTACGCTTTGATGTTGACGGGCAAGATGAAGCTGACGGCAGGTTGGTCACAAATGGTCTTAAATTCGCTGTGGTATATTAGCGTATGATTTTATATCTAGGTGAAACATTTTATTCAACGTGTTAACATTGCATGAGTGAAGAACCTTTTTTTCATATAAAAGCAAAGCAGAGTAAAAACTACTCTTGCCTCATTTAACCTGATTTACTTTACGAGCAAAGTTAAAGAAGATTTTCTTATGTATGGCTGATTAATATTTTAAGCCGGTGCAATGATTTAGTAAAAGAATTTTGCACCTTTATAACTCTTAATCTATTTTAATATGCAGCAAATCCAGTGGAGATTCTACACTGATACAGAAGCTTGCAGAGATGAGTAAGTGAAAACCCCTTTATAAATATCCCGCTCCCTTTTGCCTTTACATTCTCAGCTGTGAACCTTCATGCATTTTCAAAGATTCCTGTGACAAAACAACCGTACACTTTTTGTTTTTATGTAGGTTCCACTCGGAGTCGCATGCAGGGACAGAAAATAAAGGAGGACGCAGAATCAAAGGAGTGACTCTGAAAGCTACTGAACTGACCTGCACTGTTTGTCACAACGTGAACACTACATTTTGTGCACACACAAGTGTACATTCATTGGTTTTTAGTTTGTATTTAACTTTAAGGAGTACTGTGTTTTTTTGACTTAACTGGGTGTTTTAACTGAATGATTTATGTAATTGAATTTGATTTGAGTTGGATTTTTTGTAGAATAATTTGGTTTTAGGAGTGATATTAATATGTGCGTCTTATGAGAAATGATTAGTTTCATTCATGATTTTTCAGTTCAGTAGTCAAGAGTGTTGTCGAGACACTTTATGGATATTCTTGCTGCTAAATAATTGGTTGATTTCTAACCATCATCGCGATCTTCATATGTTATTGGGCTTTTTCTTTTTGACAAAGCTATGTCAAAACCTCAGAAAGGTTCAATCACGATGCAGAGGTTGTTAAATCATGATTACTCTCCTCAGAAAGAAGTAAACCTCAGCCTCGGAGGGAAATCATTATGTCTGTTCATGCAGCAAAGTAATAATTTACTCTGAAAGTTGCCTACCTTCTTGGAAAATATAGTTTGTGCTTTAACAATCAAATATCACCTAAAGGACGATTACACATAATTTGCGCTCAACCAAAATTTATGTACTTTTAAACAATTTGCTTATAACTGATGTTTCTCTGGTATGATGTATATAGTTTTATAGCAGGTTTTTAGGCTGGTTTGAAAAATCCACCAAATGCCTAAACCACTTGGTGTGTTTCAGCAAAAGGAATATTTTTAATGTTTGGAGTCACATTTTCTGTTTAACTTGATTAAAAGAAAATTATAAAAGGGATTTCCGAAAAGTAATTCTAGAAATTTCACGCACCTGAGTTTTTAAATTAAAATAAGTTTACATTGTACTTTATCGTAGTAAGACATCTTACTTTTGACAATATCATTTTCTTTTGTACTTCTTTTTACTTCTTTTTCATTCCATACAGATTTCTTTTTTCCAAATCAGTTGACATGTCTCCAATGTTGATTTCCTGCAGCCAACAGTAGCCAAAGCCAGTGTGGGGTTATTACCCATATGATTAAACTAAAACATTAGCATTACAGCTTTGTGTTCTCTCGTGACACACTGACAGTGTTCATAGATTTTTGTCTTCTCAGCATTTGTTTGACATCCTTAGGTAAAGAACATTTTCTATTGTGTGGCTTAACCTTTGAAGTAAAAAATATAATTTTAGTGTTTGTTATAAAAAAGAACCATTTAAAAGGAAACAAATTAAAAGGAATTGTGCTGTTTGTTACTTCTTTTTGTCTGTTGTTTCCCAAAACCATATAAAAGCTGAGACCGGTGTTAAATTCATGTTCAGGATTAAAATTAAGCCTGAAAACTGCTGACGATGTGTGTGTGTGTGTGTGTGTGTGTGTGTGTGTCTGTACACACGTCTGTGTGTGTATATATATATATATATAGTTTTTATATATAGAATATAAAGTTTTGTGTGAACATTGCTAATGGATTTATAAAAATTCAAAGAGAACACTATAATTATAAATTACAAAAAATAGATCTGCTAGAATTTAAAGAGATGTTCAATCTAAAACATGTATATAATAATAAGCATGTATATAAAGGGTGTAATAGATGTAATAGAATGTTGAAAATAATTAGTAAATCTTCTGCTTACAGCTCCTTGTTTTTCCCTTCGCTGTGAACACCTTCCAGCTCTAGGGGAAACCGTGACAGCTGCTGCCTGCTCAGTAACGGCTACCTTAATTATACCATGGCTTTGTTTCCAGTGGGAAGACCCGAGTTAAAACAGTTTGGTTTGAGCCCAGCCATGCATTAAGCACACAGAACTGGTAACATTTTAATTGGCATTTCCCCATGGGGTAAGTGTTATTGTGTTCGGGGGTGTCAGTTCCATGCAGTCAGCCGGTAGCGCATGATCACCAGACACCAAAGTGCTCAATCCTTTTCTGAATGTCGCTGCTTGAGGAGTCTACTGATACCTCTCACCTTCGTCTCTGAGGCTCAAAAAAGCAGACAGAAAAAAATATTTGATGTCTCGGATGAGTGTCGCTGTGTTTTCACTTTAGGATTGTCGTGTTTTATCTTCAGGAATGGAAAACCTCACGGTAAGTAGATGTCATTAGTCCTGTTAACTAATAAAAACACTGTCTACCTCTGCTTTTCACGAATGTATGTACCACACTTACACATCCTTTTAGTACAGTCATCACATTTTACTGAAGTTTGAACATCCTCCCATAAAACCAGATTATTTGGCTTCCTTCCTGATTTTCTAAGAATAGGTGAATTACTTCTAGTACTGTTGCTAACATTTTTCATTCTATCCCTCAGCCTGACCAATGGCGCGAGATTATGAACAAGAAAATGAAATTTCCTCCAGCGCTCATAAGCGCAATTCAAGATGGGAAAACAGAGATGCTTAGCGGACTGCTGAAAACCGGCGATGGCATCATCCGCCAGCTGGATGAGTCAGAAGATCGTCAATGGAGAGAGGCTCTCAACCTTTCCATCCGCCTGGGCAATGAGGATGCAATGGACACCCTCCTGCAGGGGGTCAAATTTGACTTCCGGCAGATTCACGAGGCCCTGCTTGTTGCTGTGGACACCAACCAGCCCAGAGTGGTGAAGCGTCTGCTGGACCGTCTGGACCAGGAGAAAGGAAATAAGATGGATGTACGATCCTTCTCTCAGGCAATCTTTGACCACTCTATTGACAACTCTCAGTTTGCCCCTGGTGTGACCCCTCTGACCTTAGCCTGCCAGAAGGACCTGTATGAGATAGTCACCATGCTCACCCAAAAAGGCCACGTCATCCCGTGGCCACACAAAATATCGTGCTCCTGTCTGGAGTGTGTTAACGGGCGCCAGTATGACCTGCTTAAATTCTCCTTGTCACGCATCAACACCTACCGTGGCATCGCCAGCCGTGCCTACCTGTCCATCACTTCTGAGGATGCCATGCTTACTGCCTTCAGTCTGAGCAGAGAGCTCTCCAAGCTTTCACAAAAAGAGCCTGAGTTTAAGGTCTGAGGACGTTTGTAGATATTTGGTTTAGTGTTCATGTTGTGTGTTGCTTATTTACTCCAGTGTTGCGCCTTTTTTCTGCAGCCCCAGTATCTGAGCCTGGAGCAGCTCTGTCAGGACTTTGCTGTAGAGTTGCTGGGCATGTGTCGCAACCAGAGCGAGGTGACTACTATTCTGAACAGCTCTGCAGATGAAAGCCAGGACTGCTTAGATGAGCAGGCTTTTGAGGAGGGAATACCCAACCTGTCAAGAGTGCGGCTCGCTGTCAAATACAATCAGAAACAGGTAGTTTAAAGTCAATGAGAGCAGAAAAGACATATTATTATACGACTGATCCTAAATTTCTGTGTGTGTGTGTGTGTGTGCAGTTTGTGGCCCACCCAATCTGCCAGCAGGTGCTGTCATCTATCTGGTGTGGGAACCTGGCAGGCTGGAGAGGCAGCAGGACAATCTGGAAGCTGTTTGTTGCTGTAGGGATCTTTCTCACTATGCCCCTCCTTTGCCTCATCTATTGGATTGCACCAAAGTCAAAGGTCTGAATCTCTAAATGTGGAGCTGTCTGTTGATAAGCAGTGATAACCAGGCTGTATTTTACAGCGATGAATTGCCACAGACTGCCAGGACATGTTGTGGGTCATTACAGGTTTTTTTTTACACAGGTAGGAAAGATACTAAAGACTCCCGTTATCAAGTTTCTCCTTCACTCCGCCTCCTACCTGTGGTTTCTCATTGTATTACTCGGAGAATCCATAACGATGGAGATGTATCGAGACAACTTTGCTTCCCGGGAGCAGAACATACTACACAGCTCGTTCCACATGGTGTGGGTGGTCGGTAGGGTAACGCTCTCTGTTGTGATTCTCTTTTGTCAGTGAAAAAAGGTATGAATCAGTTTCACACCATGCTTTCTCATGTAGGATTCTTCTGGTTTGAGTGTAAAGAAGTGTGGATTGAGGGACTGCGGAGTTACTTTCTGGACTGGTGGAACTTTCTGGACATGATGGTGCTCAGCATGTACCTGGCATCCTTTTCATTACGCATGCTTATCTTGCTCAAAGGTCACTTCCTCTGCCAAGATCAAAACCACACCGAGGGGTGTATCTACTTCACTCAGACAGGTGAGGAATTAATTATCCACAACAATTGTTGGGAGGTTGTTAAAAGCGGTGCTGTTTCATTTCATGAAACAATCGTGCAGTGAGGGACGACTGGCGTCAGGAGGACCCGCAGCTGGTTGCAGAGGTGCTGTTTGCAGTGACGAGCATGTTCAGCTTCACGCGACTGGCATACATCCTGCCAGCTCATGAGTCTCTGGGAACGTTGCAGATTTCCATAGGGAAGATGATTGATGATATGATGAGGTAAGAGCCTTTTTTCCCTATTGTCTTCATATTTACACATCAACATATTTAACAGTTACGACAGAGGCAATCAGGATGTTTTTTTGTCATGTTTTTTTAGATTTATGTTCATATTGATGATCATTGGAACTGCCTTCCTCTGTGGCATTAACAATGTCTATGTTCCCTATGTCATCTCTCCACAACTTGGCAGGTAAGGTTGTGGGATATTCAGCTTCTTACATGCTGCCGTTTTAGCTCGGTGCTAATCCTCTGCCACGGGTTAAAGACACACAAATGGTTCAGTTTGTAGTGAAATCAAATGATATCTCAGTCTTTAAAGTTAAAACCAAAACCACTGTTTGTGTCTATAAATACAGTATGTGATTAGCTCAGCTAAGTATAAAGCCTGGGGATGTGTGAAACAGATATTGTGGCCGGTAACAACAGGCCATTTCCTTTTGTCTCATCTGTTTACCCGGTAAAAACAGAACATTTTAATAGAGTAATGCTACCAACACCAGGCTGTGAATCATGGTTGAAACATAACACCCACCACTGCTCACGTTGCAGGTTCAATGAGACTTTCCGCTTCTTATTTTGGACGATGTTTGGCGTGGTCAATGAGAACTATGTGGACATGCCTCAGTTTGTGTTTGCAGAGTTTATAGGAAGGATTCTGTATGGCATCTACACGCTTGTCATTGTCATTGTCCTGCTCAACATGCTCATTGCTATGATCACCAACTCATTTCAGAAAATTGAGGTAAAGAAACATGTTTATGTTACAGTTGCAGAAAATGTAGAAACTTTACTCTGACATCACACCAATATGTATTTCAGGATGATGCAGACGTTGAGTGGAAGTTTGCCAGGTCAAAGCTGTACCTCACTTATTTCAGAGAGGGCCTCACCATGCCTGTGCCCTTCAACATCATCCCCTCACCTAAAGCTGTCTTTTACATCTTAAGGTGGGCTGTAAAAACAGGTTTTACCTATCAAGAAATGCCACTTTTTAGATGTCAAAACACCAACAGTGTTGTTTTTAGATCTTATCAATGACTATACTGAAAGCTCTGTTTGTCACCGCTGTAGTTCACAGTGCAGGTACCACATGATTGACTGCAAGTCTAGTTATGGTTTTTCAGTTCATTTATTTTTAAGTTCTGTTTCAGAGGTATCTTTAGACGAATCTGCTGCTGCTGCATTTCCGGTTCTGAGCAGAAATATCCTCCCATAGCCTCAATGGTAAATGGGCGTCAGTCTAACTGTAATGAAATCATTATTTCAGTCCATGTTCTTTGCTGTGATGCAGTTTATGATGCTAAACATGTGTTATGCTATCTGTATTACATAATAAGTGCAACAATGGGGAATCTGAAAACAGCCAGTTGTCCTACTGGCATCAAGTGATCAGGGCTTTGGTGCAACGCTACATTGAATCTGCTCGCAGGGAGTTTGAAGAGGCCAAGAGAAAAGGTAACGTTTTTCCAAATACCATTAAGTAACCCATAGAAATATCAGTACATACTTTTGTTAATACTACAGGCCTGTTAGAGGCCTCCCTTCAAAAGAGGCTTCCCAGGTACGTAACGAAGAAAAAATGTTTTTTTTTTCAGAAATAATCACATTATATTCAATTTCCCAAAGTTGCGTAGTCATTACATGACTTCATGATTCCCTCTTACAATGAGTTTGAAATGTTTACCATGTAAATTATGGTTTCATTTCATTTCAGATTTTACACATACAGTATTATTGAATCCTAAAAATATTTTCAAATTAAAGTACAATTTATTGGAAATCAAAAACTCAGATCTATTATTCACCAACGTATTAACATCCAGACCTGTGAAAAAGCCCTTGTGTCAGTAACAAGTCTTCTTGGGAACGTCTGTACATGCTACCACATCCTGTCAATGCGAAACGTGTGAACTGCCACTTAAGTCCTTGGCTGGGTCATTGAAGGACAGTCAGAGACTTGTCAGTGTAGCAAAGTTTGCAAATAGCAAATGTGGTGTGAATATTTTCTGGATGTTACAGAATTTATTAATGAGATTACTGAAAGTTTTCTTTCAGTCAGTAATGGTGTGTTGTGATTGTTGGGTTCTCCTCCCTCAGATATTGGAAATCGCATCACTGAGCTGAGCAAAGCGGTCATCAGAATGCACAGTGATATGAAAATGATCCAGCAGCTACTGATTAATGATGACAATGTTTCAAAAGATGCACTGACCCAGGACGGTCCATCTGTTCTGGGGAAATACATCATGGGTGCAAAAAACAACTTCCGAGGTTTTTCGACCGGACACGAGACCAACAGCCCTTCACTTACAGTTACAGTTCACCATGAAGACGAAGAGGCGAGTAAAGAAAAGCTAGACTCAAAGCCGGAATCAGACAAACAAGAGAATCAGGCAGGAGAATGTGGAGCAGACGGATCTCAGCAGGTAACACACTGTGATGTGGTGAAGATGGAGGAAGGCAGAGCTAAACTAGAGCCAGGGGATGAGGCAGAAACTGAGAAAAAAGAAGAGACTGAAGCAGATAACAGTGATACTGATAATAAAGGAAAAGAGGAAGTGGCAGCAGGGACAAGTTTTAATTATGCAGAAAAAAAGTTGGAGACAGAGCCCACACAGGGTCAAGCTGAAAAAATAAGGGAAGAAGACACATTCACAGTCATGATCACTGAACATGCTGAGACCATCACAGACAGCAATGAAAAGATGGACACCAAAAGATTAGTAAGGAAGTTTGAAGACATAGAGTTGAACGAAAAAAATGTGGAGGACAGGGGGGTGAAGAATAACACGGCGGGACAGTCTGTCGTCATGGAGGTCTATGAAAAACCTGGAGCCAAGAAAATCATTCCCTCACCAACAGGCAGCAGTAGCTCCCAGGACACAGGGTTTGGTTCCCGGGAAGGAGAGGGATCAGTTGATGGGTGCTAGTGAGACTGTAACAAGATATATTGTTGAGAAGGATGTACTGACTTTTTCAGGGTGTGGCCACTACGTCGCCTTATCTAATGTCTTTTAGGGAAATAAAATACATCATTGACTTTGTAGATAGTTTGGGTTTAATGGTGGTTTCATCATTTTGAGTTACTGTTACTAAAGGCCAGAAATTTAAATATGTTTTCTGGCCATAAAATAACCTCAGAAAGAAGAGAGGTCATCTGCTTTCCTCGTAACAATTATTACACATTGTCATATGTAGACATTTGTTGGTTGTTTCAGTTGCACTTTACCATTTACTATATCTACTGCGGACTTGATCAGTGTCCTGTAACTATTTAGTTAACTTAAAACTGAAAAATGTGTGTACCCTGTTAGTTTTCTGCTCCTTGTGCTTGGTTCACCTGACATTTTCTAGAGTTTGCTGTTCATATTAGAAAAAAACAGACGTCATTAATTTCATGACAAGATTGTACAGTTTAACTTTTGTTTGTAAAATGATTACATGCTTTTAAAATTACATTTAACTATATGTCTCGGTTGTCCAGAACATTATGTAATGTGGGGGAATGTCACCTCTCATGATGTCTATGATTTTACTAATGTTGCAGTGTCAGAGTGCAGGTCTCAGCTTGCTTTGCACATACTGCTCCCATGAGGTCACTTGCATGAACACACCAGTTCATTAATGTATCACCTGCAGCATCATCTGTCCCAAGACACCATAGCATGTTTTTGAGTGCTGCCTTCACTGTTTCCATTTTAATTTAGCATGTTGTCAACTTATAATTTCTCTTTATCACTATTAATTTTAGCTAAATTTATTTTACAATGAATTTTATTTACATATCCAGTCAAAATTACTGCATCCAGTTTCCTAATAAACAAGGAAAAGAGTACTATAGTGACTCTATAGTTCTTATTTGTCAATACCAGATGTATAATTATATTTAACATTTGTAAATATTAATTCATTATGTATAAGACCCACATATTACAAAACTGCCTTTATAGAAAAAACTAAGGGCAAATAATAATTCATTGTGCCCTATTCATTCTATACAAACATGGATACAGCATACTTCAAGCTGCAAAATCTAGCAAATATTAAATAAAAACTGCAAACATTTGTCTCATACAACACCTGATATGACATATACAAATAAAAAGCACCTGGAGTTTAAAAAAATATAATGCTTAAGGAGAAGGTGGAAGATTTGAGGAGATTTCTTGTCTGGGTGAAGACTTCAATTAGGAGCCACACATCAAGCATTCATCTTTGTTCGCTAATGAACAGACCATGGCAGCTGTGTTGCGCTCCTTGGTCTCCTCCTCCACACTCTTGGCTGACTGGGCCTCCTTTAATTTCTCCTTATTCAGGGTGAATTGAATGGGGTTGGCAGCAGGCTTCGTCCGCAGGTAGTACATGCCAGTTTTCAGGCCCTGCAGAGGAAAGAATAAAGGTTTTATGATGTTTTTCGTGACATGGTGGCGCAGCTTGCAGCAGTCCCTCAGTCCCGACTTACCAACTTCCAGCCATAGAAGTGCATGCTGGTCAATTTGCCATAGTTTGGCTCAGCAATATGAATGTTTAGGGATTGGCTCTGGTCAATGTAAGCACCACGATCTGCTGCCATCTTGAGAACAGTCTTCTGGGAGATTTCCCACACTGTTTTATAGAGCTGCTTCAGGTCATCGGGGATCTCTTCTATATCCTGCGGACAATGGAAATATTTAGGAAATGTAAACTGCGTTACTGAATAATTTAGTCAGAGTATAAATAAAGAGTATAAATTTTACCTGTATGGACCCATTCTGAGCAATCAGCATGTTCTTCATTTCGTCACTCCACAGTCCTCTTTCTGTCAGGTCCTTCAGCAGGTGAGGATTCACAATCTGTAAGAGAGGAGGAAATTAAAGTTAGGTTTCCTCTTTGGACGCATATCACAACAACAAATGGATTCAGTGCTGACCTGAAACTCCCCCGACAGCACCCTACGGGTGTAGATGTTGCTGGTGTATGCCTCAAAGGACTCATTGTTGCCAAGGATCTGGGCGGTGGAAGCGGTGGGCATCGGGGCCAAAAGCAGACTGTTCCTTACACCATGCCTGACAAGAGGGGGTGGGGTGCAAATGAGAGGTGAACTACAGTCCCCAGGAATGAGAAATATCAAGACATTTGGGAGGATTTACTTTGCAATTTTCTCCTTCAGTTCCTTCCAGTCCCACAAATCTGTTGGCGCTTTGTCCCACATGTCATACTGAAGGATCTAGAACACAGAACTAGTCAGGATCTGAGCCCAAACTACCAACTGAATTATAAGATGAATTCCAGATATTGTGAAAACTACTCACTCCCTTGCTGACAGGAGAGCCTGCATAGGTTTCGTAAGGTCCGAGCTCTTCTGCTAGTTCACAGCTTGCCTCCAGTGCAGCATAGTAGATGGTCTCAAAGATCTGAATGTTGAGCAACTGGGCCTCTGGGCTTTCAAATGGATAACGCATGAGGATGAAGGCATCAGCCAGACCCTGCACACCAATCCCAATTGGCCTGTGCCGCTTGTTAGACTTTTCAGCCTGTAAAGCAGAACAGAGGAGCCAATAAATAACACACAAAAGATCAGACGCACGGTTAAGTGAGAAGTGACCCCAGGCAAGAAAGCATACCTCGGGCACTGGGTAGTAGTTGATATCAATAATCTTGTTCAGGTTCCTGACAATGACTTTGGTGACAGACGCAAGCTTTTTGAAATCAAAGGTCCGTTCTGGGGTGACATACATGTTGAGGGCAACGGACGCCAGGTTACACACTGCAACCTGAGTGAGCAAATGTTATAAAAACCTAGTGAGAAAATACTGTTGCAACTCAAATCAAATTTACAAAAACGCCATGGTAAATGTGCAGGTACAACATCTTTAACCGCTCACCTCATCTTTGCTGGTGTATTCTACAATCTCTGTGCACAGATTGCTGGATTTGATGGTGCCCAGATTCTGCTGGTTGCTCTTCCTGTTGCAGGCATCCTTGTAGAGTATGTACGGTGTCCCAGTTTCTGTCTGAGACTCAATGACGGCGTACCACAGCTGCTGAGCCTTCACCACACGCTTGGCCCTGCCTTCCTTCTCATATCTGAGGACAAACAGAGTTCATTGGACAAATTTGCACTGGGAAATAAGCCTTTTGTTAAAAAAGAAGTCTGATGATCTTACCTAGTGTAGAGCTCTTCAAACTCCTCTCCCCAGCACTCCTCTAACCCGGGACATTCACTGGGGCACATCAGAGACCAGTCCTATAAAAACAGCAGAAAAGAATATGACTATTCCCAAACTTGTAATGTTCAAGATTCAGCAGGAGCCTGAGACTAAAGAAATCATTCAGCAAGTCATAAACTATGTATAGTTTATTAGGGACTCGCTCTTTTGTTTACCTGATTGCTTTCCACTCGTTTCATAAAGAGGTCTGGAATCCACAGGGCGAAGAACAGGTCTCTGGCCCTCTGCTCCTCTTTACCTGTGTTCTTCTTCAACTCTAAAAAGTCGAACACATCGAAATGCCACGGCTCCAGGTACACAGCGAAAGCCCCAGGTCTCTGAACAGGCACACAGAGAGTCAGGCGATTCCCCCTAATACTAGGGTCTCTAAAGAAACAATATCAACAATGACTTTTTGTGGTCTTCACCTTGTTGCCACCCTGGTCAACATAACGTGCTGTGTTGTTGTACACACGAAGCATAGGAACCAGCCCATTGGAAGTGCCATTTGTCTGAAAACATAAACCACTTTAAGTGAATAAAAAAATGACGGTGATGTAAATTAAAGCTCCTCAATGTCGTTGATTTTCACTTTGTTAAGTGCATTTTACTCACCCCGGCAATGTAGCTGCCTGTTGCTCTAATACAGCTAACTGCTATTCCTATACCTCCAGCTGATTTGGAGATCAGGGCACACTGCTTCAGTGTGTCATAAATGCCATCAATGCTGTCGTCTTTCATGGATAGCAAGAAACAACTGCAACATCCAAACAAAGGAATACAAATGTTTTAATAAAATAAATTTAGATACATCAGAGATTAGGTCAACTTCAGAGATTGCAAGTGCTGTTGTTTGTGTAGTTCTTACCTAGACAACTGTGGTCTGTTGGTGCCCGCGTTGAACAGAGTGGGTGACGCATGGGTGAACCACTTCTCTGAAAGCAAGTTGTAGGTTTCAATGGCTGCGTCAATGTCTCTCTTATGAATCCCCACAGCCACTCTCATCAGCATGTGCTGTGGTCGCTCAGCAACTACGCAAACAAAGGTTAGTAAGCCCTGGAAGAACTAGCAAAAACATGACCCTCACACAGTTACAGATAAATCAATCTTTACCTTTGCCATTAATCTTCAGCAAATATGACCGCTCTAGAGTCTGTAAGAGCAAAAGGACAAATTGAATTTATACTTCCAGGATCTGAATGAGATGTTAAGTAAATGAGTAGCTGGAATCTTGTTATTACCTTAAACCCAAAGAAGTTATAAGAGAAGTCTCTGTCATAGATGATGGCTGAGTTGAAGCGCTGCATAGAATAAAAGACATTATGTAAAGACATAAAAAACATACATACAGCGACTTAAAAAAATTAAAAATGTATATATTCAATGTTGACCTACAGCTTTGTTTTCAAGAACAATGTCAAATGTCTCCTTGGAAATCATGGGAGAGTGTTTTTTATTTAGCGGGTTGACATAGTTATGCAGGTCCTCCATCACATCTGCAAAACAAAGAGTCATATTAAGTCAGAGAGCTGTTTCCTGCAGCAGAAACAGGTCACCTTATCTAAAACAAAGACCACACCCACAAACATACACGGATCAGCCCCTACAACAACCCCACACCTTGTCATAGATCAGTATAGATTTCTGATTGTGCCTTAACAGGCTTACTCACCACTAAATACTTTCTTAGTCTCCTTGTGCAGGTTGGACACAGCGATTCGTGCAGCAAGGATTGCATAGTCTGGATGTTTCGTGGTTAAGGTGGCTGCCGTCTCTGCTGCAAGAGTGTCCAGCTCCACAGTGGTGACTCCACTGTACAGACCCTGGATCACCTTCATTGTAATCTGTGTCTGCAGAAATAGATAGATGGTTTTGCGTAATATTATAATATCAGCACACATCTAGCAACAGTGTTGGTTTGTTAATGTTGACAGAATCTTTACAATGGTGAATTATACTGTAGAGTTTTGCACTTACAGGGTCTAAAAAGTCAGAGTTGAGGCCATAGCAGAGCTTCTGGATACGAGAGGTGATCTTATCAAAACTAACAACCTCCCTGCGTCCGTCTGGAAAAACAATAACAGGGTTATTGTTCATTTCTGCAGTATATTCTGAAAATAGTTAATTGATGTAATTTGGTGAATAACACAGGAAAATCAGTGGCTCAGCTGTTGGAGCACGGAACACCTGTCCAACCAGTTATGACAACAAAAGGAAGATATTACTTCGCGCCATTACAGTGGCTGTCAATGTCAATAACAAACCTCTTCTTACACATCACACATAAAAACAACTCCGTTAACACTATGACCTATTATTAAATCTATGTACTAGCATTCTCGGTATTTTAGTTCAAACTGGAGAACCACCAACCAACATAAAAACCAGTTTGAACTCTCGGTTTTGTCAGTGGCATTAAAAAAAACAACATAATGCTAAATGCTATTAACATTAAAAAAACAACAAGCAGCAAAGTGCAACCAGAAGAGGTTAAACTGTCAGTTTCTTATCTTTCATAACCCAAGCCTTTGTTTGGTGTCTCGACGGCAGCAACAAAACAAAAAAAACTAAAAGCTGCAGGAACTCACCTCGTTTGATCACATGCATGTTGGCGACAAAGTAGTGGGTTTCCCCGAGGACTATTCTTCTCAGCTGGACGATGGAAATGAATAAAACGAGTGTCGTACGCAACAGCTGCAGCCGGCTGTAACACCACAGAACAATCAGTCTGCAAAGTTAAACTGAGAGCGCCAACAGCAGCAGACCAGATACGCTGCTTTGTGTCAAGGGCTCAGCCAATCAGAGACGACGCCGGCAGACTGTTAAACCAATCACAATCGACTTCTCCGCCCGTTTACAACTTCCACTCTCCTCTTTTCTGCGAAATCTGGCGGGACATGTTCAAACAACTGGTCTTTCATGACACTTGGTTTTGGCATGTGCAAGTTACAAGAGTAAATAAGAGTTAGTTAAAAAACTGCGACTTAAACTATTTTATGCATTTCTTTCCTTATATGAAATAAAAGACAGGATAACTATTACATTAAACAAAACTCTAAAAATAAATATATAGGCAAGTCTGCAAACAATGTGTAAGTGATTTGAGAATAATTGTGAGTAAGGAATGATATAAGGGTTTGGTTGGAAGGTTGCACTCGCATGAATCAGATTCAGAATCCTTATTAACTCTTCAGATTGGTATCAGAGTCAGACAATAGTGTTGAGATTGCATTACTAAGAATTATTAAATATTAATAGCACTTCTTGAAAAAACATTAAAGAAATCAAATATAATCAGATAATTAGTAGCCCTACAATATTTAAGCACACAGTATGATAAGGATTTACACAGTCCACTTACACAGTAAACTAGTTTAGTGAACGAAACACTTCTAAAATGTACATAAAACACCTGTTGCCTGTGGGAACAGGGACAATTGATCACATTAAAACTTTATCGTGGCTTTACAGTAAACTGTGTAAGTGTAACAGTAACAGTTATTTTGGTTTCACTGATTTGTATCCAGATGGTGGTGGAAAGTGACTCTTGACATTTATTACAAGCAAAGACAAATACATGTATATTTAATTATTTTATTATATTATTATGGATATACAAACAATAATTATTAGAATAGACAAATGGCATTTTAGACAATATGTGGAGTATTTACACACTGTTGTATTGCTATTATTTTAAGTAAAAAAACTGACAAAAAACCAACACCTTTGTCGTACTTTATTTTGAAATAAAAAAGTAGACGTAGACCGGATGTCGCTGTTTTAGGCTTGCTGCTAATGCTAATGGACACGGAACGGTAAAGCAGCACTCCGAAGATGGCCGGAGTGTTTGAGGTGGAGATTGATGGTGTAGAGCACGACCATGGACTGGAGCATCACGATCAACCGAACCAGGTGAGACTAACATGCCACACCGAGGTATTACATAGGATTAATCCGAAGGAGATGAATTTCCACTGGATTACTGTCTCCCAACTTCGGAACTAGCTAGCTTCTATTCCAGGATTCAGCCTACTGTAGATATTTGCCGGTGTCTAACCATATGTCAACCTGCAGATGTGTGATTTCTAGGTTAATGCAATGTCCATTAAACGTTAATAATGACCCTTCGTTTCACAAAATAACATTACATGATAGGAACGCATTATGAGCCATTTAGCAATGCTAAGCTAACCGGCCGGCTAACGTTGTAATCCGTCTATGGTTTGTAATCATGTAGCATTTTAGCCAAGAGTTAGTTGGTTCTCATCGAGCGGAAATAGTTCATGTAATTGTGTTTCCACGTATGAACGGTTCTTCCACTGCCGTAAAGACTGCTACTTTCAAAAATGTCTTATAGCTTGACTTATTAGCTCGACTTATTAGCTCAGGAAAGGAAGCTGATGTGGCTGATCGGGTCAAGGGTCACGTAGAGGGCCAACTGGTTTGTCGGCGTCCAGTCAGGGGAAGCAACCGAATCACTTCCTGAGGGGTTTCAGTTTATGGAACAACAAACCCGTACGATGTTAGGAGGAGGAGCTGACAATGTGCAAGACACGCGTAAATAGAAGAGCTCATATACATTACCATAGATGCTTGCGAACACATTACTGTAGATGTTTCGTTACTAACGAACGAAGAGAGAGAGAATACATTTGATCCATGTGATTGTTTCACTGATGATTTAAGTATATGTGTTTTAGAAATTTGTAAAGGACCAAATGTTGTCTGATAATATTCTTTCAGCATCTAAAGAAGTAACACGACAAGGGCTCTGAAATTTAAGAATATTTTCAGTAAAATGTTTAATTAGGTTTGAAGCGTGCTTCATATACACAGTCAGCATTTTCCCATCTTGATGGATTGGTAGCTACTCCCATTGTGTTGTTTTGTAATTAAATGTTAGTCATATGGTAACTAATGACTAATTGACATCATGTGACTAAAGAGTTTTAGGAGTGTACATAGCAGGGCAGTAAATGGGCGTGTAGCCCTTTTCTGCCAGGCTGTATTATGTTGTATTATTTGTAGATATGAAGCTAATAATAAGGGAACATTACAATCAAGGTAAAGTGGCTAAACAAGATGAGCAACTAAAGAGAGACTACAAATGAGTACACTTAGTGCTAATGGCATAGCTGTTAAATGTCAGTATTTTGAAGAGGCAAGGTATTTCAGTTGTGTATTTGGTAAAAAGCAATGTTCAATATTTTATTTTTTCTTTCTCTAGTTTGATCTGTCCAAGCTTTCACCAGAAGAGAAATGGAGGTTGGTGCTTTGCTATTTACTTTTACAGCATTCAGCAAGGATCATTGGTCTATGAAACAAAAATTTAGTTTTTGTGCAAACAGTGCAAAGTTGCTGGTAAAGAAAATAAATGCATACATATAACCTAATGAAGGGAGTGAAGTGATAATAAAGAAAACTACAGATCAATCTTTGTCATGGCTTTTAGTTGAATGTTATCTTCTTTTTCTACAGAGTGGAGCATGCAAGGATGCATGCTAAACATAAAGGCCATGAGGCCATGCACGCCGAGATGGTGCTTATCCTCATAGTCACCCTGGTCGTTGCACAGCTAATCCTTGTGCAGTGGAAACAGAGACATCCAAAGTCATATAATGTAAGATACAAAAAACACACAGGAAAGACGCTTGAGGCTTTTCTATGCAGTGTTCGAAAATATTATGTGAAGGCTGAATCACTACATGTTTCCCCAAAGAAGGAGACATTGATATTTTCCATCTTCTAACACACAAACTAAATATGGAATGTAGTTAGTTGCTTCTGTTTTGTGTTTAAACAGTATCCGATGGTGGTAACGTGATGCAAACACATCTTCTAACATGTACACTCTGCTGTCTTGTAGCTTGTGACTCTGTTCCAGATGTGGGTAGTCCCTCTCTACTTTACTACTAAACTTCACTGGTGGAGGTTCCTGACCACGTGGTTTATCTTCTCTGTCATCACAGCATACATCTCTTACCGTGCCACTCGCAAGCCACTGGCCTGCACCACACCGAGGTATAACCACTATTTACACTTCATCATAGTCTGTGAATTAAGACGCCTACGTTTGCGACTGAACTGCGCTTAACATACTTAGGGATCATCTATGTTTTTGTCTACTATAGGTTGGTGTACAAGTGGTTCCTTCTTCTCTACAAAATCAGCTATGGCACAGGAATAGTTGGCTACAGTGTCGTCATGTTTACACTTTTTGGTATTCATGTAATATTCAGGTATGTACTATGAGTTTCACAACATATCGGTGGTGCTCAATTTTACACATTGTTTCCCTTTTCCTCCTTTATTCAACTCAAAAAATCAGTGGCTAACCAATGTTCAGCCCCTAAAAATAAAAACAAACCCTGGTCTCTTTACCTGCATGTAGCACTTGACTGCCACTAGGCGGTGCTGTTTTGCATTTGTTTGTTTTTTTGTTTTTGTCAAACCTTTAATAACCACAATGTCAATCATTTATCTAAATCTTTTACAAGCAGATGCTATACTTGTCATTTTGAAATTTTGTCTGGCTACGTAGTTACTTGCTCATCATGTGCTGGTGCACCAAATAAAGAAAATCTATATAGAACCTGCTGCCAATCCTCCTCCAGGATTGTATGGTTTGACTGACTGTTTAAAAACAAGCAAACATTATTTTACATAACTTCAAGGTGTGTACATAATCCATAACTGGTCTCAGGTGTACCTATGTGTATCTATGTAAACTCTAGTTACATGACAAGTGACAAATTATTCTCAAATATTTACCAACATATGACTTTATTACAGAACATACTATTTATATAAAGATGTTTCCTCCTTGTTTCAAATATGAACACAAAACTGCAGCTTCCATGTTTTCTATGTTGGGCACAAACTCTACAGGAGGAAGTGAAATAAAAGAAGTTATTCATTTTTTCATAACAGTAATAGTATTGGCAGTTGATTTTATCTTTTATAGTTTAAAATATAATAACATTATATAACATGTTTCAAATCATGTTAATCTGGCTGATTAACATGACATTTTCCT
The DNA here is from genome assembly GCA_032270685.1 of Microctenopoma stevenorrisi. Lineage (NCBI taxonomy): Eukaryota > Metazoa > Chordata > Actinopteri > Anabantiformes > Anabantidae > Microctenopoma > Microctenopoma stevenorrisi. The sequence continues at coordinate 6,787,308 of JAUMTR010000006.1, forward strand.
CTGGGTTGCACCTGAGGTAGACTCTGCTAATGGCAGGGTGAGAAGGAGTTTGACGACTAGCTGCACTAAGCCAACAAATTAAATAAATTAGATCATCCAATCAAATCCAAACATCTGACTAGAAAACCGTGTTAGACCAGCCTACTGAGTTTGATGGGTAATGGTGACCATGGGATTGTTCTTCACTATGCTGTTTGGTGATTTCATAGAGTTTACATAAAAGCATGTTTTTTTTCTTCCTGAATGAGATGGTCCAAAAACACATTACTTCCTACCTTGAAATGGCATCTAACTTCAATACTTCCTTGCAGTTGTATCAAATCTACTGATCTTGATTTCAAAATTAATAGCTGTAATAGCTGGTTGTGTAAATAGATTTTTTTTAGGTTTTGTGGGAATGGTCAAGTATGTTGAGAGGTTTTGACATGTTTCAGAAAAGCACCTAATTCTATAACATATAAAACTGACATGTGATGTTGAGCTCTGCTGCAGCCGGATGAGTCAGAATCCATGAAGTGCCTTTTCTGTCCAGGATAAAGCCGGAGGATGCAATGGACTTTGGTGTTTCTCTGCTATTCTATGGCCTGTACTATGGTGTCCTAGGAAGGGATTTTGCAGAGATGTGTGCAGACTTCATGGCTTCAACCGTTGGGGTAAAGTAGATCCAGTGCAAACACAAAAATGTTTCAGCTGAATAATTTAGTGGAGTAATGGCTATTGGATGAAATGTAATTTTGAATGTTTTTTCCTGTTTAGTATTACAGTGCATCCGGCATGCCAACCAAACACCTTTCTGATAATATCTGTGCCGTGTGCGGTCAGCCCATACTTGTAGATGTCAGTGAGGAGGGAATTATTGAGAATACATACAGACTGTCCTGCAACCACGTGTATCCTTCTTGTGAGACATTTCTTTCTTGCTGGTGTCAGCTTTAACAGTGAAGGTCTGGCGCCAAATGAAATATTTCATTTCGTTGGAACGGATAGTCATAGACGTGAGTCAGAACTGCACGTACTAATTTAGAAGCCCAGAGAGGAATTATTAACTTGACCTTTTTGTCAGTGTGGTTGTTATGACTGTCTGATCATCTGAACTTTTGTTACTTCCTCCCACTATTATCTTTTTCTGCTTGTCCTCAGCAAATAGCCAAAACATGATCTAGTGTCACAGAATATATATTTTTAGCGAATACTTTAAACTTGATTTACTTTTTATTTATTTACATATTGTTACTTAACTATACAACTAATACTGCAAAGTATGTATGAAGGGGTCTAATAACTTTCTGATGTGACTGGCTAATATTATAGTGCTTGCAGATAAAATATTATTTCATACAGTATGTGTTGGGAGACAAAAATGTGCTGTACTTCACAGTTTTATATGTATTTATGTGCTTGACATATTGATTTTTATTGAAAGTATTTAAACTTCCCAGGTCAGAAGGTTTAGTCGACTAAACCTTCTGACAACTTCACCTGGATGAATAAGAATCTTCACAGACATACTTCCCAGGCATTGTTCTGCTGTAAAAGATGCCAAAACAGATTTGGAACATCCTCACAAACAATACAATTAAATTAGTTTCCAGTAGATATGAAGCCACACCACACGTGTCTTGCCTGCCAGTGCGGCTGCTGGTATTTAACCAATTTAGCATACAATACAATAAAATGTTTGATTTGCAGTATCTTTCATTTTGCCAGGTTAATGTGGCCATTATGAATGATCTAATAGGCTGAGGAACAATGTTTTACAAATATGTTTTCTTTTTTAACGTAATATATTTTGAGAGTTTGTGGTGGTTTGAACTGTTGCTCACACACTTTTGTACTGAGCCTTAACTCCACATCCAGGTTCCATGAATTCTGCATCAGAGGATGGTGTATTGTTGGAAAGAAGCAGATGTGTCCGTACTGCAAAGAGAAAGTGGACTTGAAGAGGATGTTTAGTAACCCGTATCCTTTTGATTCTTTACTCTTCACATTTGAGTTTTACCCGTTTCACTGAATACTGGAGTGATTGTTGCCAAATCAGAGATTGAGATTGTATAGAATAATATGTACCCATCATTCACAGACTATAAAGAGGGTAAATTAAACACTTGGCCCAAATTTTGAAAATACTTCCATGTCAGCGATGACGAATAAAAAATGACCAGGAAGCTCAGTGACGTCAAGTTACAGGAGGAGGGTGTCTTTCCTGTAACAGAAATAAAATTTTGACCATAATTATTTGGTATTTTTTACAGGCAGCACCGTAAAGGCTGTTAAGACATTTATTGTTATATGATTGTAGTTCCTGTTTCTGTGGCTCACAGATATTAGGTGACTTAGGTTCGGTGCTATGCTATAAGTAATGTTTTTGCAGGAACTGAAAGCAGTTCTCTTGGTCATGTGCCAGTAGGTGTATGTTGGGCACCTGCTCTTTTTGTCGATGACTCGGTTCTTCCTTAACCATATTTTAGCTGGGAAAGGCCACATGTCATGTATGGACAACTTTTAGACTGGCTGCGGTACTTGGTGGCGTGGCAGCCAGTTATTATTGGATTTGTGCAAGGCATCAACTATGTCCTGGGACTGGAGTGATCTGTGACTGGTATAAATGGACATACACACCTCTTGGAGAAGATATGCACTGGCTCAAAAGACTGAGGGCTTATCAACTTAAACACCAATAAAGAAGTGTCTATACTTTTTGTATATATTTATAGGCACATGTTATCCATATTTACGGTTTATTTGAATTTTATCAGTAGTCTGAAATTGTCAGTTTCCCACTGACTGAAACACCTTAATGACTGGTTTGTGCATAATCTGGCCTAGTAAATGGTTCTCAAAGCCATTAGAGGGGGGCTTTTTACTAAGTCATGTCTTAAGTGTCTGTTATTTTAAGGATCCTCCTGGAGTTTTTCATCATTGTTAGATCACACTTGAGTAATAAATTGAATGGAAATTAAAATGAACCATTGCCCCTTTTATTCTCTTAAGACATGAACCATAATCCACAGACGTGTGTGAACTTATATGGAAACTGTCATTCAGTTTCTCATAACTGTTTGAACTGCTTGGCACTGATTCTCTATTCTGAACAGAAATGACACAAGCGTTTCCTAAACGCTAACAGTCATATGATGTGGGTAGTGATTTCATCAACATGGGGAAACAAAGGATTCCTCATTAACTTTTAATTGTTGTTACCAGATTTCAGAATGTTATCATTGACTTTATGGATAATCGTCTGTACGAGCAGCCTTTGCTTTGACCATTATCCCTTCTAAATTAACTCACTTCATTAAGTTTCTATTTTGTATGCGGTATGTTTTGATTTCAGTTGCAAGAACATCTCTGTCTGCCTAACTGTGTCTTGTGTTTCTCTGTCTTTCTAAATGGGTTAGTTATTTGGTTTATGAAAAAAGCGTGTTATTTACCTTAACTTTTATCTAACCATTCTGATAGTTTTGGTTTAGCTCTGTCACTGTTTTTTTTCTAACTGCTTTCTATCAAAGAAACTTAAGCTCAGTCTCTGGATATTCCCAGTATTTATGTTTCTCACGATACATTGCCGCTAAAGCAAAAAAGAAGCAGAAAATCTTGATGGCTAAAACCAAATTTTATCTGCGTGGTTGGGTAAAAAATGATTTGGTATGAAAAAATGATATGAAATATACATTTTGCTGAACTTAAACACATCTGAAATTGGAGTGATTCAGTACCACAAAAGCTGGAATAACAGCTGTGTTAAAACCATTAAATCCTCCGAAGGTAGAAAAGATCCTAGAATGATCTCTTAATTCAGTGGGTGTGGATGGTACCAGTCTTATTTTAATGTGAGCCAAAGCCTTGTATATTTGGACTTCGTGGTCTGAAGTTGGTGTTGGTGATGGATGGTTATCTTTTTTTTTTTGTTGCAGTTACTGGTCACATTACCTATCTTTCTAATTGACCTCTCTATGAAGTTAAATAGAAAAGGGGACTATGTACATGGCTAACATGATCATTTTGATTGTTAATGTTTTGATCAACATCTGTTAATAAATGTCACATGGTTTAGATTTGTGTGTTTTATCTGTGCATCCTTTAGGTTTATGTTTCCACCCTTTATTGCCAGTTAATTACCAGCTGAAATCACAAGACTGAAATTATTTATGTAGCAATTGAATATGTCTCAACAATATTTCAGGAACATGAGTGAAACAACATAAGGAAATTCCCTCTCACTGTGTTCATGCGTGTAGGTGGAGGGGAACTGTGTACCGTATATATAGTACTGCCAAACAGCAGTCAACACCAAAAGCCTCAGACTAGTGGAGTCAAAATGAAGCTGTCCTCTGTTGTCCAAGGTGATGATATTTATTAATACTAAGGTTTTTATTGAACTGTTTTATTGGATTGGTTGTTAACATGTTGCATGTTTGCAACAGCCTTTGGATCTCTCTGTCTGCTGGTTACCGATGGATATCCTGGTACAGTATGTGCATGATAGTTTTATTTTTGTGTAATAAAATGTTTGTGTTGATCAAAATTTGTTTATCAGGTTCTAAAGATGGATCTCCAGAAATCATTGGGCCAAATAAAGTCCAGATAAAAGCTCAGCCAGGTGACAAACTATTAACTGCTATAATGAGTTTACGACTAATTATAGCGTACATCTGCTTGAGGGGGATTATCTATTTGAAAACCATTTATGAGAGTGCATATATTGATGCTGTGTGGTCTGCAGGTGAGCTGCTGGTTCTTCACTGTGCTGCACGTACAAATTGTGAAGATGATGTGGCAATCACCTACTGGCTGGTCAATGGTACCTTCCCTGAAGAAACGCACAGCCATGACAGAATAATAGAATCAGAGGAGTGAGTATTACGAACCTAATGGTGTAATCTATTAATGATGTGTTAAATATCAAGCTGGAGTTTATATTTAGCATTTAATTGACCTATTTATATGATTATTTACAAAACCTGCAAATGTGCTATAATGAACATTTTAGATTAACTTTAGAGGAGGGCGCAATCCTACAGAGGAGTTTGCTGGTGAAGAATGTCACATCAGAGGACCTGAAATCCACCTTCACCTGTATTGTGACGAGTGCTGCTGGAATGGCTCAAAAAGACATAAAACTGACAACAAAAAGTGACTGTAAACCTGGAAAGAGAAAACTCAGAATGTAAAAAGTAGATTTCTCTGATCCTTTTTTTCATCTTGCACAGTAACTTGTATTTGGTATATTAACATTATCTGTGAATGTTCTGTTTGTTACGATGCTGTGTTAGAGAACTGTAAAAGGAAATGTATTGACTTAGGCTGCATTTGGTCTTCAACATGTACAGTGCTGAACCATGTGAAAAAATGATGGAGACGGAGACGGAGTTGAATCAAACGATTCATTAGCAAACTATGGTGTGCAGTGGGGGGGAGTCTATTGATAAACAGTATACATTTATTGTTAACTGTACTATTTATTTCAAACATAATGAATATGACGGCGCTTCTGTAAACTGTATAACATGTACTGAGGTAAAGACTTTAATGTATCGAAGTGATGTTGACCACATGAAGTACAAATGCTCTGCACTTATTAATTGGGAGTATTATTTAGTTTATACCAGAATATTAATACAAGCAGACAAAAAAACCACTAAGATATTAACATAAGCATAAAAACAAAAATAACTTTTTAAAATAATTTTTGCCAAAAATGTTTACTAATTAGTAACTTATTTTGCTATTGTGCCAGTAGTGTGATTTAAAAAACTGAAGAAACTTTAAGATGTGAGGAAAAGTGATAGTAAAATTTTATAAATACAAGTCCTTATATGCATTATAAAAAACACTAAATGAGAATAAATAACTTCAGTACTGATCATGTTTGGATTGGTTGTTAGGCTCTGAACTAGCGCTATAGCTCCATTAGTGTAAATGTTGGTTGAGTGAAATGCCAGAATACGTTTTTTTTTTGTCTTGATAGTTTTTAGTGAAGTTATTTTTAAGACCTGATTAGTGTTTTGAGAACCAACAAATTCTGACAGGATGCTGCCTCTGATGCAGATGCACCCAGCTCCTCCAAGCAGCGCTGTAAGTTCTCATTCCTGCTGGGATACTGGTTTTCTCTGAGCCTCTTCCTGATGATTGCAGCAGCATCCTCGATGACACTTGGCCACTTTAATGGTGAAGTGCAGATTGGCTGGAGAAGTTCCAGGTTAGTTTTGAGAGTCATTCCAAAGAGAAAACGCAGAAAAATGTCCAGTTTCCCGTCATCACAGAGCAGGCTTCTGTCCACGGCACTCTTATACAGCTCCATGGCCTTGTGTCCCTTCAACATCCCCTTAAATTTGTCTTTCAGTTGCTGGTCAAAAATGTTCTTTCCGTGATTTGTAAACGAGAGAAATGCATAAAGAGCAGCCAGGTACTCCTGCATTGTGGGGTGAATGAAGCTCAAGACTTTCTCTTGAAATAACACATGTGGCTTTGTGATGTACTGCACACAAAGGCCACTGTTAATCACTGCCTCCTCATCATCAATGTCCTTCCAGTCAGACTTGGTGATCTTGAATTGGCGCTGTTCCAGCATGTTGAAGGCCAACTTTCCAAGTTTCATGAGGAACTCTCTCTCTCTTTCTTCTGTACAATCTGGGGCTCTGAATTTGCGATGCTGGCGTATGAGCAGTAGCAGCAGTTTCGTGTACATATAGGTGATGCCCCTTGGCAGCTCTGCCTGTGTTCCTTTTGCCCTAAATACACTCTGGCACTCATCAGCAACCAGCGAGCAAAACAAGGGCAGGTGGCACATAATGCGGAGGGTCTTGTAGGAGTTAATGTACGCAATAACTCTGGCTGCTTGATCTGGGTCCTTAAATCTTTCCTTAAAGTACTCGTCCTTTTCAGGCTCACAGAACCCACGTACATCTATCTCATCATAATGCGCGTCCCACGGAATGCAGCGCTTTACTTGAGACCTAGTAGTGACAACAAATAGGCCGCGGAAGAGCAGCCTTCCTCTGAGGAGGTTGACCACGATGACGTTCAGGTTGGTGGAATTTGTGGGGTTACTATGAAGTTCAGTGTTTTCAAAGTCAAGGTCCCCATTGTACTCATCGAGACCATCAAATACAAACATCATTTTACAGTCTTCAGATCTATAATCCTCTTCCCTCAGTTTTTGTGTTTCCGGGTAAAGTTTCTGTATTATTTCAATCAGTGAAACATTCAAACTCTCAAACTGTTTGAGTTCTCTGAATGGCAAAGGAAACAGAAAGGACACATGTTGGTGGGACCGCCCCTCTATCCAGTCAAGGATTAACTTTCTGACAGCCATAGACTTTCCTGACCCTGGCACTCCAGTGACCAGTATGAACTTTATGTTCGATTTTTCCAGCCGTTCCGTACTCAAAATATCCTTGGTAGAAAGGAGTTTCCCTGATTCCCGGTTGCTGTCCAGCTTTTCTATGGTCATGACTTCATGTTCGATATTTGGGCCATTGTCACATGTTGATGTAATGTTAAGCGTTTTAAAGGCATCATCGAAGGGCCTCTTCTCTCCCTGTGTGCCCAAATCCTCACATACTTCTCCATATTTCCTCTTCAGAGTCTCACTCAAATCGTAACGTACTTCGTCTAATTAAAGAAAAATGTGTATAAATAAGTACATGTAAATGTATAATCTATTGCTTTGTGTCTTAGTAACAGACATTAAAAAATGTGGAGGTATACTCACTTCGAAGGCACGAAGTTTGGATATAGTCAACTATCTTGTTGCGCCCCATCTCTTGAAGAAGGGTTTTTGTGATCTGCAAAGACACCTCAAGGTTGTAACACTCAAGCAACCGGTCCACCAGGTCCACCATATCCATGCCTTGGGGGGGAGTGTTAAATGATTGTGGGTAATGCTTCCACAGCATCTTCTTGAACATTTTGACATCTCCTTCTGACAACTTCCCAAGTGTATTACAAATAGTCTGGTTCAGAAAAAAAAAGAGAAATTCAATGCCATTGTCATGTAGGGGGTGCACTGTACTTAATTTCTTAAACATTTCAAAAAATAAACGAAAAACACAAACTGACCTTAAAAGTGAAAGCCACTGTAAGAGAAGGGTGACTAATTTCATTTGGGTTTGGGATTAACGCAGGAGTCTCAGAAGGTTCTGACTCAAAATCATCTTTACTTTTGATCCTGGTGGGGCCACAGTAGAGATATGTTTAGCTTAAAGCATATTTAGCTTAAAAAATCTAACATACAATCAGACACTAGCAGGTGTATTCCTTACTTTGGTATCCTCTTCTCACAGTCGTCACTGTCCAAGGTGTAGCAGCTAGAGTACGAGTCTGTTCTATCCAGCTGGACTCTAAAAGCAAGAGTCAAAGGTGTCGTGTACTTTAATTAATATAACTATACGATGCTATAACAGTTCTCCTTAGACAGAAGTAAAAAGAGAAGATACAACATGCTGCTGCTTCTTGTGGTAAATGTTTGCATGAATGAATTTGATTTAAACTCTTGTCTAGTCTGTAGTACCTTGTGGAGGACTGATCGTTGTCATCCATTTCATCTGTGTTCTCTTCACTTGCCATTGAGTGGTAGCTCAGAGCTGGAGACACGGCCTGGTCCACATAATGCCTGAAGAAGAGAAGGATAATGTTTGTTAATTGCTTAGTGGTCAAATACACATGTAGGCTTTAATAGTACATTACATGTCAGATGAGGAGTCAATTTCAAGCTGACGGCTCTCAGAATCAGGGAATTTGGTTTTGGGGAGCACAGGGACTTTTGAGGGTGGTCAAGTATTTAATATTTTTCCTTTTCTCTTTGAATTTTGGTGTAAGTTATATTCTCTTTGTTACTTTACCCCTACTATATCTCTGTGTCCTCAGGAAGAGTGGTTATTTTTCTACTTTAAATATATTTTCTCTACTGACCATAAAAACAGGACAAATGTAGAAACACATATAACCTTATCCTTATATTTTGTTTTCTTTATAATTGTATTATTATAAATGTATTACATTCTTTAAGGTCTCAAACCTTTGTAAAGAGCCTTAAAGTTATTTTTGCGGTTATGTTGTGCTACATAAATAAACTGGATTTAATTACTGAGGAAAAAAATCTCTCTGTACCAGTGACTGGTATCCATTGGACTCGGTCCCAGGTCCAGAGAGGGTCTTCTCTCTGGGATGTAGTAGAGATCGTCATCAATATCATAATCTCCTCCTCCTCCATCTTCTTCTTCTTCTTCTTCGTTAGACCTAGCCCGTCCTCTACCAGACGCTGCTTCCCCAATTGAAGAGCTGCCTGAAGGTGCTGGCTCCATTTCAGAGTCATCCATCCTGGCACAGACTGGGTCAGCCAACAACTAATATGAAAAGCACAAAAAGTGATCACTTTCTATGCTCTAAGGATAGTTTTACAATGGTCACCAGCCTGTTCCTGCTGAAGAAAAAAAACCTCTCAAATTCTTTATTCTGATGTACAAGCAACTTTAAAACAAACCTGATTTTCAGCTTTCCACAACTGACAAGCTGAGTGTTTGTATTATAATACTGCTTTGTCTTCTTAAAAAGAAAATAACAAGCAAAGCAACATGAATGAAAAATTGTATGGTCTAGACAGCATGATTTTGTTTTAAAACTTAAACTACATGTGCATGTATCACAGTATAGCTCTTTAGTAGAAAATTCAGTTGCTAAAGTGGCCTGCCTCTACTCCTGGTCTGGCACATGATCAAGGGTGTAAACCCTGAATTTTGCAGCAGCTCCAAATCAACTAAACTAAAACAACTGGTCGGTTGTGAAACATTTATAGAGAATTGTAAAAAGACGAGCTAATGCAAGACAGTGGTTAAACATGCGTGCCAAAGACCCTTTATGGCGAAAACAGAATAGAATCGTCCTCTCCACACGCGAACACAATGTTTATGTTATTTCATGTGTGGCTTCTAATTTCGTTGTCATGAGGCAGTGGACATTAGCTAATTTAGCTAGCTTCTAAAGTTGACCAAGTATAAACACACACACACACACACACAAAGGCTCGAACTAGGAATACAGCGAGTGTTTCACGCTAATATATGCCACTGCTTGGGTAAGAATCGCCCAGTAATGTGATATAAATACCTTGTTACTACTTCTAAAGTATGACAGGAATAAATGCTGGTTTACCTTTCTTATACTTGGAAACAGGAAGCTAGTTTCTTCTTCGTCTTCTGGTACTTGCGACAGGCTCTACGCAGCCTGCGGCACACTGCTGCCGCCCACTGGCCCGTTGTAGATTTTACTATATAACCATATTCTCGTATAAAGTTATTATTATTAACAGCTTTCATTGACTGCAAATCCCGATAGCCGAGAATCGAATTTAGTGAGAAATCTACTCTACTGCTCCCTTTTTATAGTTCTGCTTCAAGGATGCTTTTTCCTATCTAATAGTTATCACAGTGAATTCACATGTCTCACAGCTACATGTTTCATCCATTGGATCTGCCTTCAGCCAGAGTTGATTCTATTGTCTTCTTGATAATGGCAGAAGTGAAACATTACAGAGCAGGTTCTTCCGCCTACAGGTCTGAGGTGGGAAGAACAGGTAAGCTGCATACATGTCGGTAGACAGTTTTTCCAATGGTAGAAAAGTTTAGTATGTGTGTGTTATCATGTAGTAAAAGTATGTGGATTAAAATCATCCATGCTGAATGAATAACAATTAAAATTATTAATATTTGAGCTTTTAGCCTAATCTTTACCATACATGAGTTGAACATATAGCATGTTTTTGTATTTAAAAGAATAATAAAGAAGAAAGAGAAAGCAGCAATTCATTCTTTATTAGATTACTAAATTACTAAATTATTATATAAAAGTATTAAATTATAGTATTAAATACTAAGACTTTCAAAACAGAATGTAACAGTCCTTATATTAAATGTACTTACTGATGCTGAATTTGATCTTGAGGAATATTTCTAAAATTAGGAGCATCCTGTCTCAAAGAGATGCAGAAAAAGAGGTTGATGCATTTGTAACTTCTAGGCTGAACTACTGTAATTCATTGCTGATAGGTTGTCCCAATAGCACATTAAAAATCCAGAATAATCCAGCTAATAATCCAGAATGCTGCAGCCGGAGGTCCGACTGGAATTGACAAGAGAGATCATATTTCTCCTACATTAGCTTCTCGCCATTGGCTCCCTGGTAAAGCTAGAATAGAGTTAAAAATCATTGTCCTAACATACAAAGCACTAAATGATCAGGCTCCATTATATTTTACAGACCTCATAGAACCTTATTATTCCACTTTGCTGTCAGAGTGCTACTTTAGTTGTGGTTTGTTCAGTTTCCAGATGTAGAATGGGAGGCAGAGCCTTTAGTTATTAACCTCCTCCTGTGGAACCAACTCCCTCTTCAGGTTCAGAAAGCAGACACCCTCTCTACTTTTAAGACTGGGCTAAAGACCTTCCTATATGATAAATCTTATAGTTAGAGCTCATATGCCAATACTGTTACTAACTGTGTGTCTTCTCTCTCACCTAGTTCTGCTTCTTCCTCTTCATTCCCCTCTCTCTGTACCTCTCTGCAGGAATCCCTGTGTCTAGCTGTATGATATTCAGTGTGCAGATGCAGGCCCTACCAACCTACCTAGTGTTTTGTCTGCTGCTTCTTGTTTTCCTGTTGTTCTTTTCTCTCCAACCGGTCGAGGCATTATTAATTTGATTAAATACACAAGTCTTTGTAATCCTATGTTTGTGCCGTATTATTCTACTGAATAAAATGTGACATGAAATCTAATTAAAATTGAATCAACTGAATGAAAAAAAAGTTGTTGCATCTAATATAGATAATTGCTTAGCTAATTAAAATATAAAGTATTAGTATCTCTAAACGCTGTGATGCAGGTTTCATGTACTCATCAATGTCGTTTTTTTTCACAGTCATTATAACTTTCTGTGTAATGAGTGTGGTAAATGTAGGATTACACTCTTTAGCAGCTTTGTTTTGTCGGAGACCGTCGTTTCCACTACACTGCGCTTTATGCGATGGAGGTGAGCAGCGACAAAGACAGCAGGAGATGTATGACGGGCGATTAGTGTCCAAGGGACTGGGAGGTGACGTTAACTCTTGTTCCTATTCAAGTAAACACAGTTTGTTCTCTAATTGTTGCTCAAGTGCATAGATGGAGATCTATTGTTATGTTATTATTTTATTTTTTATATTCAGTTATTATCTTAGCCAGTGGTTGCAACAGTCAGATGTATAAAGCAGCATTGACCCGTCAATAAATGGTGCTGGTGTCCCACCAGTCAAGAATACAAGAATAAGAAGACAGCAATCACATAAAGTCATATAAATAAATAAACAATCTATACATTATACAGGCTGTGAGTGCTATGTATAATCTGCATTTAAGTGCACTTTAAAAATGTTCTTTCTCTCGTTTGCAGTTGTGTGGCGTATTTCCTGTTCCTTTGGGGCGCAACCATTTACCATAGACCTACGTTATAACTGCTGCATGTGCACTAGATTCCCCTCCAATACAAACAACCAAGGGGCGCTAAATTTTGCACCCAAATCCTGCCCACAAGAAGTTACAGTAATTTGGGTTGAGGAATCAAACACATTTGGTGGATACCTACAGTATTTATACAAAAATATCACATTACATTATATTGCAATACACATTAAGTGTTTAAGATATATATATATAAATGACACAAACACATATATATATTCCACCTCATTCATGATTCATTTCTCAATACAGTGAAGGATATCTAAATAAGTGCAGCATCACGCTGCCGTTTGTTTTGAAAGCTCATTTTTGTTGCCATTTTCACTATTAACCTGGTTGTATTATGTTTCCCCGCCTCTCGTCCAAAGACAGCTGCGATTAGCTCCAGCACCCCACGCCATCCGACTACGTATGAGTGGATGATAATGGATGAATGTATTAAGTTTTCACATGAGGAAATGTTTTGATGTGTAACAATGGACCGACATGAAGGATAAAGCAAGGGATATTTTACCGGGTTTAGCTGAAGAACGGCATGTCCCGCCCTCCTCTGCCTCTGATTGGCGTAATCCGTTGCACTAACCAATCCTTAGTTCTCTCAAAACATAATCAAAACAGACAGTGATGGCAGAACAGTAATTCACGTACCTGCGACAAAATAAATGTGCAAATAAGTTAGCACACCGGTGAGGATGTAGACTGTCACACAGTGTGGAAACTGAAAAGCACTGCGGACCCATAACAGGGGGGTTTAGATTACTGCCTGCTCGTGGCAGTAATCATCCCTCATACGCTCATACTTCGCACGGTGAGGGCTGTGACTCCATGTCTGTGCGTGAGGGAGGATGCTCGGAGCGGACCCAGCCTTTCTTGACACCGGAGCAGAGTGACAGTCGCTGCGTTGTTCTCCTGTGAGCTGGATGTTACTGGGATGCATTTTGGGAGCGGGGTCGGGCAGCAGCGACCCAGCAGATTCAGCGTCCCTGAACCTGACATGAATGACAAGTAAAGGGCTCTTTGAGGCGAGCACACAGCACAGGAATGTGCGCGGGTCTGCTGGGCTGCACACAGGTTCCTCAAAGCGACATTTTGGACGTAACTCGTTGTATTTCAACACCAGAATCCAACAGAGACTGCTCTAAACAGCTGTTGAATTTATTGTGTCGGGGCACAGTCTATTGTTCATTTTATTTATTTCTCTATTCATTTTTTAATTTCGGAGCGACGTTGGGAGTGTTTTTCTCTCGCCTGGCGTGAACAAGACAAACTTCTGCCATGGCACTGGTTATGGAGCCTGTGAGCAAGTGGAGCTCCAGTCAAGTGGTGGACTGGATGAAAGGTAAGGCTCCGGGCACGACATGAAACTGCTGTAGCCTGGCGCGGTGAATAGAAACGCGCACCTCGAGATGCCACAAGAGACGCAAACACCTGCTGATCCTCAGCCCCTCAGTGGTTCACACTACCGCCTCAAATGGTCTCATCGACAATGTGGGGACGATTTGTTGTCCACATCCAGAGAGCACACAGCGCCTTCAGACCTCTATTGTGTCCTGCGGTTATTGTTAACGCGGCGCTGCCTCGCAGGAGGCTGGGGAACATAGCAGAGATCCTATAATTACACACAAACAACCCCTCGCTGGATCAGTAGGCTATTTAGAGAGAAAAAAGGCTCAAGTTATCGACTCATGTTGAACAGAACAGAACATTTCGTGGCAGTACTGAGTCAGAGTTTGCACAGGCAGCTGCGTGAAACGTTGATCCACAGATGTTCCCAAAGAAGTCACCGCTGACTTCGAGGACCGTCACGCTCTGCAAGGATTTCATTGTTTCTTTATCATTATAGTGCACTGAAACCTAAGGTGGGGCTCTGCATTTAGTATTAGCTCGTATTGAGACACAAAAGCTTTTCAGCTTTCACAATACCTTTTAAAACATCACTCTGAATAATCATGTTCGCACACAGGATTCAGTTTGATAATCAAGCACCCTAAGGCCCATTTGCCATCAAGAGAGAAAATAATGTTTGGTGATGTAGAGGAGGCCTGGGAATGCAGCAAAAGTGTGTAGATTAATATAAAGCTGTTAACATTAATTAACCATTCATAGGATCTGCTGGGTGAAAAGTTCCTCAGAGCAAACCTGCCTGCTTATTGAGTGTCTGAAGATCTATAAGTGGCCCACACAAGCACTAGAGGATACTTTCAGGCCGCACGCTGCTTATTAGAGTTGCTACTTTTTGCAGTTTGTCACCATCCAAGATGTGCAAAATCCAGAAGGAAACGATGAACTCAGTATGATAATGTTACACAAGTTTGGTGTAATTGTGTGCGAGCAGCAGCAGTGTTTTAGTGTAAGGTGTTGTCTTCACTGGCTTACCACATGCCCTTAGTCCTAATTCTGAGCCTTTAGGCCCTTTTCTGCTGGCTCAGACACATTATGATTGCATCTTTTTATGAGTATGAGTTATGCCCAACAAATTGTACCGGAATCTGTCACTGCCTTTCAAACAGGGTGTTTACAAGTGTGCTGCCTGAGTGAAGACAGAAAATGCAAGTGCATCGCGTCAAGAAGGATCAATACAGATGGGGGTGATAGGATGGGGAGAAATGGCGAAGACAGAATGACCACAATTGTGTGATTGCACACGTGAGCAATGTCTGGAGCGAGAACTGGAGACTGGATGTGAGAGCGGGCTCTTCAGCGTCTCACATCTGATAAGTGGAGCAGAGATGATTCTTGTGCCCAGAGCACAGTAATGGTAATTTAAAGTGAGGGACAGAGTGGCACTGAGAAAAAACAGGGAGGGGGCGTTCATTCTTCTCTCACATCCATTCTCGGCTCCTGAGCACTGGCAGCATTTTTTTGGTAGCAGTCAAAGGTTCCAATATTAGCATACCGTGCTGAGATGTCACTGGAGGCCAAACAGGGACAACCCGTGACCTTCCCACAATCCCATTCTTCACCCCCCGTTATTGTTTTGTGTGGGTACGGCCCTCTCAGCTTCTCATCACAAAAGAGTAAAGAATTTCAGCTTTGAGGCAACACTCATGCTTGTGACGTGCACGGCAACTGTGTAAAATAATAATATGTTCGTTTCCAGTATTGTTTTTATGAATTGTCTGTGTTCTGAGGCACAGACTTAATGCAGGCTTAGTATAATCCCTTTACTCTTCCTGGTAGTGTGCATTAACATAATTCATGTTTTGTGAACTATGTCAGTTTTATCTTTCTTACACACCAACCCTCTCCTTGCCTGACACGTACTGACAGTGATCAGTGACCAGTCAGATTAGTGCAAAGCCATAATAACAACACTAACAGCCTTAAATATACCTCACATTTCCAGCGGATTATTTAGAATCGAAATCAGGATATTTCTATGCCGGGTTATGAATTTCTCCTAAACATGCCTGATAACCTGACCTGCACATAAATTTGAGAGGAAGACTGATTTAGCAGACATTACTTAGTACAATCAGTGAAGTACTCACGTCTAGATCTGCTTTCTATTACACGATTTACTTTCAAAGAGGAATATATGAAAGCTGCCGTTCATTTTAAAATTTTGAATTTAAGCATTTATGAACAGCCCATTTATGAAGTCTTTAGTCTTGTATCTCTCTGAGAAATGTAAATGACCTTATAACTGCACTCATAGCACCCACTCACATATAGTGTAATATGATGCTTTACAATGCCATTTAAAATGCAAACTCCATGTCGGCTTTTGAGTTTACTTTACTTTACTTTACTTTACTTTTGCTTGGCAGACGCTTTTATCCAAAGCGACTTACAAGGAGCTAGCGCTGGGCGTCTGGCTCAGAGACACACCTGGTAGGGGATGGATTAGGAGTCAGACGGGGTTCGAACCCACAACCTTCTGCATCCCAGTCTGACGCTTAACCCATTGACCTACCAGGCTGCACTCATTATTTGTTGTGAGTTATTGCTGTTTAATTCAGCAGATGACTATGTTAGCTCGGTGTCTGATGCTACTCAGTACTCACCTTCTGGAAAGCATCATGTCCACTTATTTCTTTATTTTGTCCCATGATCAAGGAGCATCCCTGCCAAAGCCTGCTTTGTGGTTTCTATGGTAACATGGGGACTACTTCATTGACGTAATGAGTCTCAATTAACGTGGTAAAGAGGCTGATTAGTTAAGCCTTTAAGTTTTATGCAAAACCATGAAACTCTCTCGATGTTTCCTCTCCATCGTTTGGCTGCCAGCTAAACCTGAAGTGAATGCTTGATCAAGTTGAGGCACAGACTGAGTCACATGTATATGATTGGTCCACAGTGATGAAAAGACAAGATGAGCATAGAGTTGTCAATGTGCGTGTGTGTGTTTGTGTGTGTGTGTGTGTGTGTGTGTGTGTGTGTTCCTCTCTTACTGTGAAGATGGAAAGAGACTGAGTTTACAGAAAAGGCTATTCTTAAAAAGGCTTTTCTCTCAGTTTCCAGCCAATTAGCATGCAGAGCACCTTCTAGTGACATTCAGCTATGATATGTACATTGAGGAATTGTTTTTTTCAGCTAATTAGTGTTTGCTTGATCTGAAAGTAGATAAAACTGTAAATCTGGAGTCGGGAAACTCTGAGCAGAAACATCAAATTATCAAATTTATTTACAGAGCAACTCTGCAGCATCGCCCAGTCAATGTTTTCAACGTAATTCTACATAATTAGAAGAGGATTAGATGGTAGTTTCAGCATTATTAACACATAAAGAAAACCACTGTGCACTGTTCTGTTACGTTGTTACTTGTCTGTGCTAGAGAGAGGTTTTCCCACAGGTCTGTGGGGTTTCCAGGATTTTGCTGTATCAGAGTAATACAGTAAACAGTCAAACAGTCGATGTTCTGATGTTATTGCAGCACACATTAGCATTTCCAAACTCAGATAATGAGGCTAAAAAATGAAGATGCAGGCAGGAGCTATAGAATGGATTTGTTTGTATTTTTGTCACCCTTGCTACAGTAGTGAGGCATTAAAATCTGAACACAGACAAAGCATAAAGAACTTTCTCTGGTTTGAAACAGAAAATGCATCTTGGGACTGTTGATGAGAGGGAATTTGTCAGATTTCCTGTCTGACACAGACTGTTTCACACTTTGGACACAACAAAATACAACCTGTGCTCACACGTTTCAGATATACTGCACAGATTCTGCTGGGAAAAGTGATATCAAGTGCTTTTAGAACACATAATGCAAATAGAGGTTTCATAAGATTTTAGAGTCTGGTGCTGCCAGTAAACAAGTTCTCACCTTGACAAGCTGTACTGAAAGTTTTGCTGCCGGTCTGTGTGGTTCCCCTCAGGCCTGGATGACTGCCTGCAGCAGTACATTAAGACCTTCGAGAAGGAGAAAGTGGGGGGGGACCAGCTGCTGCGTATCACCCACCAGGAATTGGAGGATTTGGGAGTGTCCAGAATCGGCCACCAGGAGCTTATACTGGAGGCTGTGGACTTGCTCTGTGCTCTGGTGAGTCCAAGCTTCCCACAGAACTACAGAACCACAGAGCAATGCTGGCGGCACGTTTAGTTTTCCTCAGTTTGTTAAACCCTTAGATGTTTGCCGGTTTTCTGCATAAACTTGTGTCATTCCAGGAATCCAGGAAGTGATTTTTGCTTTTACATATATCATCATGAGGACAATTCTCTGTCATCAGTAGTTATGTGGATTATAGCCTCCTCTGGACATGATTTTTGCTCTTAGTCTAAGAAACAGAAACAGGGGTTTGGTGTGTGTCAGCATTGTTTTTTCAGCAGTTCTTTACACGGTACATTGTCAATTTAGGCATCTTTAACCATCTACCGTGTTTTTATTTGTATGTGTGCTTTAAAGGGCAATCAGTGGGACAATTGGAAATGAAGTGCTGATCATCCTTAGTAATACCCTGCACTAAATACCAACTTGAATCACTTATGCCAAAATCTATAGTGGCATCACAAGCATGACTCATTGAAGAGACTGAGGGAATATAAATGGAGAAAATGGCAAAGGATGAATGAGAAATGCTACTGAGGGAGAAAGGGTGGAACAGCGATGAAGATGTGTTAGAGCAAGAGACACAGGCTAGTTGGAGATTTAGTGGACTTGAGGTCACAGATGCAATCTGAATCTAAAGGCTCTCTCTCATCCTGCATCCCTGCACAGGGGGCCCTGCTTCAGCCCCAAAGCTCCTTATGTAACTGGGATTTAGTTTTAAGTCTCTCAGGCACTGCTGTATTAAATATGATTAGTGGCCCTCCTGCTAGGCTCCCCCATCGCAAGAAACTCTGACAGGCTTGCACGTGTAGTTCAGGGTAACCTTAGACATTTAAAATAACAGCTTGGGGTGATCGAGGCTGGCTGTATGGGTCAGTAGTTTCATTTCTACCATGTTTGTCATATGAGCTGCTTCTTTGGTAGTGTGACATAGTGGACTGGTCTGCCAGTGGTCTTCTTTCTTTTTAACAAAACACTGTCATGACAACAATTGCATTCAGCCCTTTTTTAGAAGGCATCACAGTTAAAACAAACACTGGCAAACCAGTCAAACAAAATGAGTTTACTTTTGTCTCTCCTCTAGAATTATGGACTGGAGACTGAGAATTTGAAGACGCTTTCTCATAAGCTTAATGCATCTGCCAAGAACCTGCAGAACTTCATCACAGGCAGGCGACGCAGTGGCCATTACGATGGCCGAGCCACCCGTAAGCTACCGAATGACTTTCTTACCTCTGTGGTGGATCTTATTGCTGCAGCCAAAAGCCTCCTGGCGTGGCTGGACAGGTGAGATTTGAAAAGATGAGCACCTACGCACCATTTTCCCTTCCCAGCTAGTTGTGTCTCCGAACTTTTTATTTTTAACCTTACCTAACGTCTGCACGTAAAAGTTCCTCTCAGACACATACTTTTTGATAACACATTTTTCATTGGGATCATTTACATTTTCATTTACTGGTTACAAAAGGTACCAGTTTCACCAGACTGTCTTGTTTATTATGGTATGATGAGCTGACAAGAAAAGATGACCAAAGGCCTTACATAAGTAGATAAAAGGCTGAGCATGTCTATTTATGTTGCTTTATCCATTGCTTCTCTGTGGGATTGTGCATTCGAGTCTGTTTGTGTCTGTGTGTGTTTGATGAATTTGGATTTTCAAAGCCAGACAACAGAAATAACTGTGACTTGCTTTTAGCTTTTTTCCAGAAAGGCAGTCATATGCCGTAGCATCCATTTTTATTGAAATGCAATAATCTATGATTCATTTTGAGAATTGTTAATTAATATTTTATTTGGTAAATTACAGTAACATCTTGTCACAGGGGTGAAAGTAGAAATATAAGTGTGATTTATTTTTTGACTAGTGCATATTCAGGGTTATTCCCAAGACTAGCTAACTTTAAACTACATACACTTTACATGAATGACTTTCTCTCATAATGTGTGTATGCAATGTGGACATGTTTTCACATTTACCAGTGCTTTAGTCTCAAAGGAAGAATGATCTAATGGTTCATTCCAGATGCTCCTTCTTTTTCAGGTCGCCCTTTGCAGCGGTGGCAGATTACTCTGTGACCAGAAACAATGTGATCCAGCTGTGTCTTGAACTTACCACAATTGTACAACAGGTAATTAAATTGTATAATATGATATGATAATATACAGCTCATTACTGTCTAAACTTTAAAGTTTATAGCAGATTAGATTTTATTTTCTGTATATCTGTCTTTTCTCAGGTCTGTAAATAATGACACTGGCAGTTTACTTGACCCTGAAAGATCAGTAAATAATGAGAGAAGTGATGCTAAATACCTTGTAAGATAGTCACAGTGGAAGAGGATTCAGGGTTTAGATGGAGTTTTAGTGAGAAAAATTAAAGGTGGGAGTGAAAGAGGGTGAAAGGCCGAGAGAGGGAGCCTGGCAGAAAGAAAGAGAGAGAGAGACGTGCCTCCGCATTGGTGATTCATTTGTTGTGTTTGTGCATGCCTGTGTGGGAGTGTTGGGGGTTATAGGTGCCAAGCTGCTCGGTTTTGCTTATTTCCACCTACAGCAGAAATGCCAATAATAACTCCATTTTGACACATTCTCTTGAGGTAACATTGCTCTCTCAATCTTTCCCAGGACTGCTCTGTGTATGAAACAGAAAACAAAATCCTTAACGTGGTAAGACGCTGACTTTATTTTATTGGATCGAATGGAAATTAAACAGTAATTCATACACATTAAGGTTGTAATAATCCCTAATATGTCATCCCCAGTGTAAAACTCTATCGGGAGTTTGTGACCACATCATCTCGCTTTCCTCTGACCCCATGGTCTCCCAGGCTGCACATTTGGAGGTTGTGCAACTAGCCAACATTAAATCCACAGAAGGACTGGTAAGAGTATACCTCAGTCAGGCCTAAGGAATACACATGTTCAGCTTTTGGGACTTTGTCATTGGTCATCCTACGCAGTACGTCAGCAGATGATGCTCTGTGTGTGTCTGTGGTATGACTGGAGCTCTGCAGTTCAATTTTGTGTTAAATGGTTTTAATGATACCAAGAAACCTAGCAGAAAATAAACACTTCAATTTTATTTTCAGATAAAAAGTTATAGCCTTTTAAATTGCAAGGCATAAGTACATGATAATTCCAAGAAATAATTAGCAGCCAAGTAATGTTGTTCAAAGAGGAAATGGTAAAGTAATATCTGGACAATGTAGTAAAATAGCATTTTGGTTTTTATGAACATACATTATTACTGGTAGCTTATTCTACTTTAGAGTATTATTTTAACTAGGTAATATGTTATCCAACTACTTAAAGTGACGTTTCCACATAAAATACATAATGAGGTAGTTACTAATATCTCACTGTAATTAAATCCCTAAAATAAATTGTAAATACTAGGCAGTATGACCGGTGTGCATTAGTGCCCCAAACATTTAAATATAATAACTATTTCTATCTAAAAAATAAAGAAATACTGTAGATGCTACAACATTCAGTGACATGTTTGATATCTACTGTGGACCAAACTGTCCGTATTTTGTTGTTGGCCGTGAATTAGTCAGCATCACACTGCACAGACTGCACTCTCCTCTGGTAAACACAACAGTCTCAAGGAGTGTACAAGCTCACAACACAGTGTGGCACCTGCACGTGAGCAGGGTTTCAGTAAACTTCCCATTAGACTTTATACAGTTTAATATACTTACATTATAAAGATGTTACTTAATTTTCCAGGGTTGACATGGAAAAAGTGAGTGTGCCAACAAACACTCAACAAAGTTCACAACTATTGATAAATGATGGTGAAACCTACTCATTTCAGAAACAGCATATTGACTTATGTTTAATTCAAACTGGCTGTGTGACCATGAAGCATTTTGTTCACTCACTGCAAAATAGTAAAGAAAGTCACAACATCACTAATACTAAATCTGCCACATAAGTCTCTCCTCTGTGATTCAAACAGCAGATTTGGACTGCTGGGGAAGAGAAAAGAAGCTATGTCCGTTGACCCAAATAAAATAACCCTAACAACACAGTAGGAATTATATTAGATAAACATGTTTATTTTGCTAATCCCAATATCAGAAATACATCTCTGTATAATATAGTACTGTACAGAAAAGCCATTAACTTTAGAAGCGATGTCCCCTATAGCTTTAATTATCACTATACCCAGAATATGTAGCATGTTGTTTGTTTTACGTTTGTTGTACTTTAATTATCAGTCATATTATTTTACATTTCAAAATACAACATTGGTGTAAAACACCAGGCGGCTGTACTTTTCAGTGTGTGATAAGGTAACTGTAGCTATCCTGAAACTGGGTCTTGCTGAGCTGCTGGGCAAACGAGTCATCTCCTAAAATGCAACATGAAAACAACATGTTGACCTCGTTGAAATTGAAGAAATACACTTAAATTGCTTCTAAAGTGCTTAAATGTGCCAATTGTAATAATAATAATAATGGACTCTATGTTAATAACTGATATACTGAATGAGTATCAATAATAATCATAATAAATTGGTTTAAATAGTGGACAGACAACCCCTTCTACGATTCCATGGGTTCGTGGTTCTGTGTCCTACCAACTGATCCACTGTTGCCCCAACACAGCAGCTGACTGGGAATGCATTTACTTGTGGGATAAATTGTACATAGTGCCTTAAGTAGCAAAGAAGAGACCTATTTATGCCACTGCTGTAAACCCACCGCCACTTTGTCAGGCTCCATCTTTGGACTGACCTACACTCAGGCACAAGCTCCCTGCTTGGGGCCACAATAGGAGCCCTGCCCCCCATACAAATGCTAGCAGGGGGTATAGAAGTTCAGTCATCCGTTCAGTGGCCTAAAAATAAACCTTTTATACTCATCTTGAAGACTGACATGCTGCTTCTGTGTTTGTGTGCGAGAGCATGTGCTCATACACATTTGTGTGTCATTGTTTGCATTAATGTGTCTTTGCTAGCAGTTCACTCCTCACTCCACTTTTAGCACAATCTATAAGTTTTGACATTTTGTGCAACAGACAAACAGTATTTTTGCAAATACACAATTCTCATACTTGATTCAGTCCAGTTCAAAAAGTAAAAATTACATCATGTTCATGGGTCTCACAGTAGCTACAGAATGATATTTTAGGGATAGGCAAGTCTAATCTCATTATAAGAACACTCATATCCTTCACCGCTGCTAATTAGTAATTGCAATTATGCAATTGTGATAAATCCTGATTCATTTTGCACAATAATAATTATAACAAATGCAAAAATTTGGAAATATGCTATAGCTCTGGCCTATCCTGCAAATGGCTGTGACTGAGCTAAGAATCGTTGCTCATTAGCCTCGTATTTGAGTTTGCGTGAAAAGGTAAATATGAATTCTTACTGTCATCCCACAGGGCATGTATATCAAATCAACATATGATGGCTTGCATGTAATCACTGGGACAACAGAAGGAGTAAGTACAAGCCTCTTTGTGTTCACCAGTGACCCACCTCTGCAATAACATAGACAGAGGTGGGTCACTTATGATCAGTTAGCTCTGTCTTGCCAGAAACGTGGATTTAATGACTCTGGCTTTCTGTCTATCTATCAGTCCCTGGCAGACCGCTGTAAGAAAATCCATGCTGGAGATGAAGTCATTCAAGTAAATCATCAGACAGTGGTAAGGCCAAATTTTTTGCTCTGTGTTTTTGTGTTTTCTGTTTTTGAACACCAGACATTTCTGCCAATATTCATATGGTGTGTATGTGTATGCCGTTCTATTATTCACATTCTCATCTGTTCTGCTGCACACGAGCCATCGCAGCTCCGTTGAACCTGTTATTGTCTAAGTGGCTGACTGTAGTGCTTGTTGTAGGTTTTTGAAGATGTGGATGGATATGTTACTTTGCCCATCACAGTCATTTTAAAGCACTGAACTTATGTTCACAATTGCACTTCAGTTGACCAGGCGTGTCTGCCAAAGGCCAAACTGTCGACAGAAAGCACTCTCTGCAAGTAACAATTCAGCTACTAGTTGCATGTAGTAAATTCACTATTAATTAGAACCCTCCAGTGCAATGAGTTGTAAAGTGCCTGTTAAATTAGGTAACCCTTTTAAACAGTAGAGAAAGGAAACAAGAGAAGAAGAGATGGGGAATGACATGTGACAACTGTCCATAGCTTGGCAATTTTATTCTTAATGTGTGTGTATATATATATATATAAAGTTGAACAACAACAGCAAAGAGCAGTACCCCCCATGGAAGGGAAGGTTAGAGGCTAAAATCAAGGCAGCACGGAAGAATGTTAGCTAGCTATCAGAACTACAGAAAGGTGTGATGAACAAAGGGATACCTAAGAAGTACAACAAACCGTCCATAGCTGAGGCCTTAGAAACTGCCAAACAGAGACTCTCATCCTTGGCTGCCCGTCTGAAGATGTACACCAGAGATATAGAAGCCAGGAAAATAAACCGTACCTTCTCCACTGAACCATCCATGGTGTACTCTCAGTAATAGAATGAGGATGGACCCACCAAGGCTAGAGACTGAGCAATACTTGAAGAGCATATGGGAGAAAGAGGCATCACATAACAACAATGCACAGTGGCTTGTGGATCTAGGAGCAGACCACAGCAACCTCCCTGAACAAGCTGCAGTAACCATCACATTGGCAGACATCCAAGAAACTGTCAAACATGAAGAACTGGACAGCACCAGTTTCTGACATGATCCACACCTACTGGCTAAAGAAGTCACAATAGAAGAAGATCAATACATAAGCGAGTCCCAGAAAGAAATTGGTAGAGACACTAGAGGAGCAAAACACCAGCTACTGGTGGATAGAACAGTCAAGACTGTAAGACCAGACGTACAAACCTGAGTATCGCCTGAACTGATTACAAGAAAGTCTATGACTCTATGCCTCACACATGAATCCTGGAATGCTTGGAACTATACAAGATCAGTGGGACTCTAAGAGCCTTAATCAGGAATTCAATGGGGCTGGGGAAAACAACTCTAGAGGTTACCATTAAGTACGGGATTTACCAAGGAGATGCCCTGTCCCCGCTGCTGTTCTGCATAGGCCTAAACCCCCTCAGCCAGATCATCAACAAGACTGGCTACGGATACCGTCTATGGAATGGGGCATATATCAGCCACATCCTCTACGTGGATGACATCAAGCTGTATGCCAAAAGTTAACGAGACATCGATTCACTGATCCACACCACCAGGATCAACAGCAATGACATCGGAATGTCATTCGAGCTGGATAAGTGTAGTCGAAGATCAGGAAGATGGCCCTGACTGATGACATGCTCAGTGAATACCTCAGGCAACAGAAACCCAAGAAGGAACAAGAGCAAGAACAGGAACCATAATGGAAAGACAAACCCCTGCACGGCATGTACCACCGGCAGATGGAGGGAGTGGCTGATATTGAAAAATCCTACCAGTGGCTGGACAAAGCTGGACTGACAGCACAGAGGCTTAATCGTAGCAGCACAGGAGCAAGCGCTAGGTACAAGATCAAAAGAGGCTGGGGTCTACCACACCAGGCTGGACCTCAGGTGCAGGCTGTGCAAAGATGCCCCTAAAACAATCCAGCACAACAGTAGGGTGCAAGATGCAAGCAGGCAGGGCATACAAGAAACGCCTTAACCATGTAGCTGGCACAGTGTACAGAAACATCTGCGCCGAGTATGGGCTGGAAGTCCCACGGTCAAGATGGGAGACACCTCCAAAAGTGACAGAATGAGAAGGCTAAAAACCTGTGGGACTTCCAAATACAGATTGACAAACTGGTAATGGCTAACCAACCGGACATAGTAGTGGTGGACAAGAAGAGGAAGAAGGCTGTAGTGATGGATGTAGCAATCCCAAGTGATGGTAACATAAGGAAGAAGAAACATGAGAAGCTTGAGGAAATACAAAGGGCTAAGAGATGAACTAGAAGAGAGGTGGAAAGTAAAGTAACAGTGGTCCCAGTGGTAATTGGAACACTCGGGCAGTGACGCCTAAACTGCTAGAGTGGCTTCAACAGATACCGGGGACAACATCTGAGATCTCTATCCAGAAGAGCGCAATCCTAGGAACAGCAGAACTGGTTTTTGCCAGTGACACAAAACTGCACAAACTTGCTCAAGTATAGAATATAAATTCAGTAGAAATGAAAGGAAAAACTTCCCATGGTGCACAATTTAAATATAGCACCCTTTGTCTAAAATAATTGCTGCTTGTGTGTGCAACAGCAAGATGTATGATAATTACACTGCTCAAGTCAGGTTCATTTCAGTCAGTCAACTCACCCACCGAATGCAGTGATTTTAAGAAGAATAGGTGCAAAACAAACTTGATTTGGATGTCAAGACTCTTTCTTCTCACTGTGAACTGTATTTTGGCAAACCAACAACAGTACCATACAGTATATACTATAATGACGGCTTATTGTGACTTGCATCCACAATACATGATCCTGTAAATGAAACACCTACACTTAGTCATGTTTTGTTTCATCAATTGATCTCAAGATGCTTGTTTAGATTTACAAGTTTTCTAAGTTGCAGCTCGATGGAAATTTGTCTGCACAGGTCTTATATCATCTAATGTTACAAAACACAACCGTCAAATCTTTTCATTCCAACTCAAAATCAGTATAAAGTAAAGATGTGTGTTTTTTTACTGTATAGTATTTGTATGTGGGATGGAGCAGAGACGCAGGTTTTCACAGGTGGTGGTGCTGGGGGCGGTGGTGAGGAAGGAAAGATGTACTGCTATGTGAGCAGCAGCTGAGTGATTTGAGTGACAGCTTAAGTAGGTGATGGCAATCTGTAAACTGAGTTGACATGTCTGCTGATACAAAACTGTACTGTCAGTCACGATTACTGCCATAACTCTCCTACATACTTCCCTTCATTTGTCATTCAGTGTGGCCCATACTGTGGCTTTTATGGTGGTTGATTGTTCATGAATAACCCAAACAGGGGCATGAGCTTAGGAGTGATACTTAACAGTGATCGTTTAACGTGTCAGTGGAAGCTCAGGTTTCTTTGCACACAGATCTTTTCTCAGGCGTAGATGACAAACCTGAACAGAAAAGCACAGAAAG
The DNA here is from genome assembly GCA_032270685.1 of Microctenopoma stevenorrisi. NCBI lineage: Eukaryota > Metazoa > Chordata > Actinopteri > Anabantiformes > Anabantidae > Microctenopoma > Microctenopoma stevenorrisi. The sequence goes on from JAUMTR010000006.1 coordinate 6,814,387, forward strand.
GATCCTAAAATCAAGGAAAGAAGAACAGCTTGCAACTGTTTGTGGATCTGTAATTAAGACAACTGGGAGATGTGCAGCTGTAAGACACAGACCACAGTTCACTGGATTTGAGCATTTACCAAAGGAAATGAATGATGGAATGAGGCATAGGCATTAGGCTGCCTTAAATTTCAAATGTATTTGTCCAAATGTGTCCTTCTGCATATAACCCATCCACCTGAAGAGGGGCAGTGGGCAGCTACAGGCCGCGCCCAGGGAGCTAGCGCTAAGTGTCTCACTCAAGGACACACCTGGTATAGGTGGCTACATCCCAGCCTCATTCCTTAACCCACTGAGCTACCAGGCCACCTTGTGATTAGTAACTCGAACACATGTAGAATAAGCTAAAGAAATGGAAAATGACTTGGTATTTCTGAGCACAAGGTTGAAAGAGAAAAAATATAAATATCTCCAGGCGATTACGGTAGGTGAATTTCTGTGTGAGAATTGTGAATAAACAGGGAACACTTTAAACACATAAAAAGACTCCAAGCTGGACAGTAAATTCAAACATTGGATGTTAATCCCCAAAATTGAATGAAACCAAAATAAGACTAAAAAACAGTGGTACATTGTTTAAAGAAACACCTCACAACAGCAACCAATTGGAAGCTGTAAATAACTGAACAACCAGGGGTCACTGCTTTAAATAAACGTGAAACAATCTTTTGGTCGTGGAATAAAGGGAGCTTTGGGTTATAGAGTTGTCTGTCTCTTTAATGCACTTTCAGTGTGAAGAATTTCTGTGTAGTGACTTTCAAGGTGAAAAATGACTTGGAAACGAACAAAGTGATTGCCAAGTCTGAAGAATACCCAGTTTCTCAGGCTGCTTGGAATACACAAGATAAACTGAAATTCACTGCAGTCAGCCAAGCAAGAGAGGATATTTTCTCCCCAAACTGGACCTGGCATATTTAGTTCAGCAGCAGACAGTTTCTCTGGGCGGGATATTTTTTGTGCCAAATGTCATCAAAACTGGGTTAAAGACTATTTACAAGGCGTGCAGCTGTTCACAGCACACAACATCAGAGCTTATCACAACATGACAGTGCCCGCAGGTTGATGTCACAGGAGGTGTACAAGATGCCCTTTGGCATCCAGTTTTGCATTTTACATCTTCATCATCATGAAACTAAGAGGCTGTATTCTGTAGTGCAGTTCTAACCAGCAGGACTCATTTGTATCATTTAAAAAAGACCACAATAGAATCTCAGCATAATGTGGGTCAAAAATTCTGAATCTAAATGTTGTCTGACATACAAATTTACCATTTTTAAAAACTGTGTGTACGTAGTATCTGGTCGCTTATGTTAAACGCACAGTATGTGTGATAATGAAAACCTCATCATGTAAATGTTCACTAGGTGGGCTGGCAGCTGAAGAACTTGGTGAATTTGTTGCGTGGGGACCCTGCAGGTGTCACGCTGACGCTGAAGAAACGCCCACAGAGCACGCTCACCTCCACCCCTGCTCTACTGAAAAACATGAGATGGAAGCCCTTGGCTCTGCAGGTATGATCACTGCCTTCATGCTCCACAGATACAGTATGTCTGCCCATGGTATGAATGCACACTCTGTTTAATCTCCGTGTACCATTTTCTGTTTGTGCTTATGTCGTTACTGTTAAAAATACACAGACGTGTGACACTATAACCTAAAAAGAAACATTACATCATGTCAAAATGTCCGATTATTTGGGCTGTTTATATTATACTGCAGCTATGGGAATTCCACTACATTGTTCTTGTATTGCCTCGCCCGAAGACAGCTGGGATAGGCTGGGATAGATAATGGATGGATGGATGTATTGCTTTTATTGCATCCACCTCCTTTTTGTACCAAACCCTGCAACTAACTGGATGAAGATTCCTGCATCATTCATTCACAAGTTAACATTTCAGCTCTAAATGGCATCTGTTGTCCTACTTTGGGCAAACCAGTTACATTATTAGGATCGTGAGCCTGAGCCAGAGTAGGTGGAAAATAGAGGCATGTGTATTAAAGTAGCCCATCCTTTCTTTGAGTCCCAGGCCAGAGAAAATGTTTTCTCCCCCCTGAGGCCCTGAAGCACAGTCCTGCTCAGCCTCCTCCCCCTTCATATCCTCACATTCTTTTTTTTCCACTTCAATCGAATTTGCTCTCCTGCTGGTGTTTCTAAGGACAGAGAAGGGAAATGTGAACACGGAAACTTTGATACTTTTCATTCTGGGATGCGACTAATATTAAGAATGCCAGCATAAAAGAACAATGTGTTGTAGAAGCCCTGCAATTACTCTGACACACATCATGGTCATATGATGGAGCATGATGTCTCCTGATAATACATCTCTCATATTACTCAGCAATGAGTTACGCAAGATATTAGCACAGTTTGAGCTGTGACAAATTAGTATTCTGTTGCTGAAAGGAATTTCACTTCCTTCTCATTTATTAAACTCTGTTAAACTCTGTGAAAGTTTATGTTTTTCCACTGCGGCTCAAGCAGGTTGTGTTTGGATTCTTCTCTCTGATCGTTTATATTCAGTTTTGCGTTAATTTTGCAGCATCTATCCACGTACACTGTGTTGAACAGACTCTGGAGGCTATGACTAGATTTTCCTTGACCTGAATGAGAGGGATGACTAGCTTGCACACCGGCCCGTCTTCTTGTGTGCACCAGTTAGAACTGGAGCATCAGAAACGTACAGTACACTGCTCATTTCACGGTTGAGGTACTCAGCAGCACAGTCTGAACTTAGTGATCGGCCCCTGACTGACTGACTGACTCAGCTGCTGTAAACTCCAGATTTTCAGTGTGTCGGTCCCTGTAACTGTTCGTCTCTTTCTTTCTCTTTCTCTGTCTGCCTGTCTCTCTTTCTTTCACACATACTCACACAGCCAATCTTCCCTCAGAGCCCCAGCAGCAGCGTTGCCACGCCCACTAGCACATTAAGCACTCAATCCAGGAGGAGTAGCTGTGCCCTGCAAGATCTCTACATACCCCCTCCTCCAGCTGAACCATATACCCCAAGGTGAAGACACACTCACACATAAAATGCATAAGGTCAGATGTAGCGCTCGCTTCACCAAATATTAAAGGTAGTTTCACTCATGTGCAGCTGGTGGCAGTAACAACAAAAAAATCCCCCCCACAATTGCTATATAGACTACTGTGAAATCTGTTAAAGACATTGTCATTGTCCCAGAGGGTGAATCCTACAGACTTTGCATCTAGCATCATCATCAGTCAAACGTGAAGTACTAAGCTAACGTACTAAGCAGAACATGGTAAATGTTATACCTCACTGTGTTTCCATTATCATTATACATATGTTAGTACGCTGACATTAGTAAGCTCAAAGCTTCACTATCCATATGCCTCACACAGCCACTAGCATTTATATCTAATGTCTGAAGGTAAGTTCACCTGTTTTCAACTTGCTTTCGATGGATCTAGTTTCAGAAGAACAGGTACAGTAAAGTTATGCAAAGTTATTTTACCTCCCTGCTTCTATGTGAGAAACAGCTCAACATGATGTGATCTTGAGGAGCATTTCAGTTCAGATAATGCCATCTGTTTGCTCATGCTACAGAGGTTTTAGTCTTGGTCGACCTGCTCCTCTAGAACTCCTCCAGATGGCATCATCTCAGCTCCTCAGGAAAAAGTCCTTAATATTCAATTCACAGATGTTTTTCAGCTAAATACAGGAATACATTTTAAAGCAGGTGGGAATTAAGCAATATTAATATGCAAGTAACTAGAACCATAGGAACCAAGTGATAGTTTAACACAAGCATGGTCAATATACATACACTGTCCTGCTCTGGTTCACACTCAGTCGAGCACAAAATGTGTATTGATCTGCATTTGTAAGTAATCTTTTGTTTACTCTTGTTTGTTAAGCTTCGATCTACAGCACCTGGGTCACTAACCATAAAACAATGAATGTACAAGTGATCAAATAGAAAAATGAATAGACCTGGGTCCCGACCCGGGGTGCCCACCTCGAAGGCTACTATCCGGATTGTTTTCCAACCATCCCAGCATTTACAGCTTCTGATTGGGTGAACACACCTGAACCAGGTAATCAGGGTATAATAGAGGGTATGGCAGGGAAAGCTGGAAAACAAGCTCTCGAGGACTGGAGGTGGGCACCCATGGTCCAGACAGAACATCATGGGTGGGTCCCGGAGGGCCTAGCTTAGCGATCAAGAAATTTGGCCCTACCAGAAAGAATCAGCATTAATACCGATGTTATACTGTACTTCTTTAATGTGACTTTTGTCAGTGGGGAAACGTTTTGGCATTGAACGGTACCTAAACAGGTCACAGGTTGAGTAGCCCTCTCTGAAAGGTGATGCTGTGTGCATTATGCATCATCTGATGGTCTAACACATTGTTTGTTAGATGTCTTCTCAACAACAGCAAATATTCTACATAGGATATTGTAACTGTCCTGCACTGTTTAATATTGAGCTTTCTCTCTATACTATGCTCATATTAGCCAGATCTTCACTGATAGTACTTTGCTGATATTACTACAGAGATGACAAGGGCAATCTGCCCGAGGACAATCTCCAAGCAGACGTCCATGTGGCAGAGGGGTCGGAATCACCAAACTCCTATCTGGACCAGGAGTGTCGGCGGCAATTTCCTCTGGTGGAAGAGGATGCCATACTCTACTGTTACGAGTATGACCAGAACGAAGAGGTTTCATCTGTCCGCAGGGGGAGCACCCCAACCTATGGTAAGACCTGGACTCCACAGCCCAGCATGTGCCATTGTAAATCGTGACAGCAGATGCCCTTCCTGTGTGGCATCTGTATGTTTTTGAGACGCTGCAGTTGTTTTATGTGTGTGGGCAGCTGTGTAATATTGACGTTCCCTATGCTCTAGGCAGGCTCAGGCCCATCTCAATGCCGGTGGAATACAACTGGGTGGGAGACAACGAAGACCTGGCCAAGCTGAAGAGAGAGAGCCGGAGAGGTGAGTGGGAGGCGGTGGGAGAGAGAGAAAAAGAAAGGGAGGAACAGAAAGAAGGAGGACAGAGAGAGGGACAGAGGAAGCTGAGGTGAGTGGGTGGATATCTCATAATATCCTCACCCTCTCAGATCTCCAAGCCAAAAAGTGGAAGGATGAGCTGGCCTGTCAAAACTGATAACATGCTGGATATCAGTTCATGCCTCTATCGCCTCCATTCTGTATGTTCATAATCCATCACTGCTCATTTTTGCCTTCATTCCTCCCCCCTGTATCTTCCTTTATTGCTGTCAGTTTAGCTTTCTCTCTGCGTTTGGATATAAAAAGCACACTGTTGTTTTGGCAGCAGTAGAAATATTTTTTTTTCCCGATTTTCACATTTTGTTGCAGATTGTGGAGCTAGGTGGTAAATGCAGAATTTTTATTTCAGTCTCAAAGAATGACTTGAGTGGTGTGTTTGTTTCCTCTGGGGATGGTGGTGATATGTGGCTCCTTGGGGTTTTAAAAAAAATGATGGTGCTATATTTATCTACAAGAGACATTGTTTGGAAGTTTTGATGCCTTCTTACCTGACAGCAGTTTTCCTCTGTAATGCCCTTCAAATACTTTAGTGGAAGTCTTTTGAAATGTGAGCATCCACTGATCACAGGGAACGGACTGGGCCGATTACATAGACATAGTCTGATCAGTTTTGTGATCTGGGTCCTTTAATAAAAAACATTGCAAACATGCTGCAGCATCTTATAGCCTTATCGATCTGACAGTACAGATGCAGGCTGTTACATTATTTTTAATTTCATTTTATGTGTGTGTGTGCTACTTTTGTGTTACTGCAGAGAATTCCCTTCTGCGTTTTACGAGTGAAGATAAAACCCCAGGAGAGAACTTCCTGCTGGGACGCAGCCTGAGTCAGAACAGGAGGAAGGCAGAGCGAGGAGGGAGCCCCACCCATTACACACTTGTCCCTGCCCTGCAGATGGATGTTTCCTTGTCCACGTCCACCTCTGACTCTGCATCCCTCTACCATGCAAGTTCCCTTTTTTACTCCATTTGTAGTAGAAGCAGCACAGTATGTTGTTGCATGTCGTCATTCTGCTCTGTTTTACTTTGCAGGTGTTTGAGCGATCCTCACTGCGGTCAAGGTCGAAGAAGAAGAGTAAAGGTAGGGTGGTTGGTTGAAGGAGCGATGTACTCACACTCACTCACATGAGCAGGTATTTTGCAAAAAAGTGTTTTCTAACATCCTCGTCTGTTTTGATGCTGATACCTGCAGCTGCAAGTCCCATGTCTTCAATCAGTAAGCGGCGGATTTCCTGCAGGGACTTAGGTCAGGGGGACTGCGAGGGCTGGCTGTGGAAAAAGAAGGACGCTAAAACCTATTTTTCGCAGAAATGGAAGAAGTACTGGTTTATTTTGAAAGACACTTGCCTGTACTGGTACATAAATGAGGAGGTAAACAGTGATTTTTTCTGAAGAGCAGTTCACAGAGTTAAGCATCAATCTATTGTGTGACATTTAAGTCTGCTTTTGCTTGTTGTAGGATGCGAAGGCAGAGGGCTTTGTCAGTCTCCCAGAGTTCAAGATAGACCGTGCCACTGAATGCAGGAGAAAGTTGTGAGTACTAGTATTTTCATTTTGAAACCAACTTCATAGACGTGGATAGATTTTTCATTTAACCCTAAAAATAAACAAAACTACACATTTCTTAATTACAGTTCACAAAGCTAACAGCAGCATCTTCATTGTAAATATTACACAAATGTATAGATAGTACAGAGAAACAAAGTGATTTAACAGGTGATTTACTGACAATCAGGCTGGATGTCAGATTCTCAAACAAAATAGTATAATAGTATGAACCTGCAACATTTTAGTAAACAGACAGGAGGTGAATATATTTTTAGATTTTGTCTAATTTTGAATAATACAAAATTAAAATCTGAGCTTATTGAGTATTCCACTGATAGCACATTTAAAGCTTTTTTTGTTAAATGCCAGCAAAACCTGGGGTTTTGAAGATGTTCAGGAGGGTGTGGTTGTGTTTAATCTAATAATTATGGTGCACCTTTATGTATCTGTCTTACTTTTGCCTCAACTTTAGGACGCATGTTTAAAGAAACTGACGTAGTCCTTCGTACGGCACAGGAAAATAAACAAAGCTGTTTATCTTATACAGCAGAGTCTTGCTGTTTTTGTGTTAGAATTCTGAGGCACTGTAATTTGGCAGTCGTCTGTATTCAAATGTTAATGTGTGCTATATGAGTTTGAGTGCTTACATATGATTAAACATACCCTCCATTCCCTTTTAGTGCTTTCAAGGCTTGCCATCCAAAGATAAAGACCTTCTACTTTGCAGCAGAAAATGTAGACGACATGTCCCGGTGAGTTAATGAGGCAATAATAGTCATGCTGTGAACTCCCCCAATCCCACATCTTGAACAACGTTAAAACCCTCTCTGGCCAGAAATTGAATCCTCCCTCTAGACTGCCCACTCTTCTCGAAACAGCATGGTTTAGTAAGGTGAATGGCCAAACAAGGAGCGACACACATACATGGACACAAAATGCATTATTGGAAGCTGCTGTGCGTCATCGCTGTTCTTCTCCCCCACAGGTGGCTGAGTCGTCTCAGTATGGCAGTGGCTGGCTACTCTGAGCAGGAGAAAATTCATCAGGAGCAAGGTGAGATTAGTCACAGACTGTTCACTGTGCTGCAAAGAATTCTTCATCTGGTACAGGTCGCCGGTCAACAGTTATGTAAAACTGACGTAAAAAAGTGCGACTTCACACACTTTTAGATTTCGAAATTGTGGCTAAATAAATGGATAAATTATTTTTCCTCGTCGTCTCTTGGCAATGTTTTAATTTTTTATCACAGGCTTACAGCAGTCATTTCCATTACTGCACTTAATTCGTCCTGAATCTCATCATTCGTAGAGTCCAATGTGCTGTCAGTGGAAGTGAGAGTGGTTGGTATAAGAAAATAAACTTCTTAAATAATGAACTCGGATCTGGATCTTGTAAGATTTGATAAAGCAACAAATCAAGAAGTGATTGAGAGAAGTAAATAAATATATCTTATTTCTAGATCAGTGGTAGAGGCTCCTCCTCTCCCTACTCTAAATTCAAGGCATCTCTGCTTTGTGCTGTACAGAAACTAATTATACGGGCATATTGTTATTTCAGTGTACTGGTGTTCCAGGATGTAATGTAACAAACCCAGGTGTCACAGCAGTCTATGTAGAAACATGTGGGTGTGTGTGAGCAGGTTTGTCTTTGGTTTCATAAAGAGGGGGCTTCTTCCTTCAGACACAGGTTGCTAAATTAGACCCACAACACCTCCATGAACCTCAACAGGACGTTCTCACATATTAGATCTACTCACACTCTCAGCAGTGCTCAGACGTGGCTCCACAACGTCCACCGGAGGAGCTAATGACTCTAATTTAAAATAACAGTTCAGGAGCTATAGACAAGCTATCTATCTCCTGTTGTTTCAAACATCACAAGTTAGTTCATGTTCCTTTATGACAGATTACTGGAGTGAAAGTGATCATGAGGACATGGAAAGGCCCTCAATGCTGAAACAGGACAGTCCGCCGCCACCTTATGACACCTATCCTAGAGCATCCTCAGTGAGTTTGTCAACCTGTTGCTCAATAAACACAGCACGCAAGATGTGTCTTTTTGTTACTTGTAATCTCTTTTTGTTTTTTTTAGGTGAGTCCATATCTTGAACCCAAACGCGGCCATCTCTCCTCCTCGGACACATTCCAATCCCGCTCCTCTCATGAAGAGTTCCACTCTGAGCCTCAGGAAGGAAGCAGTAACAACAACGGCATCTCCCCGGGACCAAAGACCACCAGCCACCGAAACTCATGGCAGGACCAGATGGAGAACAACACGAGGATGCACTATCTTCAAACGTTCCCTGTGGAAGAATCCCTGGTATCTGAGGACAGGGACCAACTGGCGATGGAGTATCGCAGACAGTCTACTCTGCCTGCACAGCGCAGCCTGTTGCAGGAACAGTACAGAGCTTTGCCTCTGCCTCTCAGGACCAGCATTGATTCAGAGGCAGGAGGGAAACCCCGCAGTTTCACGCTACCCAGGGACAGTGGGCTCCACGCCATCCTGGCTGCCTCCGCTGCCGCATCAGAACAAAGAGAGCCCCAACTCTACCACCTGGATCGGGCTCGAGAAACAGGTCAGCAATGTACTACAAGTATAAATCATAAACATATTTCTTAACGTTTATTTGATGTCTTATCTTATATACGGTAGAGAAACAGACCAAAAATATGAGTGTGACACCAGTGCACTCCTGTTATTAACAATTTGGAAACAGATCAGAAACAGGAGTCGGGTACGAGGTACGATGACAAAGGAACCCAGGCGGAAAACGACACTTTGGTTAGATGGTGTGCACCTCAACAACGGCGCTTCAGCAATAGTTTTGATACATTTGGTAATTTAATCCTAAATGGCACCTATAATAAAAAGACCTTCTTATTTTTGAGGTGAAAAAAAAACTCACTTGACCATTAAATACTATCTCATAGACTATGAAACAGAGTGGCTAAATTATGGCCTATAAAAGAAATACAGTATGAACACTTCAGTAGAAGTTCAATAATTAGCTGATATTTATAAAAAAAAACCTGACAAGATCTGCTTCCCACAAGCCTGAGTCTCTTGTAGCACTGTAGCACTATGTACCGCATATTGAGAAAGCATTAAAACCAATTTGCAAGTGAGCAGAGAACTAACTCTCAATAATTTGCTTGGAGTAATGGACAAACTGTTCCAACACTAGAATGACTGTATCTTCAAAAGTAAGTCTGACAAATCCAGTTTTACAGTTAGTTAAAGAAGTGTAAGGTATCACTTAGGAACTATCACTGACATCTACCTGCCAGGTAGGTTATCAGTGTCCTGGTATCCTCTGTAGATAACTGGTTTTCATGTGTGCGGAGGAGGCGCACTTGTTTGTCGCTGCTTATTTTATTAAAGCTGCTAACAGGCAATCAAAGCCAGCAAATGTCAGAGCTTGAATACTGGCTGTTAATGCTTTATTGTACGCGATTCGAAGCCAACCCATTTGCCGTCCCTCTGAGACCTGCAGGGCAGTTGTCTAAGCAAAATGAAAATTTGTGTCTTATTTGATGCTGATTTATTTTGGCAGTCTGCTCTCTCTCTCAAACACTTACACTCACGCCTTTTCTCTTTCCCTCTTTTTTTTCACTCCCTCTCCTGCCTGATTGAGATTGTGCCTCTCAACAGTATTTAAATGGTGAAGTGAGGAGGAATCCTTTCAGCCCATGTTAATGTGGAATTCTGAACAGCATAAAGAAATACACCCAAGGGTTCTCTGTTCTTGCGCTCATTTATCCAGCGCTCTGCTGTTCACCCTCTCTGTCGCTGCTTGTAAAGACGAAAGACAAACAAAACTGGGGGTAAATAATGCATGATTCAGAATGTCCCACCCTGTTCCCAGGACACAAAACTGCGTGACGACGAACAGAACCTGCTGTGGCTATAGAGTCATGCCTGCAGAGGGCAGTGTAGCAGAGTGGCCCTGGTAGTTTGTATGTATCAGAAATGTTCATCCCGAGAGTCTTTGATGAAGACCGTACAGTACATATGTTCTGAGCAGGATAGGCCTGAGATTAATTTCATGTCCTGCAAAAATGTGTTATAAGGTGCACAAGTAGTAGAACGAACTGGAGGAAAATGGCAGCCAGAAGTTATTATTATTGTTATTTGATTTACAGTTTCATTTGTTTGAAGAAGGGAGATTGCGCTCTAGATGTAACTTGGGTGTCAGATAAAAAAAAAGAATTTCCACCTTAAGTCTGCAGCGCTGTGCAGCTAATGTTGGACATTTACTTATATATTTACTACTGAATTGATCTTTCCTATACTTTTACATTACTAGATTTACCACCTATTTCACTGTCAATTATTCTACTTATCTCGTTTTCTGATCCCAGTTTATACCAAACTTAGGTAATGTTGTAAAAGGCATGATGACATTTCCTTCTAAACGAGTATTGCTGCTTTTACTTACGTAAACACTACCTGGAGACTTTAACACTGCTAGATTCTCGTCTCTGTCTTTGCTTGTCCGCAGTTTTTGTTTCCAAAAACTCTCCAGGCTCTCCAAAGCCTCAATTTCTTTCCAGAAAAATGTTCTAATCACTCAAGACAACCTACTGACCTTGCTGTCAACTTGCAAAATATTTTAGTCTCTTCAGCAGCCACTCAGCTTTCTGCTGTTTCGTGGTGGGAAGGTAGCATATAATCTGTATGTGTGAATGTGTGGGCGGAGAGAGACTGCCTGCATGTTCAGCCTGTGTATAGATTGACTGCTAAATAACATGTAGGTATATGCATATCTCAGAAGTACATTTGTTCCATCTTAAATGAGAGAGTAGAGTAATTCTCTGTGGACAGAACTTGAGTCATTGCTTGTCCTTCATGCCAGGCCATGGACTGGACTGCAGGATGCAGGCAGACTCACTGGGGGATTTGTACCGAGCTCTGGAGCAGACCAGCCTGTCTACCTCAGGTGACCACAGATCAGCCAATCGTCTGGAGTACAAGCGCTCATTTGTCCGCCGAGTTAATGACCCCCTACTAAATGACAAGCTTCATCGTCTGCGGATCCTCCATAGCTCGCTGAAGGTTTAACAGAATATTATCAGCATTTTTTCTGTGTGTGTGTTGTATCTGCTGATTACTAATTAGCACCTTCCTTTTCTTGCAGAATGTCCCTCTTCAAGACACACACCGGTCATTGGGTTTTTTAGAGTAGCCAGTGAGCATCAGTGTGTTGATTAAACATCGACCATATCACCTCTGCTTGTGTCTCACACAGTCAGCATCTCGTTGCTGGAGATAAAAGGCACCAAAAAGCCATCTTTTACCTGCATGGCTATCCATCATCTCTCCATTTATTTCTCCTTCAGCCTCGCTCACCATGCAGGAGCGCTTTACAAAAGGAGGGCTGCCACAAAAAGGCGAGTAGAAGATGTCTGGCTTGATGCGAGTAGGCTCACAGGGTTAATGGCCAATAAACACGTTTGTGTTGGAGAGCTTTGTAATTCATTGCTCATATGCATGGCTAGCTCTCCTTGCTTCTGTTGAATCGTTTTGAACATTATGCTGCAGTTGTGTACAGCCACTCAGTGAGGTCGGATGGATGCGGGAGTCAAAAGCAGATCTTTGGATGTACACAACGTTTTGTTATGCATGTGTGTGTGTGGGTATGTTTGTTCTATGAGCGTAGCGAGTGTTAGCATATATACTGTATATATATATTTAATATTACATTACAACAACAGTGACTACACAACGTTTTGGGGTACTTATACAAATTGTAAATCAAGTGCTGTGCCTCAGTGATTGTGAATGTATATTGTACTTTTCCAAGAGAAATGGCAGAAGATAATAGAAAGCAAGCTATTCCTCAGAACAGAGGCAGGAAAATATAATGCTCGGCAATAATGAACTAGCATTGTAAATTACAGAGGAATGATCAGAATAGTTGTCTATTTTTGTATGCATGCTGTCTACCTGATTGTTTGTAAAATAGTTTTATATATGTTTGGTCCAGAGGATACTGGTGTCCAGTCCCACTACCGCATTGTGTTTTTAAGACTTATTTTACAATTCGTCCTGAAAAGTTGATTCTTTTTCAAGTGTCCGCCGCACAAAGAGGAATAATTGTATTTATTAAGTGTTTAATGTACAAGCATGCTTTGTATAACTAAAACACATAACCATGTCATTTGAAGCTGACCGACATTGCACAAGTGTGCCACATTGCAGCTACATTACATTTTTCTTAAATAAAAAATAGGCACACATAAGACCCAATGTTATTTTTTTTCTCATAATCACATTTAAATAGCTATTTTTAGACACCAAGATGTCCTAAAATAGTAGTAGTACAACAGAGCGCATCAAAGACTGACTCAGAGGATGATAATGATATGCAAACATAATACAAACGTTCCTAAATCAAAGACTCAGGCCTTCTTACAGGACGTGGTAAGTGTTACAATAACAAACATAAGGTGATCCGCACAAAAAGCTAGTGCCCGTCCTGCAGTACAACTAACTACCAGAAACTCAGAACAAACTGTCAGGGTGAAATAAAAAAGTAAGGCAGGAACCACGAGGAACTTTCTGTTGCCAGCACCAGATACAGTAATATTAATAATATATCTTCTCAGCCCAGGACCGATATTTAGCCTACTATGTGCTGGTCTTACAGCTGTTTGTAAACCTTTATATTAGTTCTCAGAATATAATATGTTAGAAAGGCTAATATTTTTCAGGGAAATCTTGCATTACATAAATAATAAATATAAATATTTTGGCTACAGTGGCTTACAACATGTTTGAAGTTGTGTTGGTGTCAGTAACCTATGTTTTCACTCATGATTGTTGACAAAATATAGTTGACTATAGTTGAAAAAATGATTAGCATTTAGCACTCTGTCAGGTGTTTATTTTATGGTATAAACATATTACTGTTCTTCATACTTGCATTATCTTGCACAAATACATAGAATAATGTACTATAGTACTCTTCACATGCCCAGTCTCACTTCACAGTGGGTTATGCTATATTCTGATTCAGAAAAAAAGGTTCGTTCTTAAAAGGAAAAGCAGCGAGAACTAACCTGTCATCGAGTACTGCATCATCCACCTCCACCTGTGTCATGTGCGGTGGTTCCTCATCAGAAATGATGCTGGAACTTCAGGAAGAAACGTGCTGATCACATCTGCAGGGTCAGTAGGAGGGCATATCACACCTAACATCACCAAACTGTCAAAGGTGGCAGAACGATGGATCTACTGGTGAGCCTTCACCTGTCCTCCACCACAGAGACCAACCTGACCACCTGCATCACTGCAAAGGCTCCAACCATAAGACCTGACAGCAAACCGAGAATAAAATCCATTAAACCGTGTACCCGCTGTGGTATCAACACACTGTTGCCCTCGACATTTTATTTTACACCCCAGCAACAGCATCTTCACCGTCCCACCATGCAGCCAGAGGTACAAAAGTTTCCAGACCTCTTCTGGCAGACTGAACAGAAGCCTCTTCCCTCAGAACAGCACATTTAAAAAGCAGTTTTACTGACATTCAACCATTATGTCAAGTTTGCTGGAAGAGGAGAAAAACAACTTATTTATATCTAAGTTGTTGCTGCTAATGTGAGAATGGTCACTTTCATCCTTAAGTACTTGTTATTCTTACGGGAAACATTAGGGGCAGCTTTTTGTTTCCAAGTATGTTATGTACATGTATGGATATGTTAAGAAGTCTGAACCATGGTAATTATCCTCATATTTCCATCTTGATACACTCAGTTTATTAACTTCAGTCAGCTTTTTAAAAACTCCTGATCACATAGTATGAACGTTGGGTAAAAGGGCAGATTAATGTGAGAGTAAGGAGCTGTGACTCTAAATGGTTTTCTTCATGCGCAAACGTATCCGTTCGCGCATCCGTGACACACAGAATGAACACTCAAGAAATGTATCCGTTCTGCAGTTTGACTTCACTATGACTGACGGGGTAAATCAGTCTCTGACATGACATGACTGAAATCTTTAACAAGACGAAGCATAAAAGCGGAAAAATATGAAGCAGCAGCTGGAATATGCATGTTTTATTAAACAAACAGACAAAAGCAGCTTCTGCACACTATCATTAAATTAATGACGCAAGCTTTCAGTCACAGCAAAGACTCATTTCAGTGAACGTTAATGGAAATTTTCCGTTCACTCAGTTGTGGAACAGAAGAGGAAAAATCATTTACACAAATCTGAATGGAGGATGATAAACACTTAACCAAAGCGCTCTAGAAATGTATTGTTTAAGAGATGAACCCTGAAAAACACTATAATTTGGGACTAAGACACTGGAGCAATCAACATATTTACAATAAAATAAAAAAAAATGCTTTTATTGTTTTTGTTCATTTTTAACACATTTACAGGTTGACAAATTCTGTTTGTATATTTTCAGTGCTTTAGTGCTTTCAGTGTAATGTAATTTCGTGAATAAAATATATAAAATGTAATGAAGACTTTAATTCCTGTGTGGGGGGGAGACAGGGGCTCACAAAGTCTGAGCTTCAGCCTGCTGATGCTTCAGGAATTCCTCGTGACAAAACACTCTGTCTATAATCTGGCTTGTTTTACTCAGTGAAGCGCCAAATGTGATTAAACAACACGGGGAGAGAGGAGACTGTATGTTGTGTATGTTCAGTAGCATCATCTTGCAGGACATTCTTTCAGCGCGATGACAATAGCCCTCTAGATTATTTATTAGACTTGCCTACTTTTCCTGATGAAAATACTAAACAGTTGTACTTACATGGCACGTACAATTTCAAGTTATTGATGCTGTTTACTTTAGCTGAACTGACTTCTGTGACGTTTAACAAAGAAAAAGTTTGGCCTCTGAATGAAAAGAGCAGTTTGTCTTTTGTCTCATGACAACATTTGGTCATGAGTTAGACACGCTGATGTAATTTTCCTAAATGCGATTTAGAAAAGCGAGTTCTCTTAAGCATGTTTATAAATCTATAATATAACACTGAGTGACCCGTGTGCTGCTTCCTATTACTTTCACTCCTCCCCCTCTGACCAAGAGACAGACAGTCTCAAACCTCATTCTCATTTTGGAGTTGGAGCATTTGAGCATCAGATGCAATGATGTCTCGTTATCGCGTGGTTGTGTTGCTGCTCTTGGTCGTCTTACTGCTCAATGGTAAGTCTTGATATGTTGCTTCTGCCTGTTTGCACATTCTACCAGGGATAATAGATGATGATTAAGTGTTACAACAGAAGGATTAAACACAGCTAATGTCCTTCAACTGTGATTCTAGTTGTGGAGAATGAGGCGGCATCCTTTCCTTGGTCTTGCCCCACTCTCAGTGGTGTGTGTAGAAAGGTTTGCCTCCCATCCGAACTGTTCTTTGGACCTCTGGGTTGTGGAAAAGGATTCTTGTAAGTGTTGCTGTTTAGGTGCCATTGATAAATACATTTCCATATTTACTGGTTAGTAGAATAAATTCTTACATTTTTCCTTTCTTGTATTCCTAGGTGCTGTGTGTCTCATTTTCTATGAGAATCGCCTGCCATGAGATTAGACTGTATGTCAGTCAGACTGACTGAGTGTTACAGAAGATGAAAAAGACAGAGAATCATATTTGACTTGAGTACAATCAATTGCTTATAGTTTTTTGTTGATTTAATAAAGCTCAAATGGCTGAACTGGTGTCAAGTTGCAAAGTGTTTCTTTGTATCGTTCACACACGCGAGTTTTATTTAATTAATACTAATATTGAATAATATATGGCAGCACGGTGGTGTAATAGTGAGCACTGTCGTGACTGAGTTTGGATTCACGGGTCAGTCGGCCACCTTCCTGTGTGGAGTTTGCATGTTCCCCTACTCTTCCTCATGCTGTGTGACTCTAAATTGCACACAGGTGAAAATGGTTGTCCTCCTCTGTTTGTTGTCCCTGTGATAGACTGTCCAAGGTGTACAGTAATGAAATGCATAGATTGCCTGACCAATGATGGCTCTGTCTGCATTGGTGTCTCTATTCTCACTCAATCGTTTAGACACTCACATTGTGTTGTAACATCTTGATGTATGAACACAAATTCTGTGTCTTACTGTGGAGTCCACTCGTTTGTTGGGGGCCTACATATGTTTTACCAAACTATAATATTTGTTTACTATACAGGCTTAGAAATTAATAGAGGATATGTTTTGTATTGTATGACTGAGAATTTTCACAGGCGTGAGTGAGTGTCTTTCTGTCATATTCCAACTCAGAGGGTGGCAGTAATGAGCCTATAAATTGTTTGCCAACCACACGAAGAAAAACAAAGCAATGTGTCATCCTGGCCGCTAGGGGCGCTGTGTGAAAAATGAGTGTGAGTTAATCACCGGGATCACAACACGCAGAAGAAGAAGAAGAAGAAGAGCCAGAAACGGAAGCAATAACAAACAAACCCGAACAGAAGCAAGCTAATGTAGGTTGGGCAAAACAAGCACACATGCGAAGTGTTTCTCTCTCCGTGGACAAACATATTGTGGTTGTATGTTCTACTAACTGTGTAGATTTTGTGTATGCATAGTACAAAATCGAGATATAGGAACGTTTCTGTTATCGTAGCTGTTATCTAACAAATGCTAACAATAGCCAAATGTCAGCCAGCTAATGTTAATCCTCACTGTGTTTGTCGTTTTCTTGTTTAACTATAGGATTGTCGAGAAAGTGTGTCGACATTGTTATTACGAACTTTATAGATTTTGCACGGTGACATGTGAGAAGTGCGATTACAACAACTACGGGATATTAGCAGGATACTAATTTAAGTTGTGTGAGTTTTTATGAAAATGACATTAACTGAACCGGAGTAATGTACCTAACTGATACTGGAAGTCCAGTGTGTTCTGATATGTGTATATGTGTATATATATATGTATGTATTATTACGTTAATTAATCGCAGTTCCGGCGTAGGAGTTGTTTTTGTTTCTCTGTACGTGATGAGGAAATGTTAGCTACATATTAACAGCTTTAGCGTTGCAACAGAAGCCACACAGCTGCAGCATGCTCTTTGTTCAGTGGTTTCTCGCGGGCAGCTTCAACAACGTGCCTTACGATTAGATTAAACGTGGAGTTATTCAGAATGTTTGATGTTGGTGTCAATAAGAGAGGGTATATTTAATATGCAGCCAATAAGTTAGCCCACATATACAGTAACTATCAGAGAACCTGATCATTTCCTCCATTGTTGCCTTAAACATCTGGCTTCTTAAACCTGTTTACCCTGTAAAGTTTCTCTTAAATGCATGCACAACCGCAATATCAAACCAAAACTTAAAGGTTAAAAAGTTTCTACACTCTTTTTATGAATTAATTAGGGCTTCAGAATGTAAATAATTTATTAATTAAACTGTGTACTTCAGACACACTTACCTATTAACTGTTTAACAAGGCCATAGATTTTATTCAAGAGTAACTACAAGATTTTAGGTAAACCAAACTCAGTAACTCTTCAACAGGACATCACGTCCACCTGTGGGATACCTTAGGCTAACTACAGCTAATGATGCTACCCAACTAATAACATTTCTTAGCAAACCAATACAGAAAGCTTTAAAATGTTATTGAAAGGTGCTTAGTGTTTTAAGCAAAACATGCATGTTTTTTAAATTCTAATCACACAAAGTAATCAGTTTCAAACTGGTCTGAAAAAAACGAAAATGCTGCCAAGGCTGTTTATAGTTCCTTGTTTCACACTATTACCACCTGACTTGTGTATATTATTTTGTTAGTGCCCGTTTATAGTCAAACTGAAGATCTGAAACTGTTTCTTTCTGCTTGTGATTATTTATTCTTGTTTACTGTGTATTATCTTTTTCACAGTTTAGTGCTATTGTAAACAGAAAATGACGCTTCACCTTGGTGTGTTGTGCGTGGGAGCCCGATTGAATGTCCTTATATTGGTTTTCTGCGGCATACTGGTTTCATCTCCTGCACATGCTTATATCTATGCTGTAAGTAATCTTAAGAGTTACACACTAACTGATCACTGTATTAGCTACATATGTACAATCTAATACAGTCCAATACAGCAGCTTTGTAATAAAAACAATTTTCCTGTGTTACCATTTTTTATTTTAGTTGAAGCTGCCATAAAGGTGATAATTCTACTATTTGTGTACTATCAAGGTCATAGTGGGTGGCAGAGTCATAATGGAGTGCAATATGTTGAGAGGTGTTTTTAATGTTTTTGCCACCCTAGTAAATCAATACCTTCTAAACCTAAATTATGAGAAACACTTAATATACTGCACTTCCAGTATAGTTTGACTGCCCACCAAAAACAATCTGCAAATTGTCTTGGAGTTTGTGTGTTTGTATTTATATTCAGTGTTATTAATATAATTTTTGCAGCATTATAGCAATATGACCTCAATGTTATTTGAGGACCTGCCTGCCTTGTTTGGGCCCCCACTTCCTAAGGATGGACTTATGGTGAGAACAGAATACTAGAAAACCATATATGTGAACAGAAACATAAGTCATAGTCTCAGAATTAGTAACAGTTCTCTGTTTCTTTGTGAAAGGGAGTTTTGGTTGTTTCCCATCCAGTTAATGGCTGCACAGCAATAGATCCTCCCCCTCCATTGCCGCCATTTTATGATGCCAATACCACTAAATTCATTGCTCTCATCAAACGTTATGATTGCAATTTTGACATGAAGGTCAGTTTCATTTGAATGACATTGAATACATTTTATTGTCTGTGAAATTGACTAGCCTAATGTGTGGATTTGTTTTTTTAGGTCTTGCATGCCCAACAAGCTGGATACAGTGCTGCAATCGTCCACAACATGTTTTCAGACACCCTACTCAGTATGAACTACAGCAATGGTAATAACCCCCCACAAAGTGTGCACAGTTGCAAAATGTACATATTCGTACCATCATTTTGTTTGTTATTTTCCAGAAACTATTGCAGAGGAGATTACGATCCCTTCTGTCTTCACCAGCTACTATGCATCTCAAATACTCAAACATTTCATAATTCCAGAACAAGGGTAAGTAAAACATGAAAATCATTTGTCAAACTAAATGTGGATCTAGAGAAAACAAGCTTTAATCACCAGCATCAGATTTCACTTTTCCTGGATGACATAGATATGTAATGTTTTTTTAATTCTGGACCTGCAGGGCCTATGTGATCCTCAAGCCGGAGTTTGCTTTTCCACTCTCATACTACCTTATTCCCTTCACTGGAGTGGTTGGCATGGTCATCATTGTTATGTGCGTCATCTTGGTAAGTGTGCATAGTCAGATGTCTCATTAGGTGTTTTTAGAGCAGACACACGTTACACTTACTATGAAGGGTGGGCTTAACATGAACACAAAGTATAATTCTCATTCCATCAGCAACGCTGTCTTTTTGTGTTGTTCAGGTAATTCGATGCGTGCAGTACAGAAAAAGGCTGCGTAAAAATCGCTTGTCGAAGGAACAGCTTAGACGGATTCCAATCCACAAGTTCAGTAAAGGTGAGATTGTATTATTTTGTCGATTATTGATTTCTCCAACCATCCAAAGACATGCGTATTAGTTTAAGTGTTAGGGTTAATTAAATTGCCCCTAGGTGTGAGTGTGAATGTTTGTCTGTCTCTGTAGTTTGGCCCTGTGAAAGACGAGTGACCTGTCTAGGGTGTACCCTGCTTCTCACCCGAATGCAAAACTTCAGCTACTTTTAACAGCATAACAAGCAGCTAGGATGGTGGATGGATGGATGATACTGGGGTTTTTTCAATGGTTACACTTTATGATGGTGATGCTTCTGTAGAATATGTGCTTATACTGAAATGTCCCTCCACTTTTTAGGGGATGACTATGATGTGTGTGCTATCTGTCTGGATGAGTATGAAGAAGGAGATAAGCTGCGAGTTTTACCCTGTTCACACGGTAAATATTTTAGTATGTTATTTTGCACTGGGAGAACCCTCCTACTAATGTGCACAGCTACCACATGTATAGCAGTAGGCCTCTGTACTATTTGAACACAAAGTATATGCTAAACATCACATCACTTAACAGAAACCGGAGCAACTAACCAAGAAAAACTGGTTATAATATCACTGGTTATATCTCAAACTGCACCAACTGAATGCCCCATCACCTGTGTTCAGACAAGCTCTGTGTTGGCTTCTGATACAATACAAACTGCACCATTCACTGTCCTTGGTCAGGTCTTTCATGAAAACCTTTATGCTTTTCAGCTTACCACTGCAAGTGTGTAGACCCGTGGCTTACACTGACCAAGAAGACGTGTCCTGTGTGCAAACAGCGCGTCACTAAGAACAACCCAGAGCACTCTGAATCTGAGTCCGAGGAGGAAAATGGAGGACATGGGAGGGGAACAGAGGGGGAGGCAGACTCCGAGCGCACTCCTCTCCTCCGGCCCTCCAACCCAGGGTCCCCCTCAGGGAGCCCAGGTGTTTATTCTGCCACCACCAACACCACCACTGCCCAGTGCCTCGCCTCTCCGGTGCACCATGACTTACCCATCCTGGGTTACGAAGGCTTCTACTCCCCGGAGGAGGACACCAACTCAGAAAGCGATGACACAGAAGAGGACATGCACCACACTGATGATGAAACTGCTCAGCTCATCGGTAGGGATAATGTGGAGGTCTGATGACTGCAGTGAGATTGCGTAGACAGAAAGTCTCTTCCTGTCATTGGGCTGTTTTCACACCATACTTAAAAATAGTTAGGACATTTGTGGTTAGCTAGACATTTAGGATAATGCAACATAACTGAATCTTTTATAACCAGAGGAGGTCTATATGTTTGTGTCAAAGGACGTACGGCACTTGGAGTCAGTGAACACTTTGGCCAAAATCCAGCATTGAACATCAGCCTACTTTTCCACATACATTCACTCCAATCGCCTGTATGTGGCTGCAGACCTCTTTCTGTTAAGTGCATGTTGTAATTTCTAACCACACCACCGAACCTATCCACTAGTGCTGCACAAACGGAGTGGTCCACTTTTATGTCCTTCAAGGTGAGAGAGTGAGTCCTGTAGTTGATGCCAGACAGAATAAATTCTGTGCCCCTACTTTAGGCGTGTCGTTCAGGTGAGGTCGGTTCTGTTGTCATAATACTTTTATATCGGACTGTCCTTTTACACAACTTTGAATAGTTTCCTAACAAGGTGGTGCAGGTAGAGGGGGAATGTTTGTCCTAATTTTACTCAATAACTGTCTTTTTACTGTCTTTTATAACAACCTTTCAGGTTTATTTTACATGTTTGGAATTTTCTTCAAATCCCACATAAAAGTACACAACAGTAGGGCCCTGCAGAGTTGGTACACACTCACGCTGCTTTTATGTTGTATTAGGTTGTGTTGTGTGGTCGTTTTAGATTTGTTTTGCCCAGTTTGTCGACTTGAACAAACTCAGGGTATTGGTCTAATAGATTATTTTATTCTAATTCATGAATATTAAATGAATTTGCTTTCATTATTACACACAACGGCATTGTAACATGTTGAATTGTGGGACCATGGAAGTGTGCAATGCCCTGAATCGGCCTTTATTTTCACATTCATAGATTAAGTGTTTAGGAAATTGCACGTACAGGATCCACCCCCCCCCCCCTTTGCTGGCCTGTGTTTAATAGTGTTGATGTGTTTCAGAAATGTTTTAAAGGGTGTGAGTGAAGGAGAGCCTGGGTTTCCACGTTTACTGTTTGCAGCTTTGTTGTGCTTCATCTACACCTAAAAATGTCAACAGTCAAACAAGACACTTTTTCTACTGTGTTAAATGACTCGAGGTTGATGCTGCTTTAGATAAAGAGCAGAACATGTAGAAACCTTAAAATGTTGTTCCAGCCAAACACTTTAACTGTTCCATATAAATGCACACTTTTTAAAATCAAAACGGTTCTTTTTGATTTGAATAACTTATATGGTGTGGAAACTTTCTTCGTGAGTACTGTCTAGATGTGCCCACACTCCCGGTTTACGGAGAGAGTATCATTGTTTAATCTCTATTCATTTATGATTTATCATTCACAGTCAGAGAAATTGAGATATCAGAAATGTAATTTTATGCTGCTGTCATATAAACTTTTTTAAATCATTAAATAACATGCCCTACACATGATGTATAGAACTTCTGTGTTGGGGATTTGTCTTGCAACATTTTTATGTTGGAGAGTTAGTGCAACTTTATAACATTCCTTTCTTTCCTCTTCAGATTTTACTGCTACTGCGATTGATTAAAAGACTCTAAACTATTGAGCTTAATATGGAACTTATGAGCAAATGTTTATATTGTAATATAGAACAGATGCTTTGCTATATTTGCAGGATGCTTCAAACTTATTTCTTACGGCTCTTTTATTGTTTTGTTTAGAGTTTTTGTTTTATTGTTTTTTGCTCCATATGTCTTAATTTCAAAAATTGTCATCTGAAACAAATGGTAAAGTGTAATAATCAGATGACTTATATTTCCCCTTCTGTTAGTATGTGCCTAGTTTATCACACTTAAATGATTAATGTACAGTATCAAGGGTAATTCTCTTGTCTATGGTTATGATTTAAGGTATCTGAACACTACCACTGAAAATCTGTGTGTGATTTTTGGAAGATTAAAAGAAATTGAAAGGGGACTTTGATGCCATTTGTTTGTTTGAATTAGGAAAGTTAAATAAAACACTTCTTACAAAAGCCTACTGGCTTAATAAAAATCCTTTTATAAAGCAAATTGTCATTTCCATATTTCATGCCGTGGTTGAATGTTTAAACATAAAGTATTCAAACGCTTATTATAGGATTATAGTAATGTTTAATAATGTAAAAAATTACAGAATCATATAGACAAACATAATATGTAACACATAAATATCAGTATAATGAATGTAAATAACACTATACACTATTCAGAAATAAATATCTTAACTACTTGAGTCATTTGTCAGACAGCAGAAGTTTGGAAACTATGTCATGGAAAACTTTCTTGTATGCTGTTTAATTATTGTTTTTCATCTTCTACCCAAGGTGTACTGAGCCATAACCAGGTACAGGTAGTTTCATTATTAATCAAAGGACTGTGCTTTTTGTAAGAGCATGGCTCACCTAGAAAAATACTAATTAATTTCTGGCCTTTGATCTCACTGGCGTAAGCTCCACAGTAACTCATTAGAGCAGGACACCCTGAACTTGGTGTTTTACAGGTTCTGTCATATCCCGACTAAAATGTGTCTTTTCATATCATACCAAATGGGTTTTTTAATCAACCACTATATAAATAATCACCTCTGCCAAATATCTACACTGGTTAATCAAATGCGCAACTTACTGGTACAATGGCATCAGCTTTAAAGTTGCTCATATCATTAATCCTTTGCAGGGCTGTGCGCTGATTTGGTCCATAAGGTGATGCCTTTGAGTCATTAAGACTTATTGCAGCTGATGAATTCAGCGGCTTTAATCCTTTCTAACAAGCTCCGTACATGTTTAGGTTAATATTCCGTGTGTCTTTAATCACATCACCTGCTGCTTAGAAGAAAAGTCTATTCTTATTGGAGTTGAATTAACCTTTTCAAACTCCAGATATCAGTAGCTGTGTATAGGTTGGCCATTGGCTGGTTGTGGAACTATAGATTCATATGTTTCCAAATGTTCCATGCAGACTGAGAGATAAATATAGTGGCACAGCTACATTGCATCACATGACTGAATATCTGTAGCAAGAGAAGCTGTAAATGGTTATTCTTCACATGAAACGCAGAGCTAGCTTCTGGTGTAGTAGGTTTAAAGTTGTAAGAACGATGCTGTCACATTCTTCCACCCTGAGATCATCTTTCTTGTTGCTCTTGACTTTATCTTCATTTGCACCACTGGATTCCAAAGAGATCTCTGAAGACGTCAGTCAGGTAAAGTAAAAATTTTGTGCTTGTCCAAATTTTTGGTGAATGGAGAATCTCTGATTTGGCAACAAATTCATGAATTTTGATTTGTTTCAAATAAAGTGTACTTTTAGAAGTAAACAGTGACTTGTGAAAAATATTGGAGCATTATGGGTTTTGTGTTTTGTTTTAGGTGATTATGGTTGGTGTCTAGGTATTTTAAGAGTTATGGACATTTAATTACAATAGTAATAATAAATAGCAATGAAATAATAATATAAACATCAACAATATCTCTATTTGCTGACATTTAGTGTATTCTTTCTGCTATTGATAATGTGGTAATTGCAGCACAGTATATCACAACAGGATTCTGTAAAATTATAAATTAATTTTATTTTTCCTTTAGCTATTCCTAAAAAAAGTATGAAATATATTGTCCAACTTAAAGGGAAAACAACACTGTATAACATTTAAATGATCTTCATGTTCATAGGGAGGTTTGGATAGTCCTTACCACCTTATGTCCAGACCTTTCGGAGCCAGTGATGGAGATGGAGGAGACTTTGCATTTGGAGCCAGAGATGGGACTTCCTTCCCACAACAAGTGGATTCTGCATTTATAATGGAGGACGAAGTGCAGGCAACTCAAGTGTGGCCACGCGTAATGCTCGATTATATGAGGCACCAGTTAAGGTTCAGAGGAAGGACAAAGAGAAGCATGAAAATATAGGTTACTGCTAATGAAAGTAAAATAAAATAGCATTAGAGATGAATTCATTAAAATGTTGTTTAAATGCCAGTACTTTAATTTCTGTCATTTTTTCACACCTGTTCCACAACACCACTCACCTGCTGCTGGGTGATATGAAATGGGAAATGGAACCATTCATACTCCATAAAATTTTAACATTTGAGCTACGAGTGACTATATAATCAAACTTAAGTGAAGTGTCATGTATTAATTAGTTTTCTTTAATTCATTTTATATTTCAATTTGATTTCCAGTTAAAATTATGTTGTTTGTCTTTTCTCTTTCCTATAGTTTATAATCTCTTTTTAAGTACAGTCAAATCAAGTATCTTATAGTCTTATTATCTATAAATAAGTTATATAATAACTTATTTTAATTCATATTAAACAGCACAATTTAGAAAATACCAGATCTCTGGCAGAATTTTGAGACACGATATATGACATCTACGAGACTTATATTTATTTATGAAAAAGCATGCCATTTAAATTACTAGTTTAAGCAAGGTGATCCATAACATGCAGTGAAAAGTTACATTTTTAACCAAGGAAGGAGGAAATTAAAGGGTAGAACTGAAGGGTTTGAAATGTGTGATGCACACTTGCCACCAGTTGGTGGCGGTAAAGCCGCATGTGGTTGTTTACCGAAGGCTGTACAACATCACGAAGAAGAAGACGCGAAGAAGTCGAAGAGAGGGGACATACACGGATATCATCCAAGCAAATAACTATACTATAAGGTATTAAAATCATTATTTGTATCACATGTAATCACAAAACAACAACAACATTTATAATGACTTTTATGTAGCATAGAATTGACTGAAATGTTTACTTTCTAGATAGCTAAGGGAGCTAGCATGTTAGCTAGCTATGCCCACAACAGCTAACTGTTAACTCATACCACAACAACGTATTCTATTTTAAAAGCTATACGTGTGTCTCCACAAGCGTTAAATCAGTTCTGAATGTCATTTTTGTATCAATGTACGACGGTATACATAACTAATGCGCAAGCTGAAAACAGAGCTATGGTTACAATATAATTACGCTAACGTTAGCCGTGTCTTTTGCGGCAAATTCCGTTGTGCCAGAACATGCAGCCCCGCCAGTCTGCACCCGTGTTCCCATCGTTATTTATTCCTTCTCTTCATCTGATTTCATGGTTTACAAATCGTTTAAAATCCCACAGTTAAATGACTAAAGTAACACGTTTGAAACAGGAATCACTAACTTAGTTGTAGGATCTCCTTTATCTCTTGACTTGTTTGTTTGGCTACATACAGAATTCGCTCTACAGTGCTATGCCTGAATTATTTGCCATCTGATTACTAAACTTATCATGTTCTCTTTATATTGTTATTGCTTTTGGCCTTCTTGAAGATGGGAGACAGTGATGATGAGTATGATCGCAGGCGAAGGGACAAATTCAGAAGGGAGAGAAGTGACTATGACCGTTCAAGGGAGAGAGAAGACAGGCGCAGAGATGACTGGAACGACAGGTAAGAAAGTGATATGATTTAGTTATATCCTAATAATTATTGTAATTTAATATGCAGTCAAATAAAATAGAATTAAGAGGTTGATAATCATTAAGTTGCTTGTCTCCTCTGGCTCTCTGAACTTAATTTACCAGGGAGTGGGATAGAGGCAGGGAACGACGTAGTCGTGGAGAGTACAGAGATTATGACAGAGGACGAAGGGAGAGATTCTCTCCACCCAGACATGACATTAGCCCCCAGCAAAAACGCATGAGAAGAGACTGGTAAGACGAGCAGCAGCACTGTTCACAATCTTTACAATTGGTATTTGTCTGTTGCCTTACCTCGTGCTTCTGTCCCTGTAGGGATGACCATGGTGGAGACCCTTATCGAGGTGGGTATGACTTGGGTTACAGTGGTGGAGGAGGACCCAGCTATGGTCCACCACAGCACTGGGGCCACCCAGACTTGCACCTAATGCAGCCACATCACGGCATCCCCATTCAGGCAAGGTGAGAAATGAAACCAGGGTTCAGTGAATTTGAATTCTGAAGGTAAAAATGTAAAGTAGTTTGGTGGAGGAAATCATACTGTGCAAAAAATATGAGAGATAGAACTGTATTAATCCCTCAAGAAGGTTCTTCCTAGAAATTCAGTTTCCAGCTTCAGAACACACAGTTTTTACAAAGAAATATATGCTAAAAATTTAAAAGGCAAAATGATTAAACAAAATAATGATAAAAAAAAGAGAAACAAGAGAAAGAACACAGCACATCCACAGTTACCTCTGTCTTTGTGCTGTTGTGCATCAATTTAATGCATTAACCTTTTCATTATAGGTTAATGAGTGTAGACTGATGGGTAACAGTGACACTTACATTAATTTTTCAAGTGGTCTGAATACGTTTTGCAGCTGCTGTAGACTTTAAAAAGGTTTCTAGCTTTGCTAGTTTGCTGGCCTGTTTAGAACTCTGGTGCAACTTGTCTGTCCTCCATTAGGCTTGGTAACATCCATGACATGGATTTGGGTCCTCCACCTCCAATAATGAAGAGCTTTAAGGAGTTCCTGTTGTCCCTGGATGATTCTGTGGATGAGACTGAGGCAGTCAAACGCTACAATGAGTACAAGATTGACTTCCGCAGACAGCAGATGCAAGACTTCTTTTTGGCTCATAAAGATGAAGAGTGGTACGATCTCAATTGCCTTTAAAACTCTGCTGTTTAATAATAGTAGGTTTTATCATAGTTTTATTATAGAACTGTTTCATTCATTTATTACTGTAATGTTATTGTTATTTTGTTACTGTAATTTATCACCAAAATTTTACAGTTGCTCTTCTTAGACCTTTGTTTCATTATTATTTTACATATAATTTCCTTATTACTAACAATTTAATAGGTTGAACCTGGCCTTATGTTGTATGTTTAATGCAGCATAAAGGTAGTAGTATTAATCTGATAATAATAAATCAAGTATTGACATTAACTACATGAGAACACAGTGCTTCCAGTTAAAGCTTTTGGCACATTTCAGGTGCTATTCAAAATATCTAAATGTGATTCCACCCATGTAACAGGACCGGGCCTATGGTTTTTTACTAAAGGCTTTTGTTAAATAAGAAAATCAACCCAAATGCTACTTTTAGTGTTCATTGTAAGTGTGTTGTAGGTTGCAAAGATTGTCATATAATTTAGGCATGATGAAGTAACTCAGCAGATCAGACATAAAGTATATGCACAGTAGTGTAACTGCTCTGTCTTCTTCATGTGCACTAAATCAGTAGACCCGTCTGTAAATTCCGTTCACAATCACACAACTGGCTAAAATGCTTCATTTGGGTTGATTTTCTTTTTCTTATTAGATTTTTGAACCTTGCCAAGATTCACAGTTGTATAATGCCTGTTAATACTTATTACACTTGTTTCACAGGTATCATGCAAATTCGTTCTCTTTTGACATAACCCGTTTTTCTACCCATCATTCCTACTACCACGTTGACGACGTTCTGTTTTTGAAGATGAAAAAAAGTGGAACTTATCCGCAAGAACCGGTTTTAGACAGCAAGGGCCTGCACTGCGCACAATGCAGTTGCTCTTAGACACACAGTAACAGGTATTTTAGATAGATAGTCGAGTAAACGTCCTCATATGGAGATTTTTTTTTCTTGTTTTATGCTTTTTCTACACTACTTTCTTTTTATATTTGGATCAAATCGAATCCCAAAACCGAATTTGTGTGTATACAGACGCACCTTTCTGGTGAAGTGGAGCGCATTTTCACAGAAGAGACCCCCTCTCTGTGTTTATTTGTTATTAAACTGGCAGAACAAAAGGTAACTGTAGTCCACTTAATGATAAACATTTGTAAATCTGCATATGTGTTTCTTTCTTTTGCGTGTCTTAATGTCACAATTTCTTTCATGTGCAGTAATTAGCTAAAATAGTCCCAGTCAAAACATGCATACACTGACATACACTACAAAGACCTAACACAAGAACTAGAACCCTGTGCCTGAGTTTTGCATAGTTATGTTTTATTTATGAACAACAGAGACACCAGCAATTTATTACATGTATACATATATTTGTTGAAAATCTGGTTTAAAAAGGCATTTCATGACACCACTGATGTATAATTTGTGTATTTTCGCTAACATTTACTTTTCGTTCATCCCAATTCCCGTCATTCCCTTCCCACTTTTTTGTGGACCCTAACTTTGGACACAGGTTCAGGACCAAATATCACCCAGATGAGGCCAGCCGACTCAAGGCAGAGGCCCAGAGTGCCCTGCAAAACCGACTGAATGTCTTCATGTTCCTGATGGAAAATAATTGGTTTGATAATGTCTCCCTGGACATTGATCAAACACCAACCATCATCAGAGTTCTTGATGCAGGTGAAGTCTCAAAAATAATGTTGAAAATAACTATTGATATTGTAGGTTAAATGGTAGAAGAGAAAGTCATCACTTGTTGTCTGAACCAAAGACCAATTTCTTTGATTTCAGCTGTGATAAAGATGGAAGGAGGGACCGATCATGATCTTCGCATCTTGGACATGCCATCTGAAGAGGAGGAGGAGAGAGAGAAGTCGGCATCTGCTTCAGGCAGTACTGAACCTCCCAAGAGAGAAGACCTCAAAGGCTTGGATGCTGACTGCAAACCCTCAGTAGAGAAAGACAAGAATGAAAAGGTATGTGTTGTTCTTTGTCAGCGTTCGCCAAGCAGTAAACAATTCACAGTGCTGTGTTTATGACGGTAAACTGTGCCACAGGAGGAGAACGAGTGTGCCAACGCAGAAAGGGCTGTTACAGCAGATGGAGACAATGTGAAAGAGGCGGCAGAGAAACTAGCTGCCAAAGAAGAACTGCCTGAGCCCAAGAAGGTTAGTGTCGTTTCCATTATTGAATGTATCTGATAACACAGTCACAAGAATCCGAATATTTAACATTATTCATTTACCATCAGAGGAGGAAGAGGAAGCGCAGTGGAGACAGCGATGATGAAGGCAGCGCCTCAGAGAGTGACTCGGATTCAGATTCTGACTCCAACTCCAACTGCTCTGACAAATCAGTGAAGAAAGAAGAGGTTGAAGACAAGGATGAAGATGAAGACGAGGTTGAAGGTAAGAAATCAGATTCATTATGTGACATCTGATTTTTATTTTTAATGTTGTGCCTGTGTAGCCAATATTCAAAATTCACCGTTTACCTCAATAATGTTTTTTTCTCCATGTAATGGTGAAGAAGAGAACCCAAAGGGGAACGCTGAAGAGGAGAAGAAAGAAGAAAAGAAACCTAAAGAGGACGCTCTCAGACCACGACCTCTTCACAGGACCTGCTCTTTGTTTATGAGGAGCATTGCTCCCACCATTTCCAAAGCCGAGATTATTGCTGTGAGTTGAACGCAGGATCCACTCCTGAATATCGCCTCGTGTAAAGCGTATATCTGGCTAAACTAAACAATGTATTTTTTTTCTCTTCCAGCTTTGTCGCCGCTACCCTGGCTTTCTGCGTGTTTGCCTATCTGACCCCCACCCAGAGCGCAGGTTGGTCGACTCTGACATACATGTGTGCCAGATGCCAGATTATGTTTAGTTTAAACAAGAAATGACAACGAGTGATTGCCTTTAACATACACAATTGTCTTTGCAGGTTTTTCAGACGTTGCTGGGTCACGTTCGATCGTAGTGTGAACATCAAGGAGGTCTGTTGGAGCCTTCAGAACATTCGAGTAAGTGCACCAGCCTGCAGCATTGTACTGTTTTGTGTGTAATTTAATTATTTGTGTTGAATATTTACTCAATATTAACTGAATTATTTTCCAAGTTTAACACTTTATTTTGTCTGTCTTGACCCTTTCTGTCAATGAACCAAAATACACACATGCCACAGTCTATTTATATGATGACATTGCAGCCTTTAATAGTCGTTTGCACTTGTTTTTATTATTTGTATAAACTCCTTAAGGCCATTACTGTGTACTCTTTCCAGCTGCGAGACTGTGAACTAGCACCAGGGGTGAACAGGGACCTGGCCCGGAGAGTGCGTAATGTTAATGGCATCACTCAGCACAAGCAGGTGCTGCGCAATGACATCAAGCTGGCTGCTAAGCTCATTCATTCTCTGGATGAGAAAGGAGACCTGTGGAACCACAAATCTCAAGGAGAGGGGCAAAACGCTGAGGTACAGAACTGGTCGAGTACACTGCGCAAAAATTAAAGGGGTCACTTCAAATTATTCAAGTTGAATATTAACTCTGTGTAAACAGTCAAAGAAAACCGCGGATGACTGTCTCGAGTTCTCTGAAGGCAAAGTGAAAATGTAAATCACAGGCCTTTAAATCCTGCATAAATTCCATCATGAGTGTGTAGAGCCACCGCATGGCTGTTTGCTCTCCTGACATTTGGGCATGTTCCTGATGAGTCAGTGGACGGTGTCCTGCAAGATCCCATCCCAGACCCGGATCAGGGCATGGTTGATCCCCTGGACAGTCTGTGGTGGTGCTTGGTGGTGTCACGTTCACGTCTCTGTGGCTCTTGAAAAACATGCCCCTCCCCGGACCACCACTAACCCACCACCAAGTTACCCGGCAGTACAATGTTCACCGCTGCGTTTCCTGTATCATATTCCCGTCACGTGTACTCAGAGTCAACCTACCTTATCTGTGAAGAGAACGTGGAGCTAGTGACAGAACTGCCAATTCTGGTCTCTGTGGAATGCTGTTTGAGCTGCGTCGTCCTCGACTGTAAACACAGAGGACATCAGCCCTCAGGCCCCTTTATGGAGCCTGTTTCGGACAGTCTCCCTCCACAATTTTGAGCAGTGTACATTTGCATGTGTGTGCACATGTGATTGTTTTTGAATTATGTCATCATTCTCTTATCACGGAGTCATTTTTAATATTTGGTTTGTGACTCTGAAAGATGCCAGCTCAGAACCCCATCTTGAAGAATATCACTGATTACCTGATAGAAGAGGTGAGTGCTGAGGAGGAGGAACTTTTAGGCTCCGGCAGTGGGATGGATCTTGAAGAGAGCACCAAGGAAGGAAACCCTGCAGAAATGACTGTGGAGCGGGACGACAAACTAGCCAAGGTTTGACTTTTTTTATGAATTTACATGCGGCACATGCTCTGTCTAATGAAGTTATTATATTGCTTCATTTTCATGCTGTGTCATCTTCTTTTTGGAAGTTAGTTATCTGGACAGTACGTGTCCATCAGACGGTTGGCTAATTTGGGGCATTAACAAATGAACTTTATTATACCAACTTCCTTTTCTATGTAACTCATTCCAGGTTTTGGACCGTCTGCTCTTGTATCTGCGCGTTGTGCATTCAATTGACTACTATAACGCCTGTGAATACCCTAGCGAGGATGAAATGCCCAATCGCTGTGGCATGATCCATGTTCGTGGACCCATACCCCCCAACCGCATCACACACGGAGAAGGTCAGCGTGTTTCTATGTTACGCCTCTGTCATGTTACGTGTATGGTCCGCGTTAACTGTTCTTTCTTGTTCCCAGGATAAGCGGGAAACAGCATTTTAGTCCTCTGTATGTCTTGCACCTATGGACGAATTGACAATAAAGTTGACTTTGACTTCTTTCTGATAGTGCAACAATGGCAGAAGATGATTGAGGAGAAGCTGAGTCCTCTGTCTACTTTAAAAGAAATCCTCTCTGAGGAAGAAGCGGCGAAGATGGGACGCAAGGATCCTGAGGAGGAGGTGGAGAAGTTTGTGTTGGCCAACACTCAGGAGCTGGGAAAGGACAAATGGCTCTGCCCTCTTAGTGGCAAGAAATTTAAGGTGTGTTTGAGAAGAAGTGAGACCCTTATAACTCATGATGAGACTTTAAAAGGTCTGAAATGTTTTGATCTTTCATAAACACTTTGTTTTGTTGCTTGATCATTTTGTTATTATTTCCAGGGCCCAGAGTTTGTAAGGAAACACATCCTGAACAAGCATGGGGACAAAATAGAAGAGGTGAAAAAGGAGGTGATGTTCTTTAACAATTTCCTTATGGATGCCAAGAGACCGTCTCTGCCAGAGATGAAACTTCCTCCCGTTCCCAGTCCAGGTCAAGGTAGACAAAACATTTCTTACTATAAATGCTTTTATTTTGTGGGAGTGACAGGTGAAAAGGTGAATCTGTGGATTTCTTTTGGTTGTTTGTGTCCTACAGGTTTGCTTTCTCCCAGCATGCCGTTTCCCCCTCAGGTCCCTCAGGGTCCATTGGGCT
The DNA here is from genome assembly GCA_032270685.1 of Microctenopoma stevenorrisi. NCBI lineage: Eukaryota > Metazoa > Chordata > Actinopteri > Anabantiformes > Anabantidae > Microctenopoma > Microctenopoma stevenorrisi. The sequence continues at coordinate 6,847,860 of JAUMTR010000006.1, forward strand.
TTGGACAGCCTCGACCACCACTCATGGGCTATGGTGGTACGTTCTCTCCGTGTACTTTTTTATCATGCTGATGGGGAGATTGTGTATCAGTCAGACCTCTATTAATGTTTTCACGCCCACGTTTCAGCAGGTGGACCTCCTTACCCACCAAACCAGTACGGAGGAGGCAGAGGAAACTATGATAGCTTCCGGGGACAAGGTGGCTACCTGGGGAAGCCACGCAACATCAGGTGAGACCACTGTACGTGTGATTTTTATTTTGCCGTGAGCACTTTCTGTGTTCTACTATTAAATATTTTTGAAATGTTTTTTTATGATCATTTCTGCTCTTCTTTCCGGGGTCTTTGTTTGTCCCCTTTTCACCCATCATCATCTCAGGATGTCACGAGGTGATCCACGCAACATCCTTGAATACCGTGACCTGGACGCACCAGATGATATGGACTTTTTTTAGACGTCTCCGTGTCATTTCAGTCCTCCGCTGTCATCAGTGATGTGTTCTGATTGCTCTTTGTAGTAATTTGATTATTCCTTTCCTTTCCTTAGATTTTTCATTGTATGATCCTTGTGCAACTATAGCAAACATCTGCTGTTAAAAAGTTCCGCAATAAAGTTGTCATCCAATTGCATTAATATGAGTTATGTGAGAAGTTGATTTTCACTGCAGCGTGTCAAGAGCAACCTCTCTGGTGGAAGCAGAGGCAGATGTGAGGAATGGCTGCCCTCTACTGGGTGAATCTTTGAATTACATATGTGGACGTTTGCTGCGCTGAACATGGATAACATGAAAAACATCCACGTACTGTACTTGTAAAATGCATAGATACATGCGGTAACTAAACAACACAACTAATTTTGCATCATTCAGTATTAGTTTTTTCTGCAAACAGAGAAAAGTGCATGCACTCTTATGGAATAAGCGGTAATTTATTTAATGAAGCATGTGTTCTTTCTTCAAAACATCACGTTAAATATAGCAAAAGACATTATTAGCATTCTCACAGCTTTGTAAACTTAACATTTGCCCAACATAAACGTTACATGTTACTTATTTACGGCACATTGCGAAAAATAGTTATAATATTTTATATAATGTGTTAGATGCAGCACGAACACTGAAACCTACAAGGTCAAGCTTTCATTGAAGGTCAAGTGCATCACATCAGATCCACACTGTAAGTGCCATTTTTGTTAACCCAATTAAAATAAGCCAATAAAAACTGAGCTATGCAGTTTTTGTCGCCGTAAAATGTCTAGATTATCCGAAGCTCATGACTTTCAGATAGTCCACAATTGACCTTGTGTTCATGGAATAACTTGGACAGAGCCTCCATGTAAAGTCTGTGATAGTGGTCGACCTCTTCCTCGGTGGGTGTGATGCGCTTTGGCACTGAGATGGGACGTCCCACTGTAAGACACAGCGTGTGGGCATGAAATGTTGCTCAGTACAGCAAATGAAGCTCTTTCTGTAGAAAAACCAAATACTCACCCACTGTCGTGATTGGAGTCCTGTACGGCAGGAGTGCAAAGCGCTCGCCAACAAACAGACATGGGGCAAAACCCATAATCTTTTTAAACAGGTCCTGTAACTTGCGACCTAAACTGCCCTCTGAGAAAATCACCTGCTTAAAGAGCTCATTCTCCCCAAATGAGTAAACAGGCACCAGATCAGCCCTGTGGAACATCATCAGAGGATTGATCAGTGTCTCCAGGCTACGTTTATGTACAGTGACAATATGTCTTGTGTGTTTTCGAGTGTGTTCTCACCCAAACTCAAGGGCCACTCTCACAAATCCTTTTCTGTCCTTCATGACCACTGTGTTAACTCCAGGACAGGACGCCAGTGACTCAGCAGCACCACCTATCACAATCACCACTGCATTTCCCTTGCCACTTTTCGAAAGGAGTCGGGCAAGGCTTGGTTTGCTGACTGGGCAAAGACCTAGTCAGATAAAATAGGTAAGTCAAACTAAAGAGATAGAATAGTTCAATACTTTTGTTGAACCTGTAACACCGTAAGTACCTGCGCTCAATATGTACTCCCTAAAGAGTGGAATCCTAAAGAGTCCGGCCAGGATTGCCAGGGTGGGTTGCACCCCAGGAAACGCGTCAGCAAAGCCACAGCCCTCTGTGCTGAAGCAGGCAAAGGCTCCAGCACACATGATGCCGTGTGGATGAGAGCCTAAGATGTAGTTTCTGTTTGGATTCAGCTCAGCTGTCTTCACCAGCTGAGTGAGAAAAATAACACAGGAATAGGTGAGTTTACAAAACTCTTTACAAAGTTTTTTATCAGAAAGTCTTATAAGTAAGTGCATTTAGAATGATTCAAGAGTTAGTTTTTTGAGGATTTGTTGTGCTCTTAAGTCTAATTTCCCTTGTGCATTCCAGTCAGTAATTTAAGTTTACAAGCACTTCTACCTGAAAACAGATTGAAAGAAATGAAACGGGTCAGAATCTTATGCAGCTGTTTAAACAATGCAAAGGGAAACTTACTTTGATTGGGAAAAAATCTTTAAAAAGCTCCCATACCCTCCACTTCCTCACAAATACTGTTCTCCTGCTCCCTGATGGAGACATTAGAAGCAGAGGCTTTGAGTTTGTCCCGATTTCAAACCAGACAATAGATAAATTGCAGTGTGTAAATTATCCATGAAATATTGTATTACATACTAATTGTCATACTGTAGATTTTTTTGCTGTGCATGTCCAAAACTAAGCATAAGCTGTGTCTCAGTTTGAAACTTCACAATAAGTGCAATGCATGTTTGTAAAATTGTAAAAGTCCATCAACAGCACACACAACACACAAACTAACCTTCATGGGAAATTGCGTGATGCCACTATCTTTACCTGTTTCGGGAGTTTGCCAGTCAATCACCAGCCATATGAAGTACAGGGTGCAGAGGGGCCACAGCGAGGTAAACATTAGATACACCATCAAGATATAACAAGCCAATCCTAAGGTTGGATGTGTGTCAGAGCATGTACAAGAAGAAATGCCTCAAATTAGCTGGATACAGTTTGGTGTCGTCTGTCAGGTTCGATGAACAAACAGCGAGCGGGTGTACGTACACCAATCATCCATTCGTACCATCAGGAGGAGATCAGGATTTATTTTTATAGAATCAGGTTTTACAGGTTCATGCAGGCTAAGAGCGGTGGGACCTTACCTAGGAAAAGAAAGCTCAGCACCCACTGCAGAACACTTATTGCCTCCAAAAACCCCGTCCACTGAGTTTTTTCTTTAGTCATTCCTGCAACCTGGAGGCCACATCATCTGGTTTCAGCAGTCAGTGACACTTTACACTGTGCTTCCATTCAATTATAGACAAAGGAATTTAAATTACATAATGTACACTGTAGAAAACGTGTTTGATCTACGTAATGTAATAATGACATTTGTACTAGATGTCTACATTTAAGAGGCGATTGCTCCAGTAGTCCGTATTTAACTTGTGTTTTTAGCCTTCGTTCAGGGAAGAAACTGACTCGTAGGACAAATGAGTAGGTCATGCAGCAGCAGCAGCAGATCAAATGACTTACTTGCGAACGAGCTAACAGGCAAACATAAACACGTTTAATTGGCTCACAAATACAACTTTGTCAGTCAGTCAACCTAGAAAGGCCACACAACACCTCTGGCTACGAATTGTTAGGACACGAGCCATAAAACAACTTTTATGATCCCAGTTCTGAACATAAAGCAGAATACTTTACCTTTAGCAGACTTTAATCCTTGAAAGTTAATATGAATGGATGTAGATTCACCAGTTCAGGAAAAACTCAACATGCAGTATGCACTTTGATCAGGTCATGTAAAGCTGCTGATAACAAAATCCACTCCCCCCGATACTTTGACACAAGCAATGTCACAGATAAACATGATAACGTTTTATAGTTGTATACTTTGTATGTTGGATCTTTGTAGCATTTACAGGTGGACACGCAAAGATTTCATGATCAGGTCTGCCCTGTGTGTGTGTGTGTGTGTGTGTGTGTGTGTGTGGCGTCTCTTTTGCTCTTCGTCATTCTAGTGGCTAACAACATCACATGCCAGTCTGCTCTGTTGTTATTCAACTTAAAGAGATCAACTGAAAGCAGAAATAGCAGAAACAGCATCCCCACAAGAGCAGCGGTACATGAGTTGGGTGGAGTTATGTCACAGTGAAAAACGCCGTGGTCCAGTAAGAATGTCCGTGTTGTCCTATCCCAGCCCAAATAGGTGCAATGAAGTCAACAGTAGAAAGTGGGAGATGTCAGGTGCACTGAGATGAGGCAGCTTAAGCGAAAATACTTGTCTGGGTGGTTAAAATAACGTAAGGTAAAATGAGGAGGTGATCAAATGTTAATAAATGAGACAGTAATACATTTGGACTTTTGAGAATATTGATAATAAAACTCCAGTGAAGAAGACAAATAAAACACACTGTTACGTGTTCTATGGAGTCCAGTAAACCCTACAGATTAATGGCTGATCAAAGGCCTGTCTGCACTGAGCATAGTGAACTTTATAATAGATAAGTTTATTAATCAGTGCATTTACTGATGAGTTAAATCACTATTATGTGGTAAGGAATGCTCTCAACAAAGAGGAGTGTACGGACCCACATTGGATTATGTACAAGGCAAATTTGCTCCAGTTGCTGCACCTGCACTAGAGGCCGATGCAAGCACGTCACATTTGCACTCTACTGTACTACTGTGCGTTGGGACACAGACATACATTGACCTCTGCACGGCGCTGCACAGCTCTGCGTGTGACAGTGAGAGTCCAAAGATTGCACTGATTAGACACCAGTGTTTTCTCCGGAGAGAGCACTTATAATCTCGCACTGCTTTATTAAAACTTCAGCTGGCCTCACCTGGGCCATATGTCACACACTTTAGGGGTGTCAGCCTCACACCTTTCAGCCATGCCTTGGCCAGGTGGTCATGTGAAGGGAATTATAATTCACCTGAATAGCTTAATGATAAACCACTTCAACAGCTTGTTGTGTTGTTCAAACCTTTTATTTTGCACAGTAAACACATTTGACTATGGTTTTTACTGAGATGACACAATCCAGACAGAATATCACATTATCAATAAGCAACGGCTTAGCCTACTTCTGCGTTGGATTTATGTCCAGATTATTTCATACTGAATAGTCTTTACGTCACAGTGACTGACCCCCAGCCTTTAATACTTTCACATATGACAGCTCACTTTTGTTTCTGTGTGTCATGGTGAAGTCAGCTTGTGTAAAAAAAATCACCTAATCTACCGACGTTTAATGAATCTGCTGCTGAATCTTAGGAGCTGTGAAGGGAAATGTATTTTCGGTCTGACGATAACAGCAAAAAAATAAAAAAATAAATAACAACAACCACCGCTGCTACTTCTCATTGGAAAAACAGCCGCTGCTCCGCTCTCAGGAAGTCCTGTATGAATATTAATCTAGATGCAAACACACAGCGAGGATGCCCAGCGCTTGAACCGACAGCGCGCTGGTGGCTGCGCATTTTTGTTTTGACGCTTTTCCCCCTCCGCCTGGACTGAAAGCGCGCTTCCTTCGCCGAGGTCGTGTCGGGAGTCGTTATTTGAAATTACCAGGATGGCTTTTTACCCAAATGTTTGCACGGGAGCGTTTTGTAACGTCGCATCGAGTTGCATCATGGTTGTCGATCGGATCTCACGCCGGCCAGGCTTCACCGAGCCGCGGTAGTAGGTACGGCGCGCTGTTTACCAGAGAAATGGAAGATCTCTCACGTCAAGGGAAGGCGTCAGTCCGGTGATATGCGTCTGAATAAGCAATTCTTCTTCTCCACGTCAATTGACACATCTGGGAAATGAGCTTTCCTTCGCTCCCGTGTACCAAGAGCTGTGTCATCAACAACCGGCGTGGTTTTGTTGTTGTCTGATTTTTACGAGCCTGGGCAGCTGGATATCGGCACAGTCTGCCACTGCATCAGCCATAGGCTGTAGCCAGTTTCCAAGGTAGGTGCAAATCCGTCATTGATGTTGTGTTTGACTCAATAAATCACCTACATCCTCGCGTCTGTGCAGCCAGCTGCCCCAGTCAAAGCGCACTGTTTGCCTGATTAGCAGCTGAAAATGTGATGCTGTATTGCGGAGGAAGCGTCGGGCCTCTGGCAATTACGCGTAAATACCAACAAGTACGAGGCTGACAGTGAGCCGCTGTTTGCTCACCAGCCAAATTATTCAACCTTGAAGCCATGTCGGGGGAATATAAGGCCTGCATTTAGCCCCAAACACAAAAGGTATGACAGCTACCTGCAGCTGGCCAGTAGGCTGCAACCCACTGCCCTCAGAAATATTTCGCCATAAGACGAACCTCCGTCAGCTGACTGCTGCTGTAGGATGCACAGCGCTGTTAGTGAGACACCTACACCACAGCGGGCACCGCGGTGTCAGCGTTAGGTGCCTCGCTCTGAAAGCCAGGCGACGGCTGCAGAGAGGTGCGTGAACAGGCGGCGTGGTCACGCTGGTCGGGAAAAGACGGGCGAGCGGTGTGTTTGTGCGCAGCCAGGTGAGGATGTGTTGGCGCGTCTCTGAGGTGCGGGAGAGGCAGGCGTCTGGATGAGGGGGAGCCACATCATTAGATGTGCTCCAAAAGGACAAATAATCATGTGGTAAATACCTGATCCACTGCCGCAGTAGCCCACATCATATCATTAGGCGGTAAACGACCAGGCTCGAGGGGTGGTGGATTCAACGTGAATTAAGGTTAGTCATTAGGGGATTTTTCCGGGCGTGACAGCCACTCAGAACGAGCATGACTCCCACTGAGAGATTTCCTCATCAGCACCTCACCACAATAAAATAAAACCTTATTGGGGTGTATTTATCTGACTGACTTTAATCTAGTTTTCCAGTATTAACCTGCAGGAAGAAGAGAAATGAAATGTTTTATCAATACTGCATAGAGATTTTGGCAGAAGCTGACATGTCCCATTGTGGGGTGTCAGTCACCAAACAAACATTACAGTATGGAGGCGGAAAAGGGTTGATTCCTGTTTGAATGTAGTATTTTTATGATTGTCCTTTAAAAACAGCTGACTTCCATCTTCACTACATACTTGACATTTAATTAAAACTTACTGGCCTTTTTCACTTGACCTTGGAGCTGAATATGACAAAAAATATCCCTACACAATTCTTTAAAGTGTTCACATTGTCCGCTACAGACACATGAGGTCTGGTGACACTTATGCTGCGTGGTTTATGCGCTTGTTGGTACAGATAGAGGAGAGAGCAGAGATGCGTGAGAGCAGCTGTGACTGTGGGGTCATTGAGTGCAGGCTGTGAGCCACACATACTGTGCAGCGTGTCTTGAATGCAGAAGGAAGCATGGGCTCAGACGACCTGTCTTTAGTTGTCATTTCTCACCTGGCCATCACAAATTCAGCCTAGAACTGTGATTAAATTGCAAAACTGGAAACTGCACCACAGCTCACTCAGTTTGGACAGTGCAGTGTGGAAATAAGCGAAATATGTGCCACTGGAGCCTTTTAGTCCGCGAAGATTTATCTTGCTACATCAGAATGCAGAGCTTTGGGTAAGAGATAATGAAATTGGGCAGAGGTTACGTTGCCATTTATTGATGGAAAGAGTAAAAATAAAAGTCACTAGTTATTGAAAATGCTAATATGCTTTTTGTTCCAGTGTGTAAAGCACCTGGTGTTGCCTTTGGACCGGAAAGGTGCTACACAAACAATCTTTATCTTACCTTACTATAGTTTTTTCAAAGTTGCTCTGAACGGCAGCGTGCATCATGTCTGATTTAAAGAGTGAATATGTAAACATACGTGACCTGGAAAGGGTGAGGGGAGGCCCACTCATGACCACAGTGAAGAGGGACTGATGCATGTGAGACAGATGTGGCAGATGCTGACATTTTAAGTCCATTTCTCTAGTCAAGTGGTCACCTCTGCGTGGATAGACGGTAGTGGATTGTTTTTTTTTTGTCTGTTGTTTTCCTTGAGCATCAAAACAGATTGTGTACTTAGAGTTTGAGCAGCAGCAGGTCAATAGGGTAGTAAAAGCAATACAATTGGCTACTAGTGGCCAGTCATGCAGGTATTTCAAAATCAATATGACTGGAGTACTGTATGTTTAGCTGGCTTCAGCGTGCATTGTTTATTTTCGGGGGCTCACAGGTGCCTCATCCATCTGTGGTTTCACCTTCATTTTCATTTTCTCACCTCTGTCAGAGAGAGATCATAAATAATGAAGGAAGCGTTTCTACTGTTTAGTGACTGATAGCAGCTGAAAAATATTTAAGTGATCATCAAAGTGGAGACATTTAACACTGAAGCAGTTAAAGTTTGCCCTAGTGTTTTTTTAGATTGAAGCTTGCCACCGTTTTCTCTCCCACTACTTCACTTCCCCCAGTATTTACATGCTGAGTAAATAACACTCTAGTTAGGGATTGAACGGCCTGCTAGAGCTGAAACAATTATTCAGTTACAACGCCAGTTCCCAAAAAGTGGGGATGCTGCGTAAAATCTACAGAGAAACACAAAGGTAATGGTTTACACATCTCATAAACAAAAATTTCTTTCAAAATAAGAGGACAAATTGCTGTGCCATCATATATGATGATGAGAAGTCAGAAATATGGCAGTTTTCTGTAGTTTGTTTGAAATGGTTTGGTGGAAAAGTGTTCTCAACGACTTGTCATTCTTTATAGAAACCACTGCCGCCATGTCCTCCAGGCTAAAGAGGAGAGGGGTGTTCCAGCTAGTTATGAGCACTTGGGCAACAAGCAGGAAATACGGCGCTTTATTATAGAAGAAGGGTCTGGCCTCGTGGCATTTAACACGAATTGATGATGAAAACAATTATTAGTTGCAGCACTACAGCCAACTAGTTTGCGTTTGAAATGATATCAGAGTAACTCGAGTAACTCATACTAACGTCTGTGTCAATCTGCAAAAATGTCAACATGACATTTAAAGATTTAAAGTTTATATTACTCCTCATCATGTGTCTACACGTTATTGTATTGATAGCATTTGCTAGTTTTAGGCATGTCAAATGTTTCCTCTGGATGTACAGTCCCATCTCGTAACACTGGAACAGAAAGGCTAATTCATTTGTGTTCACTGTACACCGAAGACATTTGGATTTAAGATCAAAACACGAATGTGAGACAGAATTTGTAGATAACTATCTTCAGAGGCATGAAGAACAAAGAGTCTTGCAACAGAAGGTATGCCCCACAGTCAGGCAGTCAGTCTGGGATTACATGAAGAGACGAAAGATACTGAGACAGACTAAATCCACAGAAGAACAGTGGCATATTCTCAGAGATGCTTGGAACAACCTGCCTGCCAGCTACCATGAAAACTGCATTGGTGCTGTTTAAAAGCAAATATGGTCATAACTTCTCTATCGCTTTATTCTTGTTTTCTGTTTATTTGGTTTGAACAAACAAAGACCAAATATTAATTACAGATTTTTTTTATTTCACACTTTGTTTGCACAGCACTGTGTTGGAGGATATTGTATCTTGCGATTACATTTCTTTACACAAGCTGATGTGTTTTTGAGAATACTGCATTAAAAATTGGTGGAAAGGTATAATCACACTGAATACTGAACAACACTGGGATACTTCTCAAAGTTAAGTCAAAGCTTAAACAGCAAAGCAGTTTCTAACACAAGCTCCACCTATGTACCTGCATTTATAAACAGGTAATGGTAGGTTCTCTCTGGAGGCTCCCATGCCATTTGCCAGGTACAAATCCAGTCTTGGACATCGCGGTGTCATCGGTCTTTGTCTTCATTTCTGGCTCTTTACTCATACTGTCCGGAAACGAGAGAAATACAAATAAACCCCATTAGAGTCCCGCTCAACATCCATTCTGCCTAAATAGAGCTTATGAAAGCACACAGACTGTCTTAGTATTTTTACAGTCAGTTAAAATTTAAATGGAGAGACATCCCCGGTACTCACAGAGGTGAGGGGATGGGGAGGGGGGATTATTTTGATCTAGGAATGTCTACTGACTCCTTGGTTGTTGGAGCTCCCCCTGCAGCCATGTTATTGAATGTGTCCAACTGTTTCTCACTGTAAAAGGCCATGCATGCGTTTCCCTCATCTTGGAAATGACTATATATGTCCAAATTAACTAGCAAATCCTAAAATAAATGCTGGCTTTAAATGATTTCTTTCTGTGCTGTAAGCATCTTACAGCATGCAGTATTCATTGCAGTGTGTAGTCAAGAGTAATGATGTGTGGTAATGATTTCCTTGAGGCAACTCATCTTTGTTCATTTCCCCTCGGTTTTCTTCTCATTAAACCTTTCAAAGTCATTTGCATGGTACCATGCAAAATAAATAAAGTTAGGAGCCAACAGTTACTCCTCTCTGGTTGGCACAGAGTCTCCCGTCTCAAGCCATGTTAATCTCCACCTATTAATCTCTTTCTATGTAGGATCCTCTACATGGATAAACATGCAGGCATTTGGAATGGAAAACAAATGTTTGTGTGCCATTTGTCTGTTTTTCATCTCAGTTCAGCTCAGTCACTTCAGTATGATTTGAGAACGGGAATTCTGGATTGAAGATGTTCACACACACATAAATGTGCAAAGGAATCTAAAGTTATAACTCTGCTCTCATTAATGTGCTTCACTTACTCCAAAGGCTCATAGACAGTCTCTAAACTATTAGGAGTTCTGATATATTTGTGGCAAATATTGTTGTCCTGTGTCACCTGAATGCATAGGTCTGAAACCCGCGTGGAGTGTAATGGTCTCACAGTGGTAATTTATTGTCTGCGACATTCCTAAAGGTCACGGTAAACCAGCAAAAAACTCAGGGTTCAGCTGCAGTATGTGAAATACATGATTGTACCCAGTGACTTCAGAAATGCAAATCTGAATCGTCAGATGACTTAAGTATGTGTTTTAAATGTCAAAGCAATCTTCATTTGTACTGAAAAGAATATGCTTGGCTAGGTAGAAAAAAAAAAGTCAAGTAGTACTCATGGTTTAAAGACACAAAACATCAAAACAGTGAGTTTGTCAATACATGCATCCTCTCTATATGTTCATACGTCTGTGATTTGTACTATTTTATTTATTATTCAATAGCCTTTGAATACATTTCAGTTGAGTGAATTAAACTTTGCAATAATACATTTGAAATAGCAGTTTTTTAAGACAATTATGGTGAAATTAACAATCTGAGCAGTGTCTGCCGTTTGCTGCTCACGTAGAATAAGTGAAACATAACACAAATATTAGGGTCTTGGACCAAAGCGAGTTACTATACTCCAGCAAGCCAATAATCATCTTGTTAAAGTCCCTGATATTTTGTCTATGTGACCCAACCAGCCACATGAGTACACTGTAAGAAACACTGACTGAATCAGACACCCTGCGGTGTATAATCTGCTTTCACCTGCCATTTGCCCCAGTTAGCGCCTTTTCATTCCATCACTGTCAGTGCAGTGAGCAGCAGGAATGACAGCAATAGGAATTGCTCATGTGAGACCCTGTGCTGAAAACCTGCCAATCACACCTGTGAGGCCAATAAAGCTGTACATTTTACCACGTCGCCAGCTTCTCAGCTTGTGGTACAGACTCTTAAATGCTCTCACACGTCTGACTTGCTGATTTCTAACAATTCTTTGTAGTGCGTCTGTCGATGTGGTTTTTATTTACATTAAAAAAGACAAATCTTTTGAGGTGGCAATGTTGATGCCATAGGGGAATTTACCTTTTGTCGCGCAAGCTTGGTATGTTCTCTAACAAATGTAAGTTTTGTTATCAAAATGTTAAAGAAAAATAAAATCTCTTTCACAGAGTTACCATAATGCTGGTACCACTGCGCGGAACAAATATCCAGGCCATAACAGACCTGATCTGTATGTAATGAGATGAATGAGTGGGAGAGCTGTGTGTGGGCATGTGTGTGTGTGTGTGTGTGTGTGTGTGTGTGTGTGCTCATTCTGTGCAACCTACGCTATGACTTGCTTACCAGGGGATTTTGAGCACAAGGAGTAGGATGATTCAAACGTTGGAAGACCACTTGTGGCCCACCTGGTTTAGCAAATTACACCAACGTTGTTGCTGCTGCTTTAGATTTCAATCACAACAAATGCAGCTCAGCAAATAACACAGTTATTAGGATAATATCAACATGATTTATTGGGGTTGATTTTCTTTATTCATTTTTTTATCCTTCAGCCTTGATCACTGATTATTGCCTTGTAGGTTTTTTTGGCAGTTTGAAAAATTTTGCATATACAAGCTGTGAGAAGTTATGAGTCAGGTCATCTATACACTGCAAATCACATGTCCACTTTAAGGTTATGCTTAATACTTCATGGTGTTTGTTATGCAGGGGCAAGAAAACCTACTGTGGAAGCTTTGATGTTTTTTACTTTTATTTAGGCAAATGAAATGTGTTTAAACTCTGTGATTAGCACCAGTGAGGTGTAAGCAAGTGCAGTCTGGCTCTGAATCCTAACACAGCTTTAGCATTTGTTTATATACTGCACATTGTTTGTGGTCAGGGGAGACAACGGCGTCCTCATTTCTATAATGGAAAACATCATGCACTGTGGGAAAAGGTGCACATGTCTTTAAGCTGAGAAAACGGACACGGAGGCAGGCAATATTGTTGGGTAATCTACAGTACATCTGAAAATCAGTCAGATCCTGGTTAGAGAGAGAAACTGACTCAGTGGTGCGTGTGCAGCTGCAGAGTGGAGCTCTTCCCCTCGTGCACGAGCGTGAGCATGGAGGAGTTTTTCAATTCTCACTCTATTCTCTGCAGCGCTATACCTCAAAGTCTGGGTTGCAGCAGCCAAATATAAAAACCAAACATGCTATGTATTTTCTATGTATATGGTGTGATATCTCTCTTTTTCAAGGATTTTATGGATAAACTTCCTTCAAAGATGCAGACTGTCTAACAACGATTTTGCACTCTTTCATCAACCCACACAATAATAGCACTTGGCACAACCATATCTTTCTACTAATTTCATTATTCAATCTTAATCTCCTCTTGTTGTCTCTCTTCGCATGTCATTCCCAGGGCAGTCAGCCATCAGTGTGAACTCTTATGTATGTGCGTGATGGGCAAAGTGACCGCATAGACCGGATCAAAATGTGTCTAGCACTGGGTTTAAGCTTGTGGATCTGTAAGCTGCTAAGCATCAATGTATGCTAAGTGCAGTGGGTCACCATAGTTACTGCAGATTCCAGCAGAAGATGATGAAGGCAAGGGCAAGCTGACATAGGAAATGGGGATCTGGAGGTCACTCACTGGCTGCCTCTCTTTGACCATGCTGTTATTTTATCTCTGTCTTTATTTACTTGGTAGCAGAGTACACTTTCACATTTTGAACTATTCATGATTCGCACATCGTATAGATGTTCGCTTATGCACACATGCCGGCTATAATAGAATAATTTGTTGGCAAAAAAAGGTGCTTAGTTCAGACAAACATTGAGCGCTGCTGCTGGTTTGTTGTGGCTCAAGGCTGTATCCTGGTGGCCCAGGGAAAGCTTTTTTGTAGGATATTTTTGGTTGTAGCCCATGAAAGATTTAGTGGTCACTCAGTTTGTACAACGTTGAGGAGGGAAATCCAAAGCGCACAAAGTAGTGCATCTATATTTAACTATATGTGCTTTGGATTTAGATTTCTAATATTTTGTGTTGTAACCAAACATTAAAGTTGAATTTAGTCCATGTGAACACATTTATAAAATACTGGGGTTTGTTATGTATTTTATGGCCACAACATGAGAAGAAGGTCAAGATTTCTGCAAAATTCTTCTACGCCTCTCATGTGCCTTCCATCCCTGGCCTGGAGTGATACATCAGCCTCTACATCTTCCTCCTCCTCCTCCTCCTCCTCCTCCTCTTGCCCCCCCCTTCTCCTGTCCATTCTCATCAGCCACAGGCATTTCACTGCACAATGCAATATTGTAGCACATTCAGCACACAACAGCAGATGAGAAGTGGAGCCATGCTCCAGCAGCAAAAAGCCCCATAGAGTAGAAGTCAGTGGTGAAAATGGTGACTTATATAATATAATAATCTGCTTTTCCCCTACCACAGACATGTTTCCAAATACTTAATTAGGCTCAACGTGCAGAAATTATTTTGTGTTTTAAATTCACACAGTGCCTTTGAACCTGGTTAGTAGAGTATCTTCTTAGACTGAGTAAAGGAGCATCCTGGAGCGAGTGTAAGTGAAGAGGACAACACAAAGCGGGGAAAGGAGGACTGCCATAGTAACTGTTACAAACAGAAGACAGGTCAAACTACCGGTAGCATCTGGCTGGTTGCTCATGTCAGCGCACACATTGCAGTGAGGATAAGACTCGGCTCGAGCTCGGAAAAGTTTTTTTTTTACGTGACTGTTGTTAGAGAGAGATTGATTTTGTGCCTAACCAGTGTGTAAAAGCACACACGCAAAATAATATATGATGCCAGCCTGGCAGACTACAAACTATTCAAGAACCTATATTGAAAAAAAGCATACATGCCTTTAATCTTTTGAAGAACAGAAGTGCACAGTGCGTGTAGAACAACATCAGAAGAGGACACAGTCAGGATGTCAGTTTCCACCCTACACTACTGTGTTGGTGATGAAGTACGGGTTATGAAACGTGTTGTGCCTTTTTCAGATATATTAAGGACAGTTCGGTAAATGGTTAGTGGTGTTACACAGTATGAATGATCTGACCAATCTAATGTTCAGGCAGAATCTGTCGTTGCTCGTTGAGTTCATGTGAACAGAGACACGCGGCCGTTGATATTTTGCAAGCAGCATGTTTGTACTCAGCACAATGATTTTTTCGCTGTTATTTATTTTGCGTGTGCTTGTCCAAAGTATCTAAATTACAAAATTGTAATTGGTTGAAAACATAAAAAACATGTTATGTACATGTAAAAACTGTGTAAATGTTTTTTTCATTTTGGTTTTCACATTGAGTGCAGAAATGATTTTTACGTCATCAAGTGATCTTTGAAAGGGACGCACCTTTGTGTCTTCGTGTCCTTCTCCCTCCTTAGGCTAAGCTACGCTAAGCAGCTTCTGGCTGCTGCCTCATATTTACAGCACAGACATCAGAGTGGTATTGATCTATTTCAAAGATGTGATTAATGCATGTTAATTCATTTTATTTTATTTAATCACCCACTTTAATCATCCTCCCGTTTTTGTCTGTGACAGTTCAGCTTATAAGCATGGTTATTATTCCATAGATTAGACAGGTCTCATGGCATGAGCAATAATCATTGTTGCTGTCTAGACTGTGCCTTTAAGAATTTTACATCAAATTAGCTGGATGCATTGGGCTGTAAAAAAGTATATTACAAACAGATGTTGCCTTACAAAACAAATCATCAAGGTCATAAGACAAGGAAGTGAATCATTCGGAGGCCTTAGTTCTCAGCAATTATTCTTTGAAAGCTAGTTTTGCTTTGTCGACCATTTAATGGCGATGAAATGACACATCTTGTTATGTCACAGGCCTCAGGTCTTGAGGGGAATTAGTAAGTTAATAAAAAAAGCATGTGTCTGGGGAATTCTTGAGATTATAGTCATATTCAGAACTAAGAAAACAGACACAGGTTGTTGTGTCTGTAGTCAACAGTTTGCTCAAACAGCAGCAGATTAGGTGATTTTTAAGCTGATCAAAGCCTTTCAGTCATCTCCTACAGACAGCTGACATGCGTTGGCCTCAACTGAGCACTCAGTCTTTTTACAAACTGAGTTATGTACTCGTTATCTGTCTGATGGTTTTACTCAGACCATCAAACGCACGCAGTAAGTTGATGTTTGACAAGAAACACAAGCTTTTATTTGTACATCTGTGATTACAACCAGAATCTGGAGAGGTGTGATTTTAATGGGGCTCCTGTTTTAGTGTTCCAGGCTTAAATTATCATCCGGTGCAGACAGTGTTAAAGCGAAAGGCGTTGATGTCTGTTCATTCTTTGCCACAGTTACATGTGATCAAATATTTCAACATTTTCATCCTATCTTAAAAGTGTAGTTTATTAGCAGCTATTTCTTTACTTTAGCAGTGTGCATTATAGCTTAGTACGCCATGAATGGCCATCGCACACAGATGGCTGTTCTTTGAATTCAAACAATACATTTCTACTGAAGGATCAGGTATAAATGGAGTGGCAGTTTAAGCTCAGGATCATCATGTATGACGAGGCCGACGTCCTGCTTTGTGCATATTTAGTGGTTAAGGAAGAGATGCGTGGCTGACAGTGTTGCTAGGAGACCACACACAGCGACTAGTGTGAGAGGCTTGATTTCACCTCCCTCCCCCATTCTTGTAGTCTGGCTGCATTTCACTGTTTTTCTTTCCTTCCTTCCTTGCATTTGCCTCTGTTTGCTCTTTGCCTCCACTCTCATAATCCACGTCTAGATATATCCCTCCATCGGTCTGTCTCCAGTATGTTTTCCACCGAATCACATTCATTCTCAGTTCAGTTGATCCCTTAGTGTTTCCCTACAGAGTGACGTCCCTAATTTTTCTCCATCCTGTCTCGCTCCCTATGCTTCTATGTCCCCCACTCTCTAGCGTTTCAGGCATGCAGCATTCTCCTGAAAGGCTTGCTCCGTCCTTGTACGCCGCTCCCCCTCTGCGTCTCTCATCCTCTCTCCTCTGTTTGTTTCTCTTGCTGAGCTGCAGCGCTGTCTCTGACTCGAGTGCAGTGACTGTATAACGTGTGGATGTGTGGTTAAGTTAGGATGCTGGACCCTGGTAATGGCTGTGGCTGTGGCTGTGGTTTCAGGGAGAAATTAATACACTCCAGCATATGTACAGTAGCTTGTGTTGTTCACATTGTGTTGATAAAGTGATATGTGGACACATAAAATGCCCCGTGTCAGCTAAAGATCGATCAGTGTGTATTTTGAATATGTTTTGGAAACCCGCCGAACAGTTCTTCGGCTCTCCTGTCTCAGTCACAGCAAGGTGCCGCAACTCTACAGGAATACTCGCTGAGGTGGAAGCTAGAGGGCAGAGGGCTGCAGCAAAAAGCGATCCAGAAGTGGTAAATTCAGGGGCAGTGAACAACAGGAGAGAAAATACAGTAAATGCAGTAACCATCCTGTCAAAGATAATACTTCCACAATATTTGACTTTCCTGTGCTAAAATAATTTACTTTTCTAAATGTCGGTGTTAATAGTAATATAAATTGCTTTCATCAGTAACTAATGAACAAATCAGCTGCTGAGCAGTTAAATGAATGCTTCATGACCTGTGTGTATGTGTGTGTGTGTTTAGCACGTATAGTAAATCTCATTATGTATGTGTGATCTGTTTGCTTATGTGCATGGCCGTATGCAGCGCTGCATGCAGATCCAATTATAAGAGTGATGGCTCCATCTGCCTCCAGATTCTAATGCGAAATACAAGGGACTCTTGACCCCACAGATTCCCGCGCAACAACTGGCTAAATGCTCTGAATTTATGTGGGATTTAAACTGAACTGCCTGTTTTGCAGTCTCCCTGTAGACTTAAGATAAAGCTCTCCTTCTTTTAGTTTTCTAATTGCACATCAACCCCCAGCATGTAATGCAGCAATTGCAGGTCTGCCTGCTCAGCTGCCAGATCTTAGAACCCAAATCACAGCTGCTGTTAACAAAAGCCCAATGTACAGTCGCAGCTCCCTAACCTAATTAACATTGAGTCAGCAAGCAGCGGCCGAGATTGTGGTCAGGACTGTGGAATACAAGAATAGCAGTAGCCACACTGACACACTGGATGACACACTGAGCTGTGACAAAAGTAGCACACACAACTACGCAGCTCAACATGCGGCCTGGTCCAGGTGACGGTGCCTGATGCTCCCACTATGTTTTTTTGTTATTATATCTAGTGTTCCAGCAGTAAAAATGCAGTGCAGTTGGTGGTAGATGAGATTTGTGTAGTCTTATATTTAGAAATTAGTAATAATATATAATTTCTTTTATAATATTTTAGTTGTAATTGTTAATTCAGTAAAATGCTTCTGTTCCCTAATTTGCGAGATTTAAGAAAAGTACATTATAATATGTGTTATATATAAAATGTGAAAACTTTTCTCACCGACAAAGAAAACTTCAGGACCAGTAATAATGCTTCATTGTCCACCTCCAAAAACATTCAAACTCAGTTTCGATTTATTCTGGAAAACACTGGAAATATGCATCAGCTGACAGCTGCACTTTTCTTAGCCAACTGAGTTGCACACTCACATTCTCCAAACACTCTGAAAACACAACAGTGAAAACACTGTTGGAGCCTCAGATATCTGCCCCACAACAAGCCTGACTTTTCATGGGGCGAGCGTGAGTAGGAAGCTGTGCATGCGCTACATATGACAAACCACATTACTTTCTGGCTAGCAGACATGCTTAGCTAGGCCATCCCAGGGCCTGCAGCCAGAGACGCTCTGCAGCTGACTTACCCTGCTTACTCAAATATTCATAACTGGATAATGAAAGTATAAATAGTTTTCATGTGATACACTAGAGGTTGGGGTAAACAAAACTGGAAACTCTGTTGTCATGCATCACTGTGCCTCTGCTTTGTAGGCTGCCAGTTAGAGTAATGGGCAGGATTGTTTGTTATGACACAGTGACCATTATAACCTATGACCCCCCTAGTTCCCTAGTTCTGCCAGTAATTTGGTTTTGATTATTTGTGTACAGTGTGTTGCCACATCACAATATAGTCACTGTCATTCTTGTCAGCTACACATATGCTGAATTTCTTTAAGGAGTTAATGAGCTCAAACTTTCCCCTTGTTTCCTCTTATTTAGGGGAGTTGGACGAGGCTGCTTGTGACATACGTCCCCTTCTTCCGAATCTACTTCTGTACCATGAGCTCTGGCTCTGCCCAGGATGTGGCAGTCGAGCATTTCCTGCGTGACATAGAGAGGCAAAGCAAGCGGCTACACTGCGCTGTGATAGGCAGCGAGGAGCAGCGACCCCGCAGCGACATGAACCTGCTGTATCGTAAAAGCCGTTTGGACTGGAGGCAGAGGGACCAAGAGGGAAGTAAAAAGAGGTGAGTGGATCAACTCACAAGAGCTCTGCATATGGGATTACATTAGAGTTCAGTTCAGTGGGGATATAAACCTCTTAGCTGGTTTGAATTAGTTTAATTTCAAGACCATAATTCCAAGAGCATTTCATAAAGGGTTCGTCTGAAAAGTCTTGGACAAATTTGCATAGCGACAGTTCGTAATGAAGTTAATATGTTCTGTAGATGAGATAAACTACTATAATGTCAGCCAAAATGTCAGAGGGCATAAAAAGGCCAGAACCAGTGAAAAAGAAAATATAATGCAATTTGATGACACGTATGATTGTTTGATCTTTAGATGACATACTTAAAATAAAACCACTTTTTTTATTTGTCCCAAGTATCTGGGTCATTCACGCCTTCATCACACACACACACGCACACAAACACACACTCACGCACACAAACATACACAGGTGCAGCAAAAGTAAAAAGAACATATAGTACTGCACTCTTGTACATTTTTAATGTAGATAATTACTTATATGATAGTTTTATGTTATATTTCTGCTTTTACTTTTAGCTTTTTAATTCAATTTAATTTTAATTCAATCATCCATGGTTACTTTGCAAATGAAAATTTTCTGTACAATAAGAAAGGAAACTTAAACTTAACACAGCGGCGAGTAAGAAAAAGGAGCCCAAAAAGTAAAATGTTTGAATATTTCCAATAATAATAGAGAAAAAAAATCATTAAACATTTATGTTTTTTCTTCTGCCCTACTAAGTTTACTGAATTGCAGCTCTCATAGATTTACAGTATTTCATGTCCGTTGGGAAGGAAGGCCAAATCTTCAGGTAGGGACCCACAGGACTGAACTATCCAACAACTCAGACTTCTTATACATCAATAAGCCCATAATAATGTCTTATCTAATAACGTAACACTCCAGAGGGGCACTTTCTATGCAGTGCTTTTACTTAAGCACATGCTTTTAAATTTAAAAACGTACTACTTATACTTACTTATATAATGCCATACTTTGCTGATAACACAACACACAAGAAATACATTCCACGGCTGCTAGTGCAAAGACATTTGATTTTAAATGTTTTAGGATTAAAATAAAACTATTCAATTAAAACTACAACTTGCTGAACAAATTCATTGTATAGATGTGTCTAACAAAAGTGGCAAAGTTTATTTTGAAGTAAAGAATGTGAATACTTTCTCTACAGCCCTGTTTTAGTGTGGATGAGTTACTGAGTTACTGTATTGCAGTGATGTAAGTGAGTAGTGCAGGGTGTGTTCAAGGCTGTTATTACAACACAGTTGACACCAATATAGAAGATGATGTATCAGGCCCAACTCCTTTCTTTGAAGCGCTTCCAGCACATGTGAAAATTAATTGAAAATAAAATCACAACACAGACCAAGAGCTGCTCTTGTCAATTATATTAACAATAATGGTGATAACAATAATTAAATCTTGTACAAATATTTGATCTGATTTTCAGGGTCAGATTAAAATGGATCTAAACAGCATTTCGCACAGAAATGCTGCAACACCCAAACATCAAAACAAACAAATTAAATTATAATAGAACTAATTCAAGCACTAGACAGAAGTGTCAAAGCAGTTGTCAACAACATCATCACACTCTGAATCATAGTTGGGATCGTGACAGTATTGTCTCCAGAATCTGTTCTGTGTATCTCGGTGTCACCTATAACACACCAAATTCCATGTTGTGTACGGGGCTGTTTGTGTCACAAAGGAGAGAGAGAGCATCACAGACAACAAATCAGTGTGTTTAGAAGCGTGGTCCAGTGCTTTCTGACTCACAGCAGTAATTGGAGGCCCTTGTGTTGGCAGCAGAGATCAACGTCATGGCAGCATCAAGCCAGTGGAGGTGTAGGGAAGCAAGCGGGACACGATGAGCGATGAAAGGCTGAGCCGAGCAGGGCCAGAGCAGCAGAGGTGAGAAGCAGGACATGACCAGTGATGATTATGAACAGAGTAGGGTCAGGGATGAAACTGCACAGGGACGGAAGCCATAAAAACTGGACTTGAGGCAGGACCGATGATGACTGAGACAGAGCTTGTGGGAACGAGGGAGGTGGGGCGCTGCGGAGGGGCAGAAGAAGCAGTATGAAGGGCACAGGTAGACAGTTTGAGTTCTCGAGGCCCTCGGGAGAGAAATCATAAAGCAGAGATAGCGGCGGAGACACAGAACAGTAAATAGGTGAGTTTCAATATGAGTTTTAAAAATAGAGACTGGATCTTACCTTTTCTTCTTACAAATGCAGCTAGACAGACTATTCCCAGTAGTAGCAACTGGTGGAAGAAAACCTTGCTGCCAGCAGAGGTTTTATTCCTGCACAGAATTATGAGACCAGTCTGACACATTTAGTGTGCATGCAGTTACACAACAAAGCCTTGTGAATGCATTTTAAAGGAATTAAGCAATTCATATTAAATTAACTGTTTGACAGAATGACAAAGAAATGTATTATTCTGACACTGCAGAAGCAAATTGCATCTGTATTTAAATATTTAAAGTGGTGGATAAATAGATACATTTCTTCACATACATTTAAATAATACAATTATTTAAACAGAGGATAAAAGACGACAACCTCTAATGCTCCAGTTACCTCAACCACATGTCAACAAGTCTGCTCATCTGCTACATTTGTCTCAGCTCCCTCTGTGATGTTAGAGTTACACCTGCTGAGCTCACATGATGTGAGACAGACTGGCTACATAAATGTGTGGTTGATAAATGTTGTTGTTGTTCTTGCTGCTGCTGCTGTTATTAATAATAATGGTGCACCTTTCAACTTTGAACCTTTGTCAATAGATTTTATTATTATTATTATAAGTTATTATCTGTGTGGTTGATTGTGGAGATGTTGTCATAAAAGCTACATTTAGTTTGGTGTCTGGATGCTTTAGGGACACCTACAACTGTGAGTCACATACTAGCGAATCAGAACACTATTACTGGAATCAACACTCAGTGCTGGGGCTTTATTTCAGGTGCACTATTATGTCATTTTCTTTTGGCGAAAAAAGAAGATTTTGAAGAATTAGATTAGTTTAATATCACGATAAAGACAACTCGTAACTTCAGGCAATCAATTAAAGTGCTATGTATTGTGGCGAATATGTCAGCTAGGTCTAACAGAATGAGGACAGCTTATATGCTCAATGTCAGACTTTTAAACGAGTTTTTTAACTTCCCTCGATAAATTAGATTTAAATTAGATTAATTGTTCTCAAAGTACAGATAACCTCATTCAACTGTTTAAACATAACCCACTCTTGAACTTTGCCCCAAAAAGATAAATTAGAAATAGGACGGGTAGCTGCTAGGGGCAGAATTATCTAAACTGGGTTTCTTCAGCAAAAGCTATATCACCGCAGCTTTAAATGCATCTGGGAATATCTGGCACTCTGAGCAGGGCTAAGTCTGTCCATAGATACATTTATCATAGGTGTACTTTAAAAGGATGATTAAAGCAGCACGCGGTCATGTGAATATAGACGTTTGAAAAGCATTTGGATTGTACCTTCTATGCAGTCGTCGCAATTGCGGGATTGGAGGGTTTGATCTCTATGTGTTGAAGTGTCCTTGAGTGTATGAATGGGTGAATTAGAAGCACATTTTGTCCATTAAGGTACAAAATCAATATACTATATAGGTGCAGTCCATTTGCCATTCATACGTTTGACTTTTGAACAACTGAGAGTCGCTGAGAGCTTCTGCTGCCCTGAGCAGTAAGAAAAAACAGACCCCTTCGACTAGAGGAAGCTGCCTCTGTTCTGGGCTAAATTTGGCTGCCTAGTATCTATGTCGATTGTGAGGAGTCACAAGTACATCTCCATAGGCATTCAAGGGCACAAATCTACCTGTAGAGATGCAGAAACACACACACACTGGTTAGCATCTGTACACATTCACGTGTTGGCCGACCACACACATCACACATCAGGCAGAGACACATACTGGCACACACATGATGAGAAATATAGCCTGTGTGCTCTCACTGATGAACAGCCCCAGTGCTGTTACTGCTGCAGCCATTTGTAAGCTCCAATTGTCATCTTCTGTGGTTCAATTTAGCAGGTATCACAGCGAATTGAGGAGAGCGCTACGTGATCTTTTTTGATCTTTTTCTGCTTTTGATGGTTTGAGGATTCCACCATGTATTCCACCACAGTCACTTCACAATAATCTTGTTATGTGGGAAACTAGTCAACCTTGTTCAACCCAAGGTGACTTAAAGCCAGGGACTTAATTGTTGTTTCTGCGGGAAGAAGGCCGTTGCAGTACCTGTCTCCAAAGCCTAGAAGCACACTGAGGGTTATCAGAGTCCATTTTCTAATGCTTTGGTGAGCACAGCATGGCATCCAACCTCCAAATTTTATTCAACCACATTAGGGTCAGGCACTGACACAGCTGATGATGATCATGATGATGATGATGAGCATTTGGATGCTGGAATAAAAGGTTTAAAATATGTTTTGCATGATCAACAGAATCTGTTGTGGAGGCTCGTATCATTGACGATGTGAGCTCCTACAAAGACAAATGATCAAATACATATAAATCACAACTGTTCCCATGGTAACACATTAAATGCTTCTGACAATAATGAGAGCAGACTAAAAATGTGGGCTGAGGATATAAACATATAGAGAATAAGGGAATTCCAGCAGCACAGTGTACACAAAGAGTACTTTGTTTTTGACAAGGGAATTAATATCTTAATTGAATGTGTTTGAGGGAGAAGCAGATATTCTGATGGAAAGATATGTGAATGCAAAAGATGGAGGAGCCTGCAGGGCTTTTGTTTTGCATCAAAAACCCTGCAGGCATTTCTGTATTGAAAGGCGAGGTTTAAAGACTAAAGCAAGAGCGAGGAAAGAAGGTGGTCACTCTAACCAATTTCTTTCTTTCCAACCCAATAAATTGCAGCTCCACCCAGAATGACTCCTCAGCTACTGTTGGCAAAGTCCGAGACTTAGCTTCATTCCGTCGGCACTTCCGGATGGGTTTCATGACCATGCCGGCCTCCCAGGACCTATCCCCTCATTCCTGTGCCTCTGCCATGGCGCCACGCTCGCAGTCCTGCCATGCTGTCGGTGCTGGGGATACGAGTCTGGAGAATGGAGATTATTCTGACACACAGTCCCAACATGGTGGCCGTTGCCCCCCAGCCAAACCCAAACGCCACCCTAGCACTCGTCTCAGCTCCTCATCCGCTGACAGCAGAGGGCCTCCAGAAACGCCACCACCCCCTCCACCTACTCACTCACAGGCCAAACACTCAGACAAGAAAAACGGTAAGAAATGTGTCGTCTGGTGTTTTTTTGAGAAAGAGCTCGTTTCTTGACTTATTATATTTTTTTCCCTCGTGTAGCCATGAAGAAATCGGACTCTGGAGAAATTGGTGCAAAAAAGGTGCCGCCTTTAAAACCCAAGAGAAGTCCCAGCACTCAACTTTCCTTTGACCCTTTTCCTCCACGTGTGCCTCCTCCTGCCAAATCCTTGCCTTTCCAGGCAGCAGACTCTCAGATTCAGACAGGAGATGGGGAGGATGAGCCGGTCTATATAGAGATGGTGGGCCAGGTGTTCACTAGAGACAGCCAGACGGCCACCCCCCACCCTGTCACCCCTGTGGCTACCACACCTGACTCTGACTCGGACCAGAGTGAGGCCATCTATGAGGAGATGAAATATCCGCTGCAAGAGGACAGAGGGGAGTCCCATAGACACCTGCCTCACAAACATGAGAAACTAAAATCATCAAAACACTTCCATGTCACCCCTTCCTCCTCCAACAGCACCTCTTCTTTGCCACGCCCCTCCTCCTCCTCTCCGTCCTATTCTAAACCTAAAGCTACAGTGTCAATCTCTCATTCGTCCCCCCTGCCTTCCTCTGCCTCCTCAACACCTGTCCCCCAGGTTCTGTCCACCAGTCCACACACCCCACGTGCTCCTACTCCTTATCTGCTGCAAGGGAGTAAATCTGAGCCTGAGACCAACACAAAGATTCCTGCCCCTTTCCCCAATCTTTTACAGCACCGTCCCCCACTGCTCGCCTTTCCTCAGCCTGCGGCAGCCTCCAGCGGAGTCGGGGTGCAAAACAAGACATCTGCCTCTATTAAATTGGGGACTCAAACATCCAGCGTGACAACTCAAGCCAGCACCTCCTCTTCAACTTCTAATGTCCCCGTATCCCTGTCAGGCTCCAAGGAATCATCAGGGGGAAGTGCATCTCAGCAGGACAAACACAGCAGAGAGTCCCAATTAGGCCCCGCTCCTGGACTGAGAGCAAGGAGCCACTCTACACCCCTACCTCCATCTTCCAAATCCACCTCGCCTTTCTCCCACCACCACCACCACCCACACCACCGTCCCTCACACTACCACCATTATCGCAAGCCAGAGAGAGGAGACTCCCCCGCTCCAACCAAGAGCAACTCACAAATTTCCAATCAGGCCACAGTTCAAACTCAAACCTCAAGTACAGGCAAGGAAGGCAAGTCTGTTAGCTTTCTCTTAAAGTCTGATAAAGGAGAGAGGGACAGGGACAGGGGCAGGGACAAGGACAGAGACAAGGATAGGGATAGGGACAGGGATCGTGATAGAGAGAGGGATAGAGGTAGAGACAGGGACAGGGAGAGAGAGAGAGACAGGGAGAAAGACAAGGACAGAGAAAGAGACAGGGACAAAGATAGAGATAGGGATCGGGACAGGGATATGGATAGGGACAGAGAAAGAGACAGGGAAAAGGATAGAGATAGGGAAAGCGGGCCACACTCTTTACAGATTGATTGTCCTGTGGCCACTAGCTGCCAAACAGCTCAAAGCAGCACCAGCTCAACCCCTACGCCATTGTCTTCATCCCAACGCCCTCATTCTCGTCCGCATCTCCGCTCTCACACTCCTCATGCGCTGCCAGCATACAAGCCTCCTTCCTCAGACAGCCCCCTGCTGTGGACCTACCCCTCCGGTGGCTTCCGGAGACCGCCAGCTTACGAGAGCTTGAGAGGAAGCTCTCAGACACCTTCCCTGCAACAGCCCTCGAGTCTTACCAGTGTGGGTGAAGGGGCATGCAAGAGCAACGGAGGGTCTTCGTCGCTCCATTCAAAAGTTGGCTTCATTCCCTGGGACAGCAGTGCCAGCTTAACTGCCGATGAGGGGTCTTACTGGCCTATGCAGAGGAAATTGTCCTTCAGCCATGGGAGCAGAGAGACTGAGAGTAAGTCAGAGCTCAGAGTGAGGCCCCAGCATTATCTTAATCATTTGAAATATTTAATGCGTTCAATTCTGGTTTCAGAGGATGAAGGGCGTGCATGGAACGGCAGTGCCGATGCTCTGTTGAGGATGGATAAAGACGAGCTCAGCATGGGGTCTCGAGGAGGCCACTCAGGGATCCCGGTTCACTTCAGTGGTGCCACCAGCAGGGCCCTTGGTCACTGTGAGTCCTTGGCTGGTGTGGATAGCAGCCCAGGATTCAGAGCCCTACCAAGAGTAGGACTGCCTCTTCCCTGCCAGACTTTCCCTGCCTGTCGCAATGGAGGTAGGCAAAAAGTGGTCGAAATCTTTGAATTATGGTTTATCAGAGTGGGTGAACTGTGGGGATTCTTCTGTGAACTCTGATGTAGTGTAGTTGGTAAACTTGGACAACTTCTCCTCTCCTCTCCTCTCCTCTCCTGTCCTCTCCTCTCCTCTCCTCTCCTCTCCTCTCCTCTCCTCTCCTGTCCTCTCCTCTCCTCTCCTGTCCTCTCCTTTCCTCTCCTTTCCTGTCCTCTCCTCTCCTCTCCTCTCCCCTCTTCTCCTCTCCTCTCCTCTCCTCTTCTCTCCTCTCCTTTCCTATCCTCTCCTCTCCTCTCGCCGGTTTGGTTCTATTCTTTTCCTGTTAATCAGTCTTTTCGACTCGTGCTTGATCAATAAGCCGATGGTTGCTGGACTTTTAGGGCATTGGTGTCACGGGTTTCAGGGGTCACAGGGAGTGTGAGTGTCCAGGTCATGACCTCACTCTGCAGGACACCAACCTGGATGCACTGGCTTTATTTAAAAGCCTCCACAAAGACAGACGGCATTAATTGGTATATGGTGTTTGGGGTCATCTCATCTGAGATCATTGTTCTACACTTATTCTCCATCCAAACAAACAGTGATTTGGCAGTGATGCTACTCTGTCTGTAGAGGATCATTAGCCACATCTTGGAGTCGTCATGGTTCCATCAATACACTTTTGCCTTAGTAAAAAGCTGTCTGCATCCCCCGAGGAACATTTGCAGGAGAATATAAATAGACAGAGTCAAACCATGAAGAAAAAACATGTCCTGAGGATGCCTACAGCCAATACTCAATATTATAAACAGATTTCAGTAAAGTGAAACAGAATTTCAAACACAAGTGGCACTGAGAGTAAGTGGAGGATACTTATTACGCACACTTGTTAAAGGTAGAACTGATTTTGACACCTTAAGCGGGGACTAGAGGTTTAATCCATAAATGATACATCAGCAGTCATATATCAATATATAATGATATTCATAAAAAAAGCAACTAGTAAGTAATTATGATAAAATAAATGTTGTACTTACGTACAGTGTCTACCACCTCTTCCAGAGTGTGAGTGAGTGTGCGTGTGTGTGTGTGTGTATGTGTGAGTGAGTGTGCGTGTGTGTGTGAGTGTGTGTGTGTGAGTTTGAGTGAGTGTGCGTGTGTGTGTGTATGTGTGTGTGAGTGAGTGTGTGTGTGTGTGTGAGTGAGTGTGTGTGAGTGTGTTCTGCATTGATGGATGTGGATTTATTAGTTCAGTTTAGTTTATCAAATAACCTGTGTTCATCTCAAAGCCGAAGCCATAAGCAGAACTCCGTGTGAATTCAGAAATCTGTTGATAAATCTGGATCAAATGTGAACAAACGGAGCTGATTCACTTTCTGGCGTCTTTCTGATATCAGCGCTGCGATTAGAGAGCGCGTCACAAAGCCTTTGAGTGTGGAGTGCGACATCGCAAAATATCAGAAGCCAGTGTCGCGCCGATGTTCCCAGGTGATTTCCCCAGCTGTGTCTCTTATCCAGTATCTGCACAGCATGTTCCCTTCTGTTTCCTGTTCTTGTTTTTTCTGTGGTACTCAAGGCATTGTAATTGGAGATTAATAGAACCACGAGTCCTGCATTAAGCCAACAGTAAACAGTCCATGTCAGCAGACGACAACTCCGGTCTGTGCAAATGCAAAGGCTTTAAATAATGTTCTTTTATTATTACTGACATGTCTGGTCCCTTCACTGTGCTGTAAAATCAGTTGTATGAATCATTACAGAAGCTGACATGTTCTGTACACACACACACACACACACACACAGCTACAGTCCCCCGCTAATGCACTTTAGCATTTCCTCCTTTAAGTAACATTTACTACAAACGACAATGTTTAGTGCTATATTTGTGTTGTTTAAAACATTTATTGAACCTCTTGCTTTGAGTGCCGTAGACAGGGTTAGGGAGCTGGGGAAGTGGGGGGGGGGGTAGCTAGTGAAGTAGCTAGTCGGATAACTACTGTAGTACTGCAGTAAGCTGCAGGTAATGTTATGGCTCATCTGTAATGTAATGGACTCCTACTACTACTACTACTACTACTACTACTACTACTACTACTACTACTACTGCTACTACTACTACCGCTGCTGCTGCTACAACTAGTAACACTACTACAACTACCACCTAAACTAATGCTACTACTACTACCACTACTGCTGCTGCTACTACTACAACTACTACCACTACTGCTGCTACTATTTTTACTACTACTGCTACTACTGCTGCTGCTGATACTACTACAACTACTACCACTATTACAACTAATACCACTACTGCTACTACTACTATTACTACTACTACCGCTGCTGCTACTACTACTACTACTACTACTACTAGAATTACTACTATTTCTACTGCTACTACTACTACAACTACTACTATTATTACTACTACAAATACTACTACTATTATTACTACTACTACTATTACTGCTACTGCTACTACTACTATTACTACTACTATTACTACAACTACTACTACTACTACAATTACTATTACTACTACTACTACTACAACTATTACCACTACTGCTACTACTACAACTACTACAGATACTGCTACTACTACTATCACTACTGCTACTACTGCTACTATTACTATTACTGCTACTACTACTACAACTGATACTACTACTACAACTACTACTACAACTGCTACTACTGCTATTACTACTACTACTACTACTGTACTACTACCACTAATACTACTACTACTGTACTACTGCTACTACTACTACTGTACTACTGCTACTACTACTACTACTACTACTACTACTACTACTGCTACTACTACTACTACTACTGCTATTACTACTGCTACTACTGCTACTACTACTACTACTACTACTACTACTACTAATATTACTACTACTACTACTACAACTACTGTACTACTGCTATTACTACTACTACTACTAATATTACTACTGCTACTACTACTACTCCTGTACTACTGCTACTACTACTACTACTACTACTACTAATATTACTACTGCTACTACTACTACTACTGTACTACTGCTACTACTACTACTACTGTACTACTGCTAACAATATCACCTGGTATTCCTTCATATTCCAACACTGACAGACAGGTAGGTAGATTGTTGGTTTTGCTCTGTAAGAAAAATACCAGGCATATCAAAGTTGAAATTTGTTGCATCACTTGCAGTGGAGCTTTTCGTTCTTTACCCTGCGTGGGTCAGAGTGTGAAATGGCCAGAAACATCTTGCCTCACCGTAGCTTAGCACATTTATTTTCTGTTCCTCATCCATAAGTAATCACTACACTCATCTCTTAAATTCTAGTCTATAAAATACTCGACCCACTGATTCACTTTAATAATTTCCTTGAAGTGTTCCTTAAATACTGTCTCTAAGTAATTATACCACAGTGTTCAGAGAAGACAATGCAATCACATTTTGACCCCCCCCCTCCCCCCTAACACTGCATCTGGTGAGCCCATACCCCTATTTTAACCCCCACTCCCAGCCTAAAACCACCCACTGATTAAAGCTGTGAAGTATCCTGCACCACGGCACAGGGATCAATAAGTGAATTAAAGTCTACTTTCAGCTTCCTCTCCAGCCGGCCCCAAAACCAGCTGCTTGGGATAATGGGCCTGGTTGGGAGGCAGTGTGGACATGAGTGGAGAAGGCAGGGGGACAAAGGAGCCTTGAAGTTAGTGTAGTATATATATGCTGGGATGCATCAGAGTTACATATCATAACAGTGTGTGACATCACTCTGAAGCTCATACACGCGTCACACGTGCTTGAAGGCAGAGACTCATCAGAGAGTCAGAAGCCATTGGTCGGGCTGTGACACAATCTCTGAGGTGTTACTGTTGTTAGATTAGACTATCTGACCTCTGCGTTTACCCAGAGCTATCACAGCTCATGCTTATTGAACTTTTTCCTGAGTTATTCTAACATGTCAGGGGAAAAAGTACGAAGAACGTGTTCCAAGGATTTTACTAGTCACTTACTTTGTCATTTGTACTTCTGCATCTTACGAAGATCTAAAGATCCCTGCCTGGAAAAAGAAACGAGGAGCGTGGCCCTTATGAACATTAACCAGCAAGACTGTTGCTCACTTAAGTCCTCCAGTCACATTATGAGGTGAACTTTACTGAACACTTACTGGAACATGGAGCTGTTCATGTAAGACGAAAAGACAGCAAAGTATGAAACTGGAGCCAGGACTCATACAGAAGCTTGATCTGTCACAAAGAGACGCTTATGAACAAAAATGTCAATAATCAAAAACAAGTTTCTATTTCGAATTCATATATTGGCCAGTTCTTTTTGTCATTCCACTTAATCTCAGACGTTTGCACAGATTTAAAAATATCAGGAAATGAAATATTTGTTGAGACAAAGACTTGTCTCTCGAGAGAGATCCTGAATCCTGCCTGTTCTCTGACTCTCTCATATCTCCGCGAACACTCATTGCTCATTACTTTGTCTTCATATTAGTGCCATGTTTCTCCCTCTGCTTGGCGGTGCTCTGGTTGTGTTTGTGCCACACTCTTAGCGGGGGTGATATGTCATATCACAGTGCCAAGTTCTGCCGCCACGACGGTGCATCTGCTGTTGATCTTGGTTTAACTAAAGGACGCCAGGCCAAGTCAGGCCTGAATTAATGGATCATTGACATTAATAATCATGGGAATAGTACATTTGCATGTCATGTTGGTGGGTACAAATCTGTTATATTTTCTGCCGTTTTTGTTTTACCACTTCACATTTACATTTTTTATCTTTATTTTGATGGTGCAGAAGAGGACAAACAGTTGCAATGCAAACGATTCAACCTCCTACCTTGCAAGATGTTGAATTGTATATATTGTCATCTCTTTTAGATGAGTTTTAGCCAATTACCAATGTGCAAAAGCTTCTAGTTCACTAATATCCTTTTGATCCTGTGCTGTTCCTGCTTCATTTAAATCATGCCAGAGAGTTTTGATCAGATTTTAATCTGGGCACTGAGCTGTCCATTCCAAAATGTTCCAGGAACAATCTTTGAAACAAGCTTTGTGTTGCTGGACGTCATCATCCTGGGATCTTGTATAGTGTTGGGTTATTGTCTGTACTGATACTTTAGGTTCTGCCCTCATCAGGCATCCTGTAAGTCTTTGGCAGTAATACATATTCTTAGTTCTTTGAAGACTGTGCTGGGACTTTTAAACTCACCTGTCATGCAGCCAGTGACGTCTCTTAGATGTCTTGATGTGGGAGTACCCTGAAGCTGAACCATTACGTAGCATTTCTGCTGTTTACAAAGATTTAAAAACCATTGTTAGAAATTTGAGATTGTCACTCGAGTTATAAAATGTAATGAAAAAAATGTTTAATGTGATGTAATGTAAATAGCACAAGTAGTACACCTCCTTATGAAAACGCTACTGGAAAGCCTCTCCACACCACACCCCACGCTTTGGCCAAATTGCTGCCTTCATTTGATGCTTTTTAACAGCGAGTGCATTAAAACATCAACTCGTCTTCATACATTTTCTCTGTAGCTCAGGGCTGAGCAGAGCTCTGGCACAGTCACTGGGTCACACAGTTTGGGTTTCAGAGCGCAGCAGGCAGTGGAGTGTGTTCAGCACACTTCCCCTTGTGTTGTCTTTCATCCCGTAAGACAGTTCATTCACTCAATTTTCCGTGGAATTCCAACCCCACTGCACAAAAGCTTCAGTGTGGCCGACGTTTTGCAACACGCACACTGCTGATGATCTTCGTCTGATGTCTCGAGCAACAAATGCAAAACGTGGAGAGAAGCCTGTGAATAAATGTCAGGCAGCCTGCAGCTCGTGAGCAGGTTGCTGCGCTGTGATGGTTAGCGTGGAGCATTTCTCAGCCACTCAAAGCCTGAGTGAACCAGCTGGGGAATACAGACGAGTCTACACTTTCAGTGTCATAGACTACACTGATTGTTTTTCCTTTTTCTTACACAATGTCTCAAAAGTACAGTTCAGCGGTGCAAGTGTTAATTATCTCCATAGGATTATGCTCATTCCTAATTGACACTTTGCTGAGTCTTTAACGCTTTCTGCCGGGTCACATTTTTTTAATCCAGCACGTCATTGATGCAGATTGCAGAGATAAAGCCAGAATATGAACGCACCTTTTCATAGTACTTGACGTCAGACATGAGTGAACAGATCATTTTTACTGATTTAATCAGGTGTAGCTTAGCATCTCCTCTGTGTCTACATTTAAATATAGTGGAGCTAAAGCTTACGGCAAACAGGCTAATCACCGTCCTCGGTGGTTGATCAAACATGTTCAGAGTGAGCGCGGGCCTGGTTAGCTGTCGTGTTAGCTTTACGTGGCCGTGTGCAGCTTCGGCAGGTTAAGCAGTCGTCCATCCTTCACAGGTTGATTTCTGCTTGCTCCTGGCCACACGTTGAAGACAACCTGAGTGCCTTAAATATTGAAGCCTGTCCACAACAATTTTCCTCTTGGGATTAATAAATAATATTTACATCCTTTAAAAACAGAGACAAAGCACAGCGAGAAGAGTTTGTTCAAAACTACCTGCTGCTGTAGGAACTGACATCTTCACCAGGTGCCAGTGGGGTTGGGATGAAGTTGGAATATACTGTGAGACAAACTAATTTACACTTTTTGCTGCACAGCCTTGTCAGATATAGCTCTCGCCATGCCTCGATGGAGCTTCTCACATATCTGTATTTGTGCATGTTCATACTGTGTGTACATCTGCGGACGCTTTGTATGTGAAAGCTGTTTTTGTAAGCTCTGAGTGTAATGTTGGTTATTTGTCGCTCCCTGGGGTTTCTTTCTGTCTGTGTGTACAATATGCTCATTTTTTTATGTGGGACTTTGCTTTTTTGGATGCGTTTCATGAATAAGTGACATCTGCACACTCTATATGTCTGGGAGACGTAAAAGCATTTGTGTGCTTGCTGTTTGTATTTCTGCATGTGTATTTGTATTGTCTTTCTCTATGCTCGTCGTGTGTGTGTGTGCGCACCTAGATCCGTTATCTATATTCTGCTTGGTTGTTTATCTTGGTAATAGTTCAGAGGAGGATCCAGTGATTCTGGTTGTGTCTCTTTCAGTCTCTCTACATACAGCCACCACCCCTATTAACACTCCCATTAATACTAGATCACAGATGGAAATCATCCTCTCGCCGCGCAGATGCTTTTAGATTTTGATGAGCGTTTTTATTCAGCTCCCAGCGAGAGATGAGCGGCAGAACAACTAGTTTTATTGATGGCAGAGAAAAATCTGCCACTGCTTTCCTCCCAGTGTTCCTCTTCTCACTTTTCCTTCCATACATATGTTCAGCTTGCAGCGAGGCTTTAGTTTAAAACCTGTTCATGAGGAAAATAAGGCTGAAGAGAATGAAAGAAGGCAGAAGAAAAGACAAGATGATGATCGGATTCACAATGAAGAAAAGAACTTGAGAGAGAGTTGTTCTCTCAATGTTTGTCTCATTTGCATGCAGCCCCTCAAACTTTCTGTCAAGTTGCGATGCAAGTGCACGTACTTGACAGATAGGAAGCGACCTGCGTGAATACCAAGTGGCCCTCCCTGCATGTTCACATTATCATGCAACATATAGGTGCACATACACACACAAATGCACACGCAGATCACCAACAAACCTGAAAATGCATCCTGATTTCATTATTGAGCTGCTTGTCACTCACAAACATGCGCATTAACAGTCACGCTCACCCCCCCCCACTTTTCACTCGAATGCACAAACATACGTGCGTTCACACATAAACAGATGCAAATTCACCCTTAATCTCACAAACATGTAGAGATATCACAAATGTAAACTTGTCGTAAGGCAAGAGAATTTTACAGATACACAGAGAACGGCACATTTTTGAGCCCGTTGTTGTGCTAGAGAACACACACAATGCTGTTCGTGGTTTTCAGTAATGACATCCACACAAACAGAAACCTACGTTGTGATAAATGATTTGCTTCCTTCTCCTCTTTGATGCCTATGAATAATACAAGAATCTCAGGGGAACTTTTTGCTTCACATAAATAAGAATTTAGATAGAGAATTGCATTATTAATCTGTGGCTTCTGGCTTGGCTTTTCCTGTAAAGAATTTATACAGTGCTGCGAGGTTGCAGGAATGGAGGCCTAAAGGGCCAAACAGGTGATGAGGCAGTGTTAGTGCTGGGAGACAGAGGTGGGTTACAATAGGAGCTAGTGGTTGTAAAAAGGTGTTAACCTCTTCCTGTGATTCTTCCAGGGTTTCACCACATGTTTAAGGCGATCTCAATGCCTTACAGTCTCATTTAAAAATATTTTTTTTAACTTTTTTATTAGGGCCTGTTTTTTTTTTGGTATGTTAAAGTCCAGATTTGTGAAGTCTACACAGTGCATCCTCCACGCGTACCTGCTACCCGACACAATTCCGGGAGTATTGGATGCTTTTAAAGCTACACATCAGGGAATAAAGCTGGCTGTAGCATGAGACTCAAAATCAACCCACTCCACCTCTTACAACAAATACAAAGCAACAAAACGTATGTCTGCACTGCTGCCACACCGTCCAGTGAAGGCTTCAGTGTTTTTCAAAGTCAATGTTGTGGCGTCTTTTGGTTACACTGAATACACGTTTCTGACTTAGGTGTTGGACAAAACAATTGTGTTATAGGCTGCAGGGTTTTCAGCTGTAACTGACTTAAACTTCTCTCTCTCTCTCTCGCTCTCGATTGTGATAATTCACATCTTTTGTTTCACTCTCTGGATGGGTCCAGATGAAAAGCTTCTGTCCGGGTTCAGCACATGCCTGCGTGTTCTTGGCCCTCGGGGACTGCTATGAAGAACGTGTCAGAGAAGGAAGCCATCTCCATTTATATGTCTCACATGAGTGCTGCCACACTTTTACGACTGACAGTCACATTGAGCCATAAAACTATACTGCCTTCATATGTGTCGAAGCATACACGCACGCAAACCTACATCGGCGCAGAGAAAGACATATATGTGAACACGTGACTTCTTATTGCTGCAGCCGACGAGCAGTGGATGTAATAAAGTTCACAGTGCCAAGAAAAAGGACAAAAGAGAAAAGCATTCTGTGTCAAAAAGGGGTTAATCCAATCGCAGCTGCACTTGCTTGGTTCCTTGACGACGTTTCACCCTTCATTCCAGAGCGCTTTCTCAAGTCTGACATTCTGGTTCAGTTTTCTTTTTCTGCCGCATATTTTGAGCACATTTAACATTTTTTCACCACCGTTTTAAAGCATACTTATCTAATTTATTTAATAATTATAATCCCCACAATCACACAGTTGTGTCTAATAAGTATACCTCTATACCTAAACACCTCACTTAACAGAGCAAGAAGACATGTTAATTAAACCAGCAGTCTCTATGAACAATGCTTCATCTTGTTCAGAAATATATATGTTTAGAAGTTTCAGTTTTCTGTGCTCCTTAGAACTTTACAACCAGCCGCTCTTTTTACACGAAATGAGTGAAATGATTATGAATTATTGACTATGGTATGAAATACATATTGTAAGAGACATTTATGGCGTGCAGCTTCTTGAAGGTCATTTTTTTGTGTAGTTTGAGCAGGCCTTTCAGCACAGTCATTAATTCAGATTAGTCTTACAACAGGTACCAGACAGTCTGCAGTCTCCTGTTCACACAGGCCTTCAACATGTTTTCAGTGGAAGTGATTGAGGACAGAAATGTGTTAAGATGACCTTTAAATCAACACAAGACTTCCTGACATATAATACTAGGGCCAAGTGATGGTATATTTATTATTCTGTGCTCGGTGAATGAATATGTTATTTTATTTTGAAGTTAGGTTAGGTTCAGGGTATATGGACACAAAGTTGGTTGTTTAGTTTGTTCTTCATGTAATTATTCATTGTGCACTTTTAAAAATACTTGATACTTCTCTTGTACCATGTTTTTTCTCAGTTAAAGTACTGCATAGGTTTTTTGTATGTAATAAAAGCTGTATACTATAGTAAGTTGTAACGTGGAAGTAATGTGAGTTTGTGTGTGTACATTCATGTACTAGTACAGTATACGTTGTTTGTGTGTGTACATATCTGCAGTTCCACTCACTGTGCGTGTGTGTGTGTTCAGAGTGGGGGTGGGGTGCGGGGTGGGCGAGTTGTGCGCTCACAGACAGTAGTGAGCCTTATTAAGAGACACAAAGCCCTCGGCAGGTGCTCCCTCCGTGGCTTTGTCTCCTGTGCTCGCTGCTGTTTATTTGTTCAACTCGTTCAGAAGTGCCCTCTCTTTTAGCCCTCGGGGGGGAAACAAAGAGCAGACGCACAAAGACAGGACTTCCCACTGCATCCTGGCAGCAACAAAGCCCACATGTCAGGAATGGCATGGCATGGAATGGCAGGTGTTCCATGGACGGGAAAACTGGAAGCCAACTTTTCTCCCTCAGTTTTTCTTTAAGTTGAAGGACAGTTTGTGCAGAGATGTAACAATTAACCTGCAACCACGGATAAAACTAAAAGGTGCACGTCACCGTGCACACATACAGCTGACGTAGCTGACGTAGTACTTTTAACACCTGCCAAGGTGCGAGCTGAAAGTTTTTGTTAAGTGGAACCCGGAGCGATGTTTGTCAAACTGGACTGACTGGATAATGTCCAATAAAAATAATCAACAAACATAAATTTAACAGAGAAGCTGAAGATTGTTTCTGCAGATCTGTGTTCACCTTTACTATTTAAAAGTCCACGTGGTAAAAGAAATTCTCCTCTTGTACATTTTCTCTCAGTAGAAGCCCAGTTCCTTCTCGGCTCCTCTTTGGTTTACTTTTCCATTTAATCCAATTATTATTTAAACTTCCTCTGAACTGGGCTCTGTTTACTTTTTATTTGCTTGTTTGAGGATATCTGTGCTATTTGTCTGCTTTGCTTTACTTTACTCTGCTTGGCAGATGCTTTTATCAAAAAAAAATTACACACCAGGTGTGTCCTAGTAGTCCATCCCCTACAAGGACACACCTGGTACGGGATGGACTAGAAGTCAGACGAGGCTTCGAGCCTGAGACCTTCTGCATCTCATTCTGATGCTTAACCCATTGAGCTACCAGGCCGTCTGCTGCAGAAGGAAGCGTCTTTGAGTTCACCTGAAATCTCAGTGTTACACTTAGATGTAACGTAGTTTAATTCAAACCTTAAAACAAAGATGTTTTATTCAGAGAACAATATTTTAAAGGGATAGTTAATTTATTTGTCGTCTTTATGCAATATATGACATTAGACATCACATGCTATATGCTAGGGATATTTCTTCAACTTTACTCCTGCTCATTAACGCCCTCAAGTCGAGGGAATAACTTTAACAGCAAATGTCTGCAAAGTCAGCTCTTCTAAGACGTTGTTTGAATTGTGGAATTTGCTTTATTGTTAATACCTTGGCTAATCTGAGAATTTGACCACTCGTGATTTAACACGTGGACCAGAATGAAATTGCTGGCATTAGTGCCTTGTCAATATGGACCTATACACCCAGGATCAATACTTTGTCAATATTTGTTTCTCTGGCTGTGCGTGTGTGTTTCTGTCTGTTTGTGTGTGGATAGAGGGCTGCCTGCCAGCTGTGCAATCTGTTCAGTAATCTCAGGTCTGGTTTGTACACATACTCCACAATCTGCTCTGGTAAAACTGGCCTTACACAGCACAAACACATGTATATCATCCCCGCGTCTCCACTCCTTAAAGAGAATGCTAATTGACCTACGCGTTTAAAGAGTCAGTCCTTCTTCAGACATTAAAAACAGTGTTTTAGAGTTTAGATTAGAGGGAAGAGAACAAATAAGCACATTTTAGATTTTTCCCTCACTGAATCTGTGCAGCCTCACCCCCAAAAGCTAAAAGCCTTTGAACATTATTTGTTCGCAGTCTCTCGTTGTGAGTGCTGTCTCTCTCAAAGTATTCCTCAAGAATATTAAAAGCACTGCTCGCCACGCACTGCTACTTCCCAGCAGCTAACCCACTCTCTTCTTGATTCACAATAACCCTTATCAGCCCAATTTCCCTTCTCTCTTCCCTTGCCCATTTTAACACAACGCCCTGTTTGTTGTTTAAATGGAAGGGAGAGAAAATTGGCCACTTTTGCCGTTCAGAAACTCCCGCAGCTGTCGGTAATCGCTACGTGTGTGTGTATGCGTGTGCGAATGTGTGTGTGTGCCGTGGTAATGTGCAGTTACCGCAGTAGGGGTGTGTGGGGCGGGGGCGTGGAGAGAGGGGTCATGGCGTGCAGTGGAGAAAGCGCTATTAGGAGAAAATGATAGGCCTGTCCC
This sequence comes from Microctenopoma stevenorrisi, assembly GCA_032270685.1. Lineage (NCBI taxonomy): Eukaryota > Metazoa > Chordata > Actinopteri > Anabantiformes > Anabantidae > Microctenopoma > Microctenopoma stevenorrisi. Next base: position 6,886,794 of record JAUMTR010000006.1, read on the forward strand.
TGAAACTCCATTACACGCCAAACACTTAAAAGACTGGACCAGCTTCATTACAGGGCAACATGAATCATGCAGTACTCACACAAGCAACTGGCTTCTCTCTAACTCTGCCTCTCTCTCTCTCTCCCCCTCTGTATCCCACACTCTCCCCCAGCACAGCCTTCTGTTTAAACTGGAGGATCGCCAGGAAAGAGGGATGGAGTAAGGGAGGGAGCAGAGTAAAAAAGGAGCAGAAGAGGCTTCAGCGTTGCCTAGGGCCAAGCCTGTTTGCCTTAGGTCTGACTAACAGGAGTGGAGGAGAAAAGTGGAGAAGAGAGGAGGAGGTAGTGGAAATAAGAGATAGTGGGGAGAGGAAATAGGATAAGGAGAGATGAAATACATAGAAGACGTGGAGGAGAGGAGAAAAGAGAAAACACAAGACTCTGGAAGATGGTGGGCTGACAAAGTAAAGGAGAGAGGAAATGAAAGGAAAAGAGAAGAGAGTGGGGAGCAGAGGGGAAAAAATAAGAGGAAAGGAGATGGAGAAGGAGAGGAGGGACTTGCTGGGGCTTGTTGTACTCTGATGGAAAAGAGGATGAAAGTGTGACTTCAACTGTTGTGTGTGTGTGTCTCTGTGTGCGCATGTGGGTGCCCTTCTGCGCTTCTGTCTTTGTCCGTCTGTGCGACTGTACACATTGTGTAAAGACAGCCTGTTAGCATTTGTGTACGTTGGTAAAGAGCGTTTGTGAAGTGTGCACACGTGTCCCTGTGTGTGTGTGTGTGTAGTGAGCATGTGTTTTTATTTGCATGTGTGTGAAGTGACCATTTGTTGTTGCTGTGTGCGTGTGTGCACGTGTGCACTCCTGAGCGTGTCGCAGCATGCTGCCAGAGGGGGCAGCGAGCCAGACCGAGGGCACAGCATGACACTGCGTCCCGATCTGTGTTGTGACTGCCTCAATTACCCATCAGCCTGACAGAGAGAGAGAGAGAGGCAGAGAGGGATGTATAATTCCTTATTTTTGTCCTTTATCTCCTGCAAACTGATGTTTCCCAAATCTGCACTGGCTTTTTGGAGTGTGCACATGGAGTGTGTTCTCAGCTTCTATTTCACAGGCACTTAAATCCAAAACAACGTATAATACCACAAACCTTCTCTCTCCAGGTCTTTCCTTTTCTTATTTCATATCACACTCATACAGTACAACAGGGGTTCTGTTGAAAGTTTAAACTCTCCAAACACAATATACAGTAGATTTCATGTAGCTTCTGAAAGATCAAAACATTCGCTGGAGGTGCTGAATGTTAGGTGCCTAAGAGTGGCAACAAAACCTTAATGAGGCAAGCAGGGAAAAACTGTGTAGTTTTAATGTGTACAGTGGTGGATGAAGTACTGAAGTACTTACAAGTAGCATTTTCTAGTGTGCTGTACTTGAGTAAATGTACTTAACTTTTTAAGATTTGGGAAAGCCTATGTGGCTATACACATCGTCTCTTAGTCAAGATGCTGAATATACGTGTTTCTGCAGGCCTGAGCTTCTCTCGGTCAAATTGAACTTTCATTACACTGCACAGTATTTAATTTTAGTGAATTTCAAAGCTGTAGGAATAATCACATTTCACCTGAGGGAATTTTCTCCATGATGGAAATGCACAGAGAAGAGCTTTGAGAGCTGGCACAGTGTAAATAATTTCATGTGTGTAAATGTCAGGTGTATGTGCACACTATGAAAGAACATACTGGGCCGTGTGGTATGTCCAGTGAGCCTTCAGAGTTGCGACTGCGACATTTTTCTTTTCATTCCATTTTGCCTCCTTCCCTCCCATCACCATGGACATTTGCGACACTGCCATTTGGACAAAATGATTTGACACTGCAGTGCTTTGCCACATACCACACAGTCACTTAGAAGACACTAAGGAGATGGCCACACATTCACTGGTGTGGGATGAGCTGCATTTTTCAGATACTTGTGAGGCAAAGGACGTAATGCACTGCTCAACACCTGCGATTCAAAACTTTTTTTACCATTGAAATAACATATCTCAAAGATTTCACTAGCTTGTCTAGTTATTATTATTATTATTATTATTATTATTATGTTCTGTGTTTTGTTATAAAAGCCTAAGAAATATGAGCCAAGAAAACAGAAAAGATACAAGATGACGGCTGCATCAGTCACAGTCTCCATCTTCATTTGGATTAATTGGTTACTATGGATATCATACATTTATGCAGCAGCTCTTGACACACACACTCCTTATAGAGCCCGACCTTCTTCAGACCCTCCTTCACTGTCATAACATCACTCACACCCAGCCTGCTCCCAGTCTCCTCCCCACCAACATAATGACATTTGCATACAGATGTCTCACTTGTGCTGATAATGCATGCGACATATGTGCGTGTGTGAGTGTGTATAGTGTGCGACTGCAATCAGCTGACATCTGAGTGCAGGTTAGGGCTTGAAGGCAAAGCAGCATGTGCAACCTTGTGAAAAAAATCCTCATTATGATCATTATCACCATTATTATCACAAGTACGACAACTCCTTTGGCCTGGAACAAATAACACACACACACACACTCACATGCTGAAAAGTGAGAGGTTGGGGGGAGGAAGAAAGGATGGAGTGATGGGTGCAATGAATTAAAACACTCCTAGTTTGCTGGAACAACTGTGCCTGGCAGACAGAAGTAAAAAGGGGAACTCGGGGACCCTTTCCAAATCTGTGACCCTGCCCCCACCCTCCCTCTTTCACTTCTTCTCCTTCTTCTTGTAGCGTTTTCTTCTCTTGCCTCATGAAACAAGCCACCTACACTTTAGGACATCTGCTAAGCTGATTTTCTGGAGCTTAGCAGCACCACAGTGGTATCAAAGAGATTAGGTGAAACAACATCCAACTCTGGCTTTGTGCTGTGTTTCAATAATGCAGCGTTGTGTGATCGTACCCATGTGTTTGTGCCTGTTTGCTGCTTGCGCGCGTTTGCCTGCACACAAGCTTTGCTGCGTATGTGCGTGGGTGTGTGTATTATGCTCCGTGTTACAGTGCCATAAGTCACAGAGCTGGTGTAATACAGTTGGATCTAGAGTGTGAGCACTTCTTTGCGTACAAAGATTGAGAAAGCGTAACCAGAGAGCTGCTTCAGAGGATCTCTCGTCTTTGTTTCCGAGCCAAGCCCATTATCACTGGAGAAAAATCATTTCCAGAAAATAAACTGTCTTTGGCACTGCCGGAAATCCACTAAATGTTGAAGTTATTTTTGCCATGTGAGCCCTAACAATCATTTGCAGTTAATGTGTGTTTATTCTGTTTATTCCTCTCACTTATGTGCATGCATTTTCCACACAGCACGTGTTAATTTGTTTTTCCTCTGCTGTACATTTTTTAATGAAAGAGTGCTTTATGAAGCGAAGTGACTATATCTTACTGCATTATGCATGCATGATGGCTAACACTTAGTAACTATCCACACACATAATTAAGTAGTGAAATGCAATAATGTCATTTATTCCTCTGGGTTTAAGGTTTGAATAATTGCTGTAGAGTCAGCCTACTGTGCATTATGTGTGTGTGCGTGCATGGCCACGGCTGCTTTTTTCTGTGTGTGTGTGAGAGAGAGAGAGATCAAGAGACGGAGTTCTCATTTAGTTTTTCTTTTTCTTTCCAGCAGCTTTTACTTTTTTGTATTCGCTAACTAGAGAAAAAAGGCTGGAGAGAAGAGAGAAGAGAGAAGAGGAGGGGAGGGGGGGTTGTAAGAAGAAAAGAGAGCAAGCCAAAGAGTGCTGGGTGCTGTGTCAGTCTGATATTTTCCATAGTGACAGCTGGGCCCAGAAGCTCAGACCCTTTTCTTCTGGCACACAAAGCCCATTAAGTATGCCACTCGCTCAATGGCCCCCGCAGCCTCCAAATTGCTCTAAGCTCCTCCCTAAAGTGTGGCAGCCTTTGTCATTGTAATCAGGCCTTGTTTGTGAAGTGCTGCCTGTATTTACCGCTGCTCAGGGTGCATATTTGCCCAGCCTGCTGCTGTCGGGCGTGCACAGGAGGGAGAGAGGGAAGAGAGTCTGAGAGAGAGAGAGGTGAGGGCTGAAAGACGGGGAAAAGATGGAAATGGAAAGCTGGAAAAAAAGGAGGAGGCGAGAGAATAGTTGAGCAGAGAGAAGGCTGCAGGGATGGGAGGGTCAAGTGTGGAGAGAAGGTGCAGTGACTCAGGATGATGAGAGGGAAGGGAAGAAATCAGCAGCAGAGGGGGAGGCCTCAAAGAATCTGACTCAGTGACTTTGGAGGGTGACGAGAGGTCATACAGTCGACCTCAGCAGGGGGACAGAGTGTGGGACACAGGGGAGGAGTGTGTGAGTGCTGTGATGCTAGACTGGATTGTGGGGAAGAAAAAAAAGGAGGGGGTGTGACAGGAGGACTTATTTACAACTCTCTCAGATGCTGCATGGCTCCAGGCATTGCCATTCACATTAGGAGATTCACACTTGACGAATAGTTAAAAGAGGGGAGAGAGAGAGAGAAAAAAACCTCCCACAGTAAGTCGAGATTCGTCCGAGTGACAGGCGAAGTGACAGAAAGGTACAGCGGACAGACAGAGTAGCAGACGACGCAGAGGAGTGGAGCGATGTGATGCCTTTTGGCAGAGATGACCCCGTTCCACGTGTCACCCCACACCCTGTGGGGAGGCCCAAGCAGGGAGGGTAGAGGGGATCTCTAGAGATGACGCTCATCCAAAGTGGCATCCAGACCAAACTTTGTCTGTCTCTTGGCCTTTTCCTTTCTCTGTGTGTGTGCCTGTTAAAAATTTTACCAAAAAGAGGGGAAGGAGAAGTGTAATAAGAAGAGTAATGAAGCGCCAGCAGCAGTTTGTATCTTTATCTAAAATGCAGCAGTATATTTTTATACATCATCAAAGCTGATTATGTTAAAGGCTGGATTCACAAATTTCCAAGTCTGTTTTAAAGCAGTAAGTAACTGTCCATACAGCGTATGCAGTAATTTGAATATTTCTTATGTATTCCCCGCTGCTGTTCAGGGACATGACACATTTACACACATTTAGACGTAGTTAGTTTGGTATCTTACAACTTTTCATTCTTTTATTTTGTTAATTTTATTAAACTCAATCAATTAGTCCTTGGACAGAAAAACAATCAGTTGTTTATCGTGAAACAAATGGTGAAAAATTCCCAAACATTTACTGTCTCACTGTCTGTGAAGATTCTCAGCGATCCAGGTCGCGGTTGTCCCAGAAAAGCAGGTAGAGTATCAGTGTTGCACGCTCTTATTGGGTTCAGTGTCAGGGAAAATTATTCTGACCCTTCCAAGACCCGGACAAAGGAGAGCGGGAGTCTGATAGACCAGATCTTCTAGCATAGTATTAGAGAAACTTTCCTAACACGACAAGTGTCCAATTGTTTCCTCTCTGAACGGATCGGAGGTCATCTCATATGTAATGTGGTATAAACATTGTGAGCGAGCCATTTAAAGGCAGATATGTGCAGAACAGGAATGACTGTTGCTGCAAGTTAAGCCTGTTTCAGATTCCACGTAGACATAAGAGTGTTATTTTGAGACTGACTTAGAAAAATGTGAACTTATCCTTTAACTCACAGGGTATGTCGGATGGATGTTGAAGTGCAAAGCTAGGTGTTTCTGAAAATCCCTTCCCTGTATAGTTGTGGGTGAAGCGCTTAACTGTGTCTAATGGGAGCTGACAGATATGGGCATGATCACACTGCATGGATGTTAGAGACACAGCGAGCCATGTGGGGGGGGTGGGGTGAAAGTGAGACAGAGAGGGCAATAGAGCCATCGTGTTATGAACCTGAGTGACTGTTCACCTGTGCACGAGCCCAGCACTCTGTGAGTTAAGGTGCAAAAACAAGTTCCCCGCGTCTGGGTGTCCACGCAAGTCAAACGATAACTTTCAGAGTTACTGCAAACACAAATCTGCACATTTATTCAAGGGAGAAAGTTTTCCCTTGCAGCGGAGCGGTGACCCTTTTTGTCTCCCTACCAGTTCAGTCAAAGTTGTTGCTATTTGAGATGCTGAATAATGATGATGAAAGCGTAGGAGTGAACATTTAAGAGGCCTTTTGAATAATGATGATGATGAAGAAGGAGTGAAATTTCCATTAATTAGCTCACGCGGGTCATTTTCTCAACAAGGTCCTGTTTCCTGCTCTTCAGTATGTGTGTGTGTGTGTATTTGTCTAAACTTTATTGTCACCACCATCTCCAAGACAGCTGGAGGCTATGTCAGAGTTCAGCTGCTTGTTATACAGAGCAGAGAATTAGAGATGGGGGTGTGTGTGTGTGTGCGTGTGTGTGTGTTGGCGCGCATTCATTTCTGTTTGTTTGTACATGCCTGTGAGCGTGCAGGGCGTATACGTGTGTGCGTGTCCTATCTCCGTGGTGGAACAGAAGGATGGAGGGGGGTGAATAGTGAAGTTAATAGGCTAATGAGAGCACTGCTCAGAAAGAATTGAAGAGACTGTCTGGCATCGTCTGATAAAAAAAAAAAAAAAAAAAACTTACCGTGGCATTAGTGAGGACCCAGCAGTCCTCCTTAATGGTGACACCTTCTTTGTCCACACACACCAAAAGCCCATTTAATAAGCCGTGAATTTATTATGTGTGTCTTCGTCTGTGCCATGAGACCAGAGGGAAGATTTGTGCTGCTGAGAAAATAGATATTCCGTATTTCCTAAGAGCGCTGTTTGAACAGCTTAATGTTCGCTACACAATGAGAGTAAATGTCAGATTTTAAAGGTTGGTTTAGCAACACATAATTATTAAAACCAGTAACTAAGAAAGTCAGTGTAGTTATTAATTAAACAAAACATCAATCAAAGCAAAACATCAACCTTGATGCACTCAAATTCATTCATTATGAGAGTGAAACTACACCACCTGTTTAGGTTTATGAGGAATCAAAGCAGTTATGTTGGGTTGACGTGAGTTTAGTTTAGTTAGTTCTGTTAATCATCATTTTAGGAAATGTTCACGCTGGTTTAGTTTTGCAGCACATCATTTATTTATGTCACAGCAGGAAGTTTAGTTTAGTTCCACACAAATGTTGAACTACTGTAGTTAAAAAAAATAGAATGTGTTTAATTTAGTTGATTTTACACACGTTTTTTTAGTAGTTTATTAGTTTGTAAGAATGATTTTTAATAAGCATGTTAAGTAACTTTTTGTTTAATTTTGTTGGAGGGGTAGTGAGATAGCTGAGTTTAGTTAAATTATTTGTGACATAATTTTTTTGTTCAGTTAGTTAATATTAAAGGGGCATGTAGTGAATTGCAGTTAAGTTTAATATTTCTTATGGCTCATAAAAGCAGTTTCTTTTTGATTTCGTCTTGTTTATTAAAGCGTGTAGTGTGGTATATGGTTGAAGTTTATTCGAGTTCAGTTTGTGAAGTTTAGTGAAGTTTCTTTAGGTAAGAATCTAATTCTAGTTAAGTATAGTATGGCAGTAATGATCCAGTCTGACAGTATGAAACATGGCAGACTTCATTTCTTTACTTCACAGTACAGAGGCCTGTATTCAGTGTGTCACAGTATCAGGATGTGTTAGTTTGGGGTAGTTCTGATTCGTTTATTTAAGTAGCACATTGCTTAAATCACACATTTCTAAAATGTTCGCCGTATAAATACACCTTTTCGGCAAGATGGAAACTGTTTGTTAATGTGCAACTCTGAGCAGACGCGCGGAAAAAAAACAAACAATCGTATCTTTAAATGTGCATGAAATAAAATGAAATGAATGTGTTGAGGTTGCTTTACTCCCTATTACATCCTGGAGAGATGGCGATGGGGGTAATAAGAGCAAGCAATGGGAGAGCTCATTATCTGGAAGACCATCTGCTATTGGGAGGGAGGAACTGTCTGTCTGTCCCAGACGCAGACACTGTGAATAGGCCTGGAGTTGGGGTGAACATGTTGCTCTAACTTACCTAAATTAGCTGTACATCTGGTATATTTGGTCACATGTGATCAAGAAGGCTCGAGGTTTATTAAAGGTAAAGGTTTATTGTCACATGGGAAACAGCTAAGGAGCAGGAGTTTAGAGTCTAATGTTAGGAAGTTAGGGAGTGAAATAAGTTCACAGCTTAGTCTAACGTGGTAATGCTGTTCTCTTAGACGTGGGATTTATCAGGTTGATAATGACTCCAACTAGTTTACTCTTTGTAGACTAGTACAGATCTAAGAAAATGTGCATAAATGAGACGGTAGACTGAGTTGAGTGCTCATATTGTTTGAATGTGGGCGAGTGTGAGAAGTTGCCGGGCGCAGCAGATGCTCTTTGTTGTTCTTCAGCCCATTGTTGCTGAAAGCTGACACTGGCACGCGGCTGATTGGCTCGAGCTCCCGGCAGCAGGAGCACACAACTCCTCGCTATTGGCTGTCCAGGAATGTCAGTCACCCAGCAGCCCCGCCTCTCCCCATCCACGGGCCGGGCAAGTTGAACTAAAGTTTGAGCAACTTTGTTGGGCAGAAGTAAAACTTAGCAGCAGCGCTCGGCGGTTGCTGCGGACCTGAGGGGAGACAGACAGGAGGACCGCAAACATGAAGCTGTGTCGCACTTTTCTGGGTTCGTATCACTGACTTGTTTTAAACTTCGCAGGAGACAACTTAATGTAGATGAACTAACTTTTTTTTTAATGTTTCGGCATGTGCGTGCCTAAACGCGTAACCGTGGGCCACGGCCTGTTTCAGATCATTATTACGCAGAAGTCGGCACAACAAGTTTATTCTCCAAATAAAAGGCTTGTAAAGTCACTGTCGCTGAGCGGGATTAAAGGCTTACAGTTCTGTCTGATATCACCAGCTGCAACTTTAAAACTTGCGCGTGGTGGATTTCTAAAAACAAGCTGCGGGGCAAATTCATCCGAGACAAATATTTCTAAATGAACTTAGATCCAGTCTGGAACTGAAACTAAACTTCTAGTCCCATGGTAAAAAAATGGCAAGACAAAGGACAGTTGGTTCCCTAGGGGACCCTGTGGCCCCGGTACCGTGGGGACAATGCCAAGCTGCGGGCTTATTAAAAACTTTTTGTTGTGTTAGTCTGTCGGCTTGTTCCATCTGTCGAGGGACTATAGGGGCCTCCCCCGGTCTCAACCTCAGCGCTCAGTCAGCTGCTGCTCGATGTAATATTTATACTGGCTGCTTGCGCGGCCCCGGACCCGCACAATATAGCCACCATTCATGCGCTATAGTCTGGAGTGACGTGTGCATTAAAGAGCTCCAGGCCTCTGTGCCATCTGCATCTGCAGACGGACTTTTTAACAACAGAGGAAAAAGTTTTCCCATGTGATGGTCACTGAGACATAAGAGCATGTATGCAGTTTAGTTTGAATACATTAACATCTATCACAGAATCAAAGGAGTTTAGCTTCTTTTAATATTAATATTTCATTTAGGTTATTTTATTTTTGTTTAGTTTAGTTAGAACACACTTATTCAAAGTTCAAACATTAAGTCAAGGGATCGTTTAAGTTTAGATGTTGTAAGTTTAGTGCCAAATAATACTATAAAAAACGTTTTAACAACTGAGGCACAGGTTTAAGGAATCCTTCAAATTTCAAGTTTAACCAATTTGAAAGGTGTGAACTCAGTTTAGTTTTATTTAGTTTAGTATTTAAGTCATTTTGCTCAAACAATCATTTAGGCCTAAAATTAAGATAACAATTACTGTAAAGTCATAACAGTCATATCCTTCAAAATAAAGTGTAAAAAGTCAATAGAAAAGAGGGAAAAAATGGTTTCAGAAATAGTTTTGAGTGATGTCATTAAACAAAGGCTCGTTGCCTCAGGCCTCAGAGCCTCAGCGGGCTGGAGCTGTCCACGGTTCTGAACACACACACAAACACGCACAGCATTTAGGAGCTGTTTGTAGTCCTGAAATCTCACCACAGGTGAAATAATACCAATAATATACTTAGTTTTCCGTTTCTCTATATCTACTCTATAATCTTCAGAATAGGCTCCAGCCGACAGCTGCGCCCTGCTGCGGGCCCCTCAGCTCACATCCGCTCATGACCTCAGACCCCAGCTTTCCACACGGTCCCCTCTTCTGCTGGATCATGGCCCTGGATTTTTCATATTTCCCCTCTGTTGTTTATTCGATTGTCGATGCTGTTGTGCGAGTCCCCTCTCTCTCTCTCTCTCTCTCTCTCTCTCTCTCTCTCTCTCTCTCCGCACCCACAGACTGAAATCATACTGATGCGGCGTGCACGGCCGGTGATTGATTTCAGCTCCAATGCATAACAATGGGATTGCACAAAAAGAGCCTGCTGCAAAGAGATAAGAATTTAATAGAATTTCTGAAAGCTGAAGGTTGGGCTTTTTGAATATTCCCTACGTACGTGGCGTGGAGACAGCAGATAAAGGATGGCATTTGTGGGGACTATTCTCAAATGGCTTGTAATGAATGGTTGTCATTTCCACTAATGGTTTCAAAACAGCAAAGCAAAACCACGGTGTGAGCAACATTTAGGAGTGACTCCAAGTTGCGCTATTAAGACTGTGTGTTTGTGGCATTGACAGTCGGCATTATTCTCTCAGTGAGACCGGGAATCTATCAGCTGATCTGTAGCTGACAGTGATTAGTCTTCTTAAACTCGCGCACACGTCAAAACAAACCTCATACGATTTCAACCTGATATATAACAAATTTTCTCTGCAGCATGTTTTGCCAATGATAATTCGAACTGATATCCGTGTCCTCACCTCCCCAGAGCTTTAATAATTTTGCGTAAAGCTGCCTTGGAGACCTGTTTCCGTATCAGATGTTGTCAGGACACAGAGCACACACAAACTCTGCATACAACTACTACATCAATTCTCAGTCCAAGAGGGGAAAAAACTCCCTTCAATGAATTATTGGACGGTACCACTTCCCTGGATGTGTGTGGGGGGGTGAAGGATTACAGCAGCCATAACCTCCATAATGCATTTGCGGAGCATCAAGAACTTGTCAGCTCGCAGAAGTGCGTAAAATATGAGCTCATTCTGGTGTGTAATGCTGTGCTGGCTGGAGATGTGCTCCTCCTCACTGTGCACACAGTGTTTGTACCTTTACCAAGGCACGGAGAGGTCGAAGCAGCGCGGGGAACTTGTTCTCTTCTTGTTTTTGGATAAAATCTGGTTTGTGATATGAAGTGGTCACCTTTCCTGTTTCAGATGAGGCGTTTGAGAGATGGCGAGGGAGGGAGAAAGTCAGAGAGAGAGAGAGAGAGAGTGTGTGTGTGTGCACATATGTCCATTGAGTTAGTGTGGAGTAAGGGGGGACCTCAAGCCCTGCCCACCCGATGCTGGAGGTTTACTACAGCTTCCGTGATGTCATGGCAAAGGGCGGAGGGAGGAGGAGGTAGGGGTGGAGGGGAGTGTTGGAGAGGGGATGGAGGGGGGGGGGGACAATGGCTCATGGGGGAAAGGTAAGTCAATATTACGTTTTTTCTCGCTGACAAAGGCAAATGAAGCCATGTTTTTTTTGCTTACAAACAAGTAACATCTTAACGCGCTGACACGGAGCCGTGCGCCGGTGCGCTGCGTTGGAGAGCCGGCCGGAAACCCTCTGTTCGCTCTCACTATTTATCACATCTGGACATTTGTAACGGGATAGATGGTCGCCTTTAAAGCTTTCCTCGGGATATCTTTTTGAAATAAAAAAACAAACTCCTTGTGAAGCGCAACTCTCGCAAACACACCAAGGACGCGACAGCAAACCCCGCAGGAAACATTGTTGGAAACAGGTAAACGGAAATCAGCGTTGCTTGTGTTTTGACTGGAAGCTGCACATAGATTTATTGTTATTATTAATCTCCAAATCCAAGGCCTGAACTTTGGCGTGTGTCCGCGTCCGTGCGACGTCTGAAGCCTCGCGGAGACGGAGATTTTACTGAGATTAGTTTTGTTTTCACAATTTCACTTGCTCTGATTTCTTGAATGTCATTTGGAACTTACTGCGGTCTCTCAGCAGTTTGAGCCGTTTTTCTCTCCTTTTAAAAGTCTAGATTTATTCAGGCTTTGTTTTCAGCAGGCGATGGTACGTGTAACGTGTTTGATTTGGAGAAGAGGATGTTTTCCCGCAGGTGTTCTTCGTGTTTACGCTGACGCCTTAGAATAAGTGGGAATAAACCAACCATGGCGCTTTCTCAGTGTTTGCCCACTTCTCTGTCACTCTGCCTCTGTTGGACAGTTCATCAGCGTGCGTGGGGTTAGAGGAGGAAAACTCGGAGGGTTTTATTCCTCTTTTTTCCGAACCGAGCCATACGTGAACTGTGTTCTCACTCTGTCCTCTAGTTTCACCTTCTGTATCTCCAAGAATACATCAGCTTCTGTATTTTCACACTACACTGCTGCTGCTGCTGCTGCTGCTGCTGCTGCGCACATATGATCCGACTCTCTGCTTCTGCGTTGTTACGCCGAAGTGTGATATCTGTGCGGAGTTTAGTACCAAAATGTGATATTACGATCTCACAGTGGGCGTTGAGCAGGTCTCCCGTGTGTGTGTGTGTGTGTGTGTGTGTCTATAGACAGATGGAAGGATGGAGTGAGTGTGTTCGAGAGTGAGGCAGAGGGAGGGGTTGGCCATTTGATCCTCTGCAGCAGAAAACAGAGATGCTCTCTTCAAATGTCAGCCGCCTTTAGTGGTGCGCAGATAAAAAAGAGAAAAGTCCTCAGAAGCGCGCTACAAACAGGCAGAACGCCGGGCGTCGAGGAGGCGGGCTCGCGCTGCACATTTCGCCGGATTTTCAAGTGCACATCTTGTCGGATTCGCCCCGCGACAGTCCTGTGGTGCAGAATGTGAGCCCGTGCCTTGTATTTTTTCCTTACTACGCCCCCCCCCCACACACACAACCCACCCCTTCTCGCATCGCTTTGATGGCCACGTAATGTGCTGTGTGTGTGCGTGTGCGTGCGTGCGTGCGCGCGCGCGCCTCGCGGTCTGTCAAAGCACCTGCGTCCTAAGATGGAGGAAAAAGATGAAGGATGATGATACACAGAGTGTTATGTCACCCGCTCTTTAAGTTGCTCTCCATCCCCGCTGCAGTCGCCTTTAAAGCCGCTTAACGCGCCTCATCGCCGCGGAGCGCTGCTCTTATCACAAACTTCAGCTGCTAGTTGAGGCGATAGAAAATGTTTCAGCAGGCGAAACGTACTTTACTTCTGTTTGAAGAAGCATCCAGTCTGCAGTCGTGTAAGTTTCGATTTCAGGGCAAAGTGGCTTAATGTAGAATGAATACTGAGCTCAGGACTGAATGTATCATAGGCAGAAATGATAAAACACCTATTGTTTTTCTTCTGTTTACTTTCCTGTGAAATGTAGCCTAGTTTCAGGGGATTACAGAATTAGGTTATTGGTGCCTTATGCTGTCAGTGGAAGCTATAACGGCAGAGTATAGAGCTGCAAGTAGCAGAGGCCTGATATGAAGTTGCCTCTGTTTTTGTTTTTTCACTGTTACAGGAAACCTCTCTATTTATGAAGGGTTGAATAGCCCATGGTGAGGACAGCAGGTGCCGGAGGAGGGAGTGCAATAAACATGTTGGAGGAGCAGCTGGGGCCAAATTGCACCCTTGTCATTTAAAGCCTATCAGAAATCTAAGCAATACAAGCAAAGGTCAGGGTTGGCCCGGCTTTCAATGGAGAGGAGGCATTTAAAAAGAAAGCCTGGAAATAATGAATTTCATGCCGCGTGTTAAAAGGGAAACAAACACAAAAATGGAAATGAAGTAATAAGTAAGGCACATGTGCATAAATTGTTCGATGGGCGCTGAGAAGCGTAACACTCGGGAAGATCACAGTGTGCTGTGTGAGAAGGAGGATTTTCAGGTGCAGCTAGTGATCTGTCCTATAAGCAGCAGTTTGTGTTGTTTCTCAGGGTGTCCCACAGGGAGACACACCACCGGCCCTGAACTCTCAGCCAGTTCTAGACCAGACCACACATCTGACTCACAGTCACTTTGTCCCAATGCCTGTTCTGTGTTCTTTGACCTTGAGACCCGGATGTCTGAGTCTAAACCTCAGAATGAAGTTTTGACCGAGCTCTTTTTTATGTTTTGTCTACTGATCTTATATATTATTAATCACATTTTCACATGCGCCAGATAATCCGGTTACTCTATTTCCTTTTTCTGTCTGCATATGAATCTGCCCCGCTCCACAACTTTTGATTTCTCTGTCTCTTCAGAACGGCTCGCTGTAATCACACTAAGTTGTCTCTTAATCCTGCTTAACAGGACCAGGAGTGTCCAGCTGGCATCAGCCCTGTATGTACACTAATACTGTTACAGACAGTCCACCCTGGTATTTAATCTAACTATGGATTTAGGCCTCTTTGCCCCATTGTCTGAGTATAGTAAGCCTCTGCGCTGTAATGGTATTACTCAAGCCTAAACTTTATTCTGTGGACTCTCTGTGTTGATTTTAGAACTTTCCTCTATTTGATTGTTTTTGCTGCAGAAAAAAGAAAAGAGAAAAAAATTATCCTGGCAGCACAATACAAATTTTTAAACTATTAACTTTTTATTCATCTTTCTCCCTGTGACCCCCCTCGCTTCTGATTAACCAAACATCCCTGGTGAACGGCTAATTGTCTCATACTCCTCCAATTTTCAAGGAAAAATAACGAGCTGCGAGTCTTTTAGGTGGGAACGAGCAGCGTCTGATCAAAGCATAAGAGAGTAAATATCCTCGGCAGACAAGGCTCAAATTAGTTTTATATTTTTCATCTGCAAAGAATCCAGATGTTCAATGTTTTATTTTAAAGATGAAACAACAGATGAAAGTATAGAAATGTAAACTTAGCCACATGTTTTTTGTGACTAACACTGGTTCAAAAATGTCCAGATGAATTTCCTCTGCAGCAGCAGCAGCAGCAGCAGCAGCTTAGCACTGAACAAAGTGAGCAGAGATGCTGACACATGGCCTCAGGCTATGTGTCCTAATAGAGCACTGTTATATATTTGGTATTTAGGAAGGGCTCTCAGCTCCTTGGCCCCCCGATCTAACAATGCAGGACAGATGCTCACTTCACTTCACTTTAAAAGACGGAGAGCGCGCGAGAGAGAGAGAGAGAGGAAAAAAGAAATAAGTGAGTTTTTGCGCTTGTGTGCGCGGACACAGAGATAGCTGAGACAGTGAGACAGAGATAGAGATGCAGACCAACAGTATTGCTGCTGTAATCAGTTTTTCCTGGGGG
>JAUMTR010000006.1:6901993-6931818 GCA_032270685.1 Microctenopoma stevenorrisi
CCCCCCCCCCCCCCCCCCCCCCCCCCCCCCCCCCCCCCCCCCCCCCCCCCCCGCAGGGAAAGTTGATAAACAAGCATTCTGCAGAGAGTGCTGGCTGAGCTTTGGGGAGGTTTGCATGTAATGTAATGGACAAAGTAAGGCTGGGCGTGCAGTGAGGGGGGGTGGGTGGGGGAGGGTGAGGGGGAGGAGGAGGAGGGGCGCGGCAGAGGGAAGGGCCGATCTGCTTTGGGACCCCTTGGATACGGACGCACAGCCTTTTGTTGTCTCACAGACTGGTTGCTTTTAGATTGGCCCTCCTTCCATGCACTTCACCTGCACTGTGAACGGGAAGAACTCCCACAACAAAAAGATCAGAGATGAAAAGGCGGAGACAACAGCGGAGAGGAAATAAGATGGACAGATGCATCTTGCCCTCCGCATGGCCATGATTTATGTTCACGTTGTTGTGAAAAGCTTTATGAGCCTGTGCAGAGCGGCCGGGTGTTTGAAAGAGCTACAGTACTGTAATCATTTGAAATAATGCAAAAATCAAATATTTAGGAATATTTGCCTTGAATGCTCTGCCTTTTCAATGATTACTCTTCCACATTATTGCTACCTCAAATTAGATTTTCAATAGAGTGGATTCAGCGTGCGGTGACCCGAGCCTTGGTCCTGAAGATGGATGGATAGGTAGCCCATACAGAGAAAGAGTCACTATAAACTCAAGGGCACTTTGTCTTTCACAGTGTTATGCCGCCTGCTGCAAAGACGCACAATCCAAATAAAGGTGAAAGCTCAGGGTATAGATGTGTATATGTACGTATCTGAAAAGGAGTCAGGTCTCGCTGTACCTGCTCAGCACTGTAGGGAAAAAGAGCACGGATAGAAAGCTCGGCTCGGCTTGTTTTAGAAACTTGCAAATGAAGTGTCTTAAAGCTACGCTGGTTGAAAAGTTCAGCCTTGGGCTTTCAAAGCAAAACACTGCACACTCTCCCTGAACTTGAAAAAAAAACCCCACCTGAACCGTTGGAGTGACTTTCTGTTTAGTATGTAACAACTCACCATCACCGGCATCTCGGAGAGCAGGAAGAATGGGAGAGGGATTTGTAATAGGTTTAGTATGTTTCTCCTGGGCGATGAGGAGGATAAAGAGAAGAGCTATTACCTTGATGAAAAAAAGGCACGAGAGGGGGAGAAAGAGCTCTGATTTATGTATGATTCATTATTTACTGACCACTCTTTGCCCATCCCCCCTGTGCTTATATATGCATCCTGGAAAGCTTGATAAAAATGTGCAAATTTGATTGATTCTAATAGCGGACTGACAGGGACCCCAGCTGGGGCACTTAACCATGCCTATGTGTGTGTGTAGGTCACGTGCACTGTTAGTTAATAAAGGAGAGTCTGCTGCATGCTCAGATGCCCCGACCTTCCTCCCTCGCCCTCCTTCCTTTATCCAAACCACTGCCCCATCCACTGAGGCTGATGTAGATGATTTCATGACAACTCTCGTTTTTTTGTTTTTTTTCTCTTCTCCTCCCCCCTCGTCTCACCTCCTCGTTTCTCCTCTTCCTGGTCTTAGAAAATGAGTTTCGGGGCGAGCTGGTGAACCAGCGGTGGACACGAGGCGAGAGGACCAGCAGCCGCTGTCAGGCCTCCCAGACACTGCAGAGCCGTCGACCAATCATGGTGAGTGACAAGGCCCTGCAGCTCCTCCTCCACCCCACATCTCTCATTTCCACTCCACCACCACACCCCCACACCCTTTTCCAACCTTATTCTGCTTCCTGGGCATTTCCCCAATCCCCATCTCAGCAGGGAAAGTAAAAAAAGGGTGGAGGCAGAAGGAGGGGAAGATGGAGGAAAGAGACAAGCTCTGTGTGTGTGTGTGTGTGTGTGTGTGTGTGTGTGTGTGTTGGGTAAAAAAGGGGGGCGGTGGGTTGACGGCCGTACAGGACAGAAAAACATGAATCAAACAGCACATCAAATCTCCCACTTGGCCCTGCCCATCCTTTGCCTCAGCCGTGCTCAGCTTAGTTCAGTTTAGTTAAGCTCAGCATGGCACAGCTCAGCGTTTCCCACTGCTGAGTTCACTTCACTTCACAGGACTTTCTTTCTCCATTGAAACACAATAAAAAAACAGAATCTCAAAAGGATGTCCTTGAGCTGCTCATACTTTTTTGTTCATAATATTCTTCATATCAGCAGAACAGAGGAACACTCACTCTCACCACCTATTTTCTTCTCTTTTAACCCTCTCTCGTACTTCAAAATAAAACGCGTCCGACCCAGATTGCCACATTTGAAAGTCTGGAAAAAATCTGGTGAATTTGTGGTTTCATTTCTTTGGGCATCACAGCTGAGAGTGTGACACTCAACAAAGAGATGGAGAGGTTGAGAGGAGAAAGAGAGGCGAGGTGTGTGTGTGGGGATGGGGGAGGTCGGGGATGCATTTTCCCCTGGGCCTAGTAAAAGTAGTTTTGCTTCCCCCTGATGGCTCGGGTTCATCCGTAAAGATGCCTCTTATTGATCTGGTTTGATTTCTGCTGCTGAGAGGGCTGAGGGAGAGACAGACGCTGCTCTTATTATCTTTCTAGACTTTTAGTGAACTCAGGTCCAGGATTAGAACCAGAAATATATGTTCAGATCTGAAATCAAGCATTAGATGACTAATCCTGTAAATGGCAAACCTCTGATAGTGCTCACATGCACACGCTCAGTCTCCTCACATTTAAGGTGCAAAACACCCCCCCTCTACTGTGCTCGGCCCTGTGGGAATTGTTAAAGTGAAACTTTTGCGGGGGTTCACTGTACGGTGATCCAACACGGAGGCCGCGCGCGGTCCACCTTAACCGCCCCCCCCCCCCTCCTTTCTTCATCTGCTCTTGTAAAACTGCAAATGAATAAAAGAGTCATTTATGTGCATCAGGGGACGAAGGGTGACCTTCTCTCTGAAGTCATCGCCCCCAGTCAGCCATTTACATAGAGCTGTCAGAATGCAGAGCAGAGTCGAGGCCCTCCTGCACCGACCGTTGCACACAAAGAAGGACATAATTGATAATGTACAACACAGCCTGTAGGGATGAGCCACATCTTCCTCCTCCTCCTCCATCTCTTTCTTTTCTGTCTGCTCCTGCACCACACCACATTTCACACTAGTTAAACCTCAAGACACACACACACACACGCACATATATCCCACATGCTGCCATGCATGGACACACACACACACACACACACACACACACAGTCTCTGTCGGTACCTTCGTCTTTCATTTTCATCTCTCTCTTCCTTTCTCTGTTGTGCATAAAACACTGCTGGTACTGTGTAGGGCCACATACGTGCATACGCGGAGTTCAAGGAGTCTTGACAACAAGGTAAAGGACATACATTTGAACATACAGTGCACTAAAAAGAGCCCTTTCAAAGAGGTAAGGAAAATCAGGTGCCTGGCTGTATCTGGATTCACTGACTGTGACTTTGTGTTCATACAAATTTAATGAGCTGGAATTGAGAAAAAGGACAAGAAAAAGAGAACTCAGATGTGCTTACCTATTTAAATGTGCGTAACTATGGTTACGCAAACATGAAAGCAGTAGGGGCCCTTTTCAGTCCAGGTTTTGATTCATCTGATGACTATCAACGTAAGGAGGAGGCAAAGGAAGTAAGATGAAAAAGTACAGGACTAACAAAATATAGTATATAATCTTTTCATGAAGGAGGAACAGAGTTTCAATGACGTACACTACACTTCTCTCTCACGCAGCCATATTCATAAACACACTCCTGCTTCGCTTTCCTTTCCCCTCCAGTTATATTCATTCAAGTAAAAATGGTCCAACACATTTATCTTAAATGCCACCTACGCTAACATTTGAACTTTTACCTTTCATTACCACTAATTACATTTAGAAGACAGCTTGCAGTTGATATAGATTCAGCTTCGCAACTACACGTCTTCAGACGGAGGGATGGTGATGAAAAAGTCAACAGAGTCACGCAGCAAAACCATTTTCCTAGTCACATTATGACCATTTAAATCCCCTTTTTTGTTTGTGTGTTTCAAACTACGCCTCCACACATTATGGGACACGCTAAAGCAAAAAGAAATCAATATATCCATCAATTATCTGACAGACAGAAAATTAATCTTTAGCTAGTTTGATAATTGGTTCTTCATTTCAGTCCAGTTTGTGTCTGTCTGACATTTTGTTAAGAGAACTAACTAAAAAAAAACATGAATCAGGTTCCTACCTATTATAATACTCTTAAAAATATTTATTTGCATTTCCCACATGAACTCAAGCAACTACAGTTTCCTCCCAACAAACTACAAAGTATAGTTCAAATAGTTTAGTCTAATAGAATATCTTGGAGTAAATAATAAGTAGCTGAAGCTAATTAGAGTTGTCACTCCTGCGACTGCTGTTCTTTCACATACACATGCAAACAAGTGCAGACAGTCAAGCGTAAGGAAATGCTGAGTCTGAACTATGAACACGCACAGACAGAAAACTCTTCACCGCGCACTCATGCGCTCGTCTTCCCACACAGCGCTGTGAGTGGAGCACACAAGGAGTCAACTGCTCCCTTCAGGCAGGGCACAAAGCTGCTGCTTGTTGCACGACTCCTATATTAACAGCTTGATCAAAAGAGTTGAGGCCAGAGTGGCGAGAGAAAGGGACGAGGGGGGCCAAGGCGGTGGAGACTCACACAGGAAAGGAGGGGCCAGCGCCTGCACCTGTACCTCCGGCCAAACACTACAGGCTAATGAATGAAGCATACCCTCCTCGCAGAAAAAAAAGAAAAGCCCTTAACAACAACAACAGCGTGCTTCATCTTCCTCTCATCTCTCTTTCCCTCCTTCTTTTCATAAGTAGTCTATTAGCAGGAAAGGGGCATTGCCAAATAGAGAGAGGGGGTAGAAGAGAAACAGGGACCCCGTGTTTGAATCCCACTGTGGTGGTGCCAACTTCACCATAGAGAAGAGCAACAAAGCAGCTAAGTGCCTGGGCATGGATCGGGGGAGGTGTAGGCAAATAGAGGGATAAAGGGGTAGTTTTGGGGGTGTACAGGAGGGAGGAAGTCTGACAGAAAAAGAGAAAGAGGGGAGACCTGAGGTATAGGAAAAAAAGCCAGTCCAGTAATCAAAGCTAATGGCTCCATTGTGTCTAAAAAGCATCTGATAGCTTTAGAGTGCACTGAGAGCAGCAGCGAGCGTGCAGAGGTGGAGCTGGAGAGGTGTGGCTGAGGGTCAATATGCATGTGTGTACGTGTGTTCCAGGCAGCCGGGTTGACACCTGCTCTATTGTGACTTAAAAGCTGAGCCACCTCTCTTCTTAAAAGGGATATTACAGTGCCTTTTTAGAGGCCTCTGTGTTTTTGCTTTATTATTATTTTCAGTGGAGTTATGATTGTCGGCCCTCTGCTTACAGGGGCTCTGGCCTCTGTGTGGCTGTGCACACCATACAATCATGTGTACCATTCAGGTGCAGGAAATTACAGGGGGAGCGATGGGAGGTGCGTGTGTGTGTGTGAGTGTGTGTGCCTGTGTGTGTGTGTGTGCGTGTGCGTGTGCGTGTGTGTGTGTGTGTGTGTGGGGCGATGGCGGGGAACAGATTTGAAAAGTCGCTCCAACAGCAGGGTCTGTTTTCACTTTCTGTGACATGTAGCTTTCTGTCTGACTGTTCAGAGGGAGCCAGGCAGAGTGTGTGTACGTTCTGTGGTGACCAAAAAAAAGGCAAGGGGGGGAGTGGTTTAGGGAGACTTAAAGATACGATCATCACTTTGTGTCACCGTTATCTTCCTCGCGTTTCAATGGGAACCTTCTGAGCAATGGTTATTACAGCAGTTCTTTTGAAGCGGAGGAAAGACAGGGGTGATTAACTGTGTGTGATGGAGAAACAAACCCTCATGCTCACATCTCGCTTCTGTTTCTCCCTCTGCTCGCTTCACATTCTCCTCCTTTGCTTTCTTCTCCTTCTCAGAATGTAGAGGGCGAAGACAAGCGGACTCGCACTCGGTCCAAGGGAATCAGAGGTGAGTACTGTCACCTCCCTACATCATGTCAGATCCCGTTTGTTAAAGAGGGTCCCCCGCTCACAGTAGACATGTGGGCCACGATGACCCCACATAATGCTGTGAAATAAAATGTAGATCCTTTTTAAGTCCCCAGAAAAGTTGCTGTGGGGGAAGAAATGCCTCATGATTCACATGTAGGATCTAAGATAAAAACACTGAGGTGGAGGTGATTTGAAGCTCTACTCTCAGGTCGTCCTGGATAACATTTCAGAGGTTTTCATCAGATTTGTTGTGCAGTGCAGGATAAAGCTTCATTAATGATCTGAGTGTTAGTTTTACCTCACGCTCTACACTGAAGCCTGGCAAGTTGAAAAGTGTTTGCAAAATGTTTGCAGCCGACGACTTGCTCGTTTTAAACTAAAACAAAATAATGTTCTGTTGCTGCCAGTGCCGGTAACGTCCAATATAAAAACATACTATTAGCAGCACGTGAAAAGCAGTTTATATAAATTTCAACACACGCGTGTGTATAAATCCATATTGGTGAGTCTGTCCATCTGTGTGTGTGTGTGTTTGATGTTTAGAAGTGAGACAGCAGAGCAACAGTTCACAGGGCGTTCAGGAAGGCGCCCAGTCATTTCAACTGCATGATGAAAGCTGCAGAAACTACGATGCTGCACACACACACACACACACACACACACACACACACACACATCAACAGTGTCTCGGCTCTTGGTGTATCTGATATCCCGGGGTCATTCTGACATGTGATTAATGCATGTGATATCAGAGCCCAAACTGAATTCTCCAAGATCGTATTGTTTTCTTATTCACTCGAAAGGAAAATAGGATATTTCTCCAAAGTCATTCTATCTCTTAACTCCCCAATCAATGCCTATAACCAGCCCAGAGCAGCCTGTTTGTGTGTGTGGGTGTGAGAGCAGAGCTTGATTTATGTTTTCAAGGCAATTACTATAAGTTGTCCCACAAAGAAGTGGGTTTTTTTGTTTCTTTTTTTTTTTTACAGATGAAGGCAGTTTTCCTTTTAATTTCATTTTGCCAATTATGATAACTAAAGTGCAACAATTAATCATGTTCTGTTGCTGAAGTCTGCATCTAATTGTCACATTTTCTGAGCAGCACTATGCGGTTTGGCTGATTTAGGTTTTTCCCCGCGTGTGTGTGTGTGTGTGTGTGTGTGTGTAAGAATACATGTTTGTGCTGATAGTGTTGTTTGTCTTTCTGAACATGTGTTTCTCTGTGTGTGTGTGTGTGTGTGTTTGTTTGCATGTGCTGTAGATGTGTGTGTTTTCTCCTGATCGTGCAGTCAGCAGTGTGTGAGCTGCTATGAGAAAGCCTCGTGGGATTCATATGCATTTGTGATTTATTGATCTGAGTTTCTTTTAGTAGCACAGCTTTTGAGCAAACGTTCACCTTTGTCCCCCCTCCCTACCCCCTCTTTCTCTCCCTCTTTTTCTCAGTTCCCATTGAGCTCGTAGGACAAGAGCTGAGGTAAGGAAACACCTTCATGTTTGTGCAAACCCCTTTCATAAAGTTCTTTAATGTGCACCGCAGAGCACCCCCGCCCCCCTACACTCATGCACTCGCTCTTCTTTAGATGATATTGTATAATATTATTTGTATTTTTTATCATCAGCACTTGTCAGCTCATGGTCAGCGCCTCCAACTGGCTGCTATTGATTTCTCACAGCCTTTCGCTATTTCCCACTATAAACACATACAGTAGATGCAGTGAAAAGGGTGTATGATCTTTTTGTGATCCGATCGAAGGATGCAGCGCGAGGAGAGTGGTTGAATGGCTGAGTCGTTTTTCCGTGTACACCCCCTTAACGTCCCCTTTCTCTCACCCATTCTTTCCCACCCAGTGCCTCACCCGCAATTAAGCCCACTCTCCTCCCTCTTCTCTGCGCTTCTAAATAATTTTTTCATCCTCTCGCATTTTGTCACACTTCACCTCCAAACATTGATCTGTGCTCAGCACTCCAAAGAAACCTATCAGCTTCTGAATTAAGAGAGAAAAAAACAGTGCGGAGGCCAGAGAGCACCTCATTTAAAATGCAAATGCTGCATTTTTTAATAAGCGAAATTAATAATAAGGATAATTGGAGTAATAAAGGGCAATTGCTGGGGGAAGTTAATGAGAATTGAAATGAGCTGTCCTGAGGGGTCATAGCAACCTGAATCAGAGGAGAGAGTGAAAGAAGAGAGAGAGGGGAGTAGAGCGAGACCTGATGATGATGACTGGTGAGGAGAGCAGAGCAGGGGAAATTACAGCAGGTCTCGGCTGATCCTTATCGCTCATAGTAACAGGATATAGGCCAGGGTTGATGTACGACAGACAATATCATGTTCTCCCCGGCTTGAAGCCACCTGCATTCATGCATTATGTGTCTGCTGGAAGCGTGTGTGTGTGTGTGTGTGTGTGTGTGTGTGTGTGTGTGTGTGTGTGTGTGTGTGTGTCGGGGGGTACACATCTTTGTGCATGTGCATTTGTGTGACGTGTGTGCTCACTTTACTTGTCTTTGCTTTGTTTCCTTTATCTTAATTTATTTTTTTCCTACTGCCTGTGGTTATCATTGCTTCTGCATAAAGACTAAAATGCACCGTGTCTTAAACATGCAGTATCTCTAACCTCCATCCATCTCATCCAGCTGCCCCACCCCTGGATGCAATGGCTCTGGCCATATCAGTGGGAGATACTCACGACACAGAAGGTAGGACAGATTGAAAACCCACCCTCTGTTTGTCCTTCTTCTCTGTCTGCCTGTCCTCCTTGTCCTCTCTGCTCCACAGCATCTTTACAGCCATGGGAAGGTGCCTCAGCCTGTTAGTAGCCAGGAAGTGGTCTTACACAAAACCACATCTGATCACATTTTCTTTACTGAAAGAGAATATAAATTGTTAATTAGTGAGCTTTAGAGATGCCGCTAGGTTTATTTAGTTACCTTTTAAATAGAGCCAATGCAGCTGCTTCCCTGTGTTTTCAGTTTTGTGCTCAGCTCGGCTCACCTAACCAGCAGCTGCTCGTAGCTTCACTTTTAGGATACAACTGTGCTCATGTCATTTTCTCTTTTTTATCTCCACTGCACCGTCATTCATTATATACTCTCACAAACAAAATGTTGAGTCATAATTACCAACATTTCTGTGACAATGACTGATGAGTGAAGTTTGAAAAATTAATAATGCGGAAAAAAGAGCAGAAGGAGGAGGCACATAGTCTTTCTGTTGATCATCTTCCATTCTTTTAAGTTGACATCGACTGACGTACTTCTGCAGA
Source organism: Microctenopoma stevenorrisi (assembly GCA_032270685.1). NCBI lineage: Eukaryota > Metazoa > Chordata > Actinopteri > Anabantiformes > Anabantidae > Microctenopoma > Microctenopoma stevenorrisi. The sequence goes on from JAUMTR010000006.1 coordinate 6,911,302, forward strand.
AATAAGCAGCACGTCATCCTAAAAATGAACAAGTTCATAATATCATTTATATAAAATCATGCCCGTGAATCTAAACCTAAGTAATAAAGTTTTCAGTGGACAGCAGCGAAATAAGATTTCCTCTGGTTTTATTCTAGCCTCATTGTCCCGCCCTCCATGCCTCGTCGGTGTCGCCTGCCCTCAGAGACTCTGCGGGACTCGGGGCGGCTCACTGGCTTGTGACTCCTCTTTATTGAGGGGCAGATATTAGCTATCTGTTTACATGTGTATTCATTCAGCGGGCAATTTCAGATGCACTTTGTTTATAGATCGTTCCTCAATCTCTTTCGGCGTCTCCCAGGTGAAAGTAAGAGGGAGTTTATTGGATTTCACCCTCCGCTGCTTTGCCCGCCGCCTTTCCATACAAGTTGTTCATTAAACGTTCCAGTCAATTGGCTGAGATTGGTTGTGATGTCTGAGTGAGGGAGCATGGTGCCCTCCTCAGGCCACATGTGTTGACTCAGCCTCTCTGCTGGAGGAATGCTCCATTCTTCTTCTTCTTCTCAGAGCACGTGCACACTTCACTGGCCTGCTTTAAGTCACCTGTGGACATGACGAGGTTTAACTGGACACGTTAGTGTTTGGCTTCACTGACTCAGTTCTCTCTGATCTGCTCTTTTCTCTCTCTTTTTTCAACCATCAGCGTTCTGGGTTGCCCCATAGCCAGAAAGCGACGTCTAGAGGAAGCAGAGGCTGAGCAGGAATCAGAGCGGCCGGCCTCAAAAAGGAAGTCCCACCCCCTGAAACTGGCCCTGGACGAGGGCTTCAGCACTGAAAGTGATGCCAGCAGCGAGGCTGATGGTGAGGGGGAGAAAGCAGGAGAAACCAAGGAGGAGGAGAAGGAGGAGAGGGAGACAGCTGCGGAGGAAAGGAAAGAGGAGTTGACAGACAACCCGACACAGAACGGACATATGAATGGACAGGACATGGAGCCACACAGCCAACAGAAGGAGGAGGAGGAGGAAGAGGAAGACACATATCAGAAAGAGGACAATGTCTTCACAGCTCATGAAGGTGCTCTTGAGATATCTTTACATCTCTCCTTGTTTATTCTTATACTCTGGAGTAGTCAGTAGATCATTGTAGAGATTAAACGATTAATAAACTGTTAATAAAAATGTAATCTGCGGATTAAATGGCTGCTCTAATGGTTTCAGCACCTTCATAAAGATAAAGCACTTACACAGGACAGATTAAAAAGAAATGATCAAAAGCCAAAAGCAGCAAAGGCTGATATCATGATGTATGTTCACTCACAGGCTGAGCGGTATTCCCCATGGTATGTAGGAAATCCTGGGGAGATGGTGCCTGTTATCTACCAGAGCACATCTAGGATATAGTAAGACATATAGTAGTATATGATTAGTCCCTGTCCACGTCAGTAGTGCAGGAGGTGAGTTGTCTCCCACACCTGCTTTTCTCTGGTACAATCTACAGGCTGCTTTAGATCTACAGAACCTGCCTCAGCAGGTGTTTTTCTTTCATTGTGGCGGCAGACAGGCAGGCAGGCCTGGTGATGAAGATATTGCTGACAACAGCTGTATCTCGCTGCATGACTCACACTTTCCTCTGTGTCACTGCTCTGACTTCTTCGTCTTTGTTCCCACAGAGGAGGAGTGTGTGATCATCGAGCCTGAGCTCAGAGCAGCGCCACCTGCGCGCGAGGAGAGTCCGTCTCCTTTTCAGAGTGCCGAAGACGTGGCCAACTCTCTCCTCCACCTTGGCCGAGTCTCCAACAACAGTGCTTTAAATGTGACCATTCAGCAGTCTGTTGCTATGGAGACTGAGGAGGATGACACTGTGGAAGCTGAAAGGGGTGAAGAAGTAAAGGACGAGCAGGAGGGGAATATGGATGAGGGGGAAGAGGAGGAGGAGGAGGAGGAGGAGGAGGAGGAGGAGGAAGCGGTTCATCGAGTTCAAGTGCAGGAGGAGTCATCTGTTCTGCAGAAGGAGGGAGAGGAGCTGCACGATGAGCAAGATGAGGGTGAAGACAGGAGCATCCACGTGAACCAGGTGAGCCACCAGTATCTGATCGAAGATGTCCGCCGTGAACAAATCAATGATGACGAAGATAGCGAAGAAATGGACGTGGAACTGCAGAGGCAGCACACTTCAGCGGTAGACGAGGAGGACGAGGAGAAAGATGAAGAGGACCACAGGGAACGCGTTTTGTCCATTTCCGATGTGCCAACTGCCATCCTCACCATCACCAGCACCGCAGCAGCTCAGGGAACACACATCAAGACTGAAGATCACAGGGCCAGTCCTCTGGAGGACTACAACTCACACAGGGCAAGTCCCCTCGACAAATGTGACTCTCATAAACCTAGTCCACTTCAAAACTACAAGACCAGCCCTCCTTTATGCTACAGCTCCCACAGGGCCAGTCCACTGGAGGACTACTTTCCCAGCAACCGAGGTGAGAACTATAAAATCCACACGGCCTTGTCCTTGGCCTCATCTGAAATTATCGAGGTTCGATCAGATAAGTCGGAGGAAAAAGACCTTGATGTCTTGGATGGGGACGATGAGCCTGATGACGACAGCCTGTCACAGCGCTCCACGGTGACAGACGAGTCAGAGATGTTTGACATGACCCGAGGGAATCTGGGTCTGCTGGAGCAAGCTATAGCCCTGAAAGCAGAGCAGGTGAAGCCAGCTGGGCCCAGAGAGCTGCTCCATGCCCCAGATATCCACCACCAGCGATACTTCACCATGGAAGACAGGCCCAGGCACCTGGACGTCATCCGCAAGAGCTACTTCAGCAAAGGTAGGACAGAGGGGGAAGAAGCAGAACCACAACATGTACTGAGTCCACAATACATGAATGAACATTCGGTTTTTCAAAGCTGTGTTACTGTAGCATCACGTGATTGTGCTGCTGTAAGAGGAGTCTTTGGTGCGGAAGTAAAGGATGCATTTAGGGAACATCTTCATATTTGTTTCGCTTATTAGCTCTTTTTGGGAAGAGTTAGGTGAGTTGGTAGATACCTATGTGCTAAACATGAAGCTAAACACACAGAGAGATTGCCAGTCTTTATGCTAAGCTAATTTTGTGCCGCAATGACACGAATGGCTCAAATGTTGTAAGGTTTATGAAATGTCGGGTGATAAACTCCATTATTCATGTGCATGAAAAGAAAATCATCATAGTTCTTTACACAGAAAAGATTCTGAATTCAGTCACCGTCACTCGTATCTATGCAAATATACAGAAAGGATGTTTTTAACCAGCACAAGGTGTCATGTAACTCACTTCCTGTTGGAAGCTGAATTAACTTCCATGAAGAGCAGAGAGGAGGCGCTCGAAGAAAGAAGGAGGAGGAACAACAGTGAGGCGGAGAGAAAAAAGAGGAGAAGAGCGCAAGTTGTTCCACAGCCGCTGGTGTAGTGTTTGTTTACATGCTGCATGTGTTCGGGCCTTGTATTTCACAGTTGGCATGCTGCCCACTTGTCATGCCTCTCACACTATAGCAGTAGTGTGATTACATGCCTGGTAGTCCTGCCCTATCCTTGGCCTCAACTCCCTCCTGTGGTGACGTTCCTGTTCAGCTCGACGCTAATTAGGAGATGCATGTCTCGTTAACATTCAATTTGAAGGCCAATAGAGCATCACACCATCCTCTTGCTCCTTTTTCCCATCTCCAGTGCCACCGACACTGACTGGCTTACCTCCAGTAGCAGAGGGGAGGAGTAGGTGGCTTTAATTATGTGTAAATTATAGTGGTGCAATTTCCTCCTGATGCATTTTCAGGTGTTGTTTTCTCTAAGATTTTTGGAAAATGTCAGACAAGTGCAGCAAAGGTGGTGGAAATGATCAAACTGCACAGGCTAAGTAGGAAGTGTTTCATCTCCACGCACATTTAAACCAATGCACAAGACACAGACATACATAAGACCTGAGACATAGATGCAGAAGGCGTGGCTTTTGTACAGTTGTCTGAAATATGTCTAGATTTTATGCTCAGCCAAGCAGACTGTCTGATGGCATTAACCACTTGCTTTTGTCCTCTTTATTTATCTCCTCTCCTCTCCTCTCCTCTCCTCTCCTCTCCTCTCCTCTCCTCTCCTCTCCTCTCCTCTCCTCTCCTCTCCTCTCTCCTCTCTCCTCTCTCTGGTCCCACCGTCCATCCAGAGAGCAGTAGGCCAGAGAAGAGGGAGAGCAAGTGTCCCACCCCAGGCTGTGATGGGACAGGTCACGTGACTGGTCTCTACCCCCACCACCGCAGCCTGTCAGGCTGTCCGCACAAAGACAGGATCCCCCCGGAGAGTGAGTCTTTTTTTTGTTCCAGCTGCTTAGAAGATGAAAATAAGCTAGTAGAGAGGAGAAATGACAACAAAGGGCAGCCTGACATTGACAGAAACTCAGTACTTCTCATTACGGGAGGTAGACATCACAGAAGTGCTGTAATACCAGTTTAATCATGATTTCCTGAGGTTTTGAAGAGTCTGTGTTCTGATCCAGGCCTCACTGAACTAAGGTCACTGTGGCCTCATACATCTGATGCTCAGACCATCGCCTGCAACACTCGAAGGCCACAAACAACTCAGCAGCTGCTGTGTAGTATCTCTCTCTGAGACTGTTGACTTTACACTGCTGTTGCTGAGGATACAGCCAAGCATCTAACAGCTGACTGGTCAGAAAGGTTGACCTACCAGGTTTTTGATTTAAACGATACGTCCTACGTGTGTAGGACGTACGTGTGTATCAGAGGCCGTCTTTCTGTAGCTATGACTACAGGTCTACTTTTCAGCAATGATCTGATTAGGATATTAAGATGTTTTCCTGTTGGTGTTGTACTTTGGGACTGATTGAAGATACTGCAGTGTTCAGCTTCATCTGTAGCTGCAGAGCTGCTGCCTGTGTCTGTTTCGTTGAGTCCACGGGGTGCAGTAATAACCATTCATTAGCAGCCCTTTGTTCAAAAATAGAAAGTAGCTGAAATATTCACCATTTTGTTATGTTGCCACGGTCGAGGGTGGGTTTTCTCTGACTGCATTATTTTCTCTTCAGTTCTGGCCATGCATGAGAACGTGCTGAAGTGTCCGACCCCGGGCTGCACCGGTCAGGGCCACGTTAACAGCAACCGTAACACACACCGCAGGTACGCATACATGTATCACACAAGCTACGTATTCATGTATGCAGCACAGCCGACGTGTCAGTCCACATCAGCGTGATGAGGATTTACACGGTCAGCAACATGCTCCCTGTTTAATATTCCTCTTTTTTCCCTCCAGTCTTTCTGGATGCCCCATTGCTGCTGCAGAGAAGCTGTCCAAGGGCCACGATAAGCCGCACATCCCTCAGCCAGGCACTGAGCACCTCAAAGGAAGTCCTAATGACAGAGTGCTGAGGTGGGTGATCGAAAAGAAGATCCAACCACTAAAGTCAGTCGACCGAGTTCTTTGAACAAATTCTGACAAAAGTCATGAAAGGGTCAATAAAAAACAACAGTTTCATTAATATAACACTAATGAAAAAGAAATCTGGTGCTTATACCAGCTCGTTAACCTCTAATTAGTAGGTTCAAAGAAGACTAAATCTATCAGTCCTAAACATTAACACTAAAACTCATTATGCTTTCCTTTTTTCTGTGCGTGTCTTTAACTCTTTACCTGTTATATCCTTGAAATTCTTCCGATGTACGTCTGTCGTCTTTCTAGAAAAAAATCTAATTAGCAACCTTTGAGCCTTTTAGGGTATAGGAAGAGCATAAAGCGTTTTCATTTCTTTTTACACTCTGCTTTAATATTTTAACTTGTCGTAATATTAGATGTGTTCAGTTACAGTTTGGACTCGTGTGAAAACACTTTGGTGCCTTTTGTCCTTGGAAATGCACCATAGAAGTAAAAGAAACAGCCTGAACATAGTGAACAGTTCCTGAGTCCCGCTTTACCAACCTGCTTCACAGTCCTGACCTTGGTTTCTGCGGCCTTATGAGAAGCGACGGTGGCCTGTGAATCCGTCAGTATACAAAGAAAGTCTGGAAGCACCAGTCTAGCAGTGTAATCATTACTGTCACCTCAAACACTGAGATCTCTTTATCTTCATTCATCTCCCCCAACCAGCCAGGCACCCTGATCACAGCCAAAAGAATGATAATTAACACAAACCAGACACTGGTATTATGCTAAATCCAGGCTCTTCCTCGTTGGTATTTTAATTAATAATGCAGCCGATAAGCTAATTATGCAAGTTATAGGGGCATTGCAGGGGATAGGAAAAATAATTGCTTTCATAGAGGAAAACCTCATCTGTGGTTGGACAAAGCACTGAGGATTAAAACATAATAAGGCTTGCTTTGTTTTCCCTTCTCAGGTTGTTATTAGAAAGAATTCCTCACTCGTGTCCTAATGGAATCCAGGGTGAATGAATAAAAAAAAAACATGAACAAACATCGTTGGTCTCAAAAAAGTTTTTCTTTTCCTGCCATGTAACGAAATCCTCCTTCGTGAGTTACTGGCGTGCCACCCCGCAGCAGCGGGACTACAAGCCAGGTCATGTAGCCTATTAATGAGCGTATGGTTGGAGACCAGAGACTGATATGGTAAAAAAAAACAAAAAAACGGGCAGAGAAAGGCGACACTACTCCCGCTCGTCCTGCTTTTCTCCTTCTTTCACCACTCCCTGCTCTCTCTTTCCTCTCTTCCTCCGCCCTTCTGCCTCTCACTGGTCCATCAGTGGATTTACGCCAACAGGTCTCACAAAAGCCCAGGCTCTCCAGGAAAACGAGAAGGCTTAAAGCTCATAAATTCCATGCTGTACAACATGCAAATGTGCCCTCTACTGATAAGAGCGCTTTTAATCCTGCTGCACTCCTGCTAAGTACACTGTTGCCCCTATCTTTACTCTCTCTATGTCACTCTATACCTCCCTCTCTTATTCCCTTTTTCTTTACTCCTCTCTGGTTTGTTTTATTGTGTGAGTCTTTATTACGTTGATCTTCTTTTAATTCCCATCTCGTTAGATATTCCGTTTTATTCAGTCCTATTCTACCTTCTGCTTTACTTTGTCTTTAATCTCTCGCCTTTCCTCCTCACCCGTCGCCGGGATAGGGTTAGCACCATTGTGACGTCTGCTCCCTCTCCCCCTCACAGGCCCATGTGTTTTGTAAAGCAACTGGACGTGCCCCCGTACGGCAGCTACAGGCCCAACATGGGACCCGCCACGCCCCGCGCTAACCTTGCCAAGGAGCTGGAGAAGTACTCCAAGGTGTCCTTCGATTATGCAAGCTTCGACGCTCAAGTGTTTGGGAAGCGCATGCTTGCTCCAAAGATGCCCACCAGCGAAACCTCACCCAAAGCCTTCAAAAGTAAGAAAGGTTCCCGCCGGCATGTGATCTGCTTACTGAGGCTGCACATCGGGAATATTTCTCTCATTTCACGGCACATTCTGCTGCTGATGTTTTAGAGACGAGTACACTGACATTTTGTGAAACACTAAACACATGTTCAGTCGTCAGTCTGCTCACTTAACTCTGTGAATTGAATTAAATTTCTGCCTCCTGCAGCTAAGCCCCCGTTCCCCAAGTCATCATCGCCCAGCCTCAGTCTCCACGGTTACGGGAAGAGCTCCACCTTGTCCTACGACTACTCCCATGATGCCGAGGCCGCTCACATGGCTGCCACTGCCATCCTCAACCTGTCCACGCGCTGCTGGGAGAAGCCTGAGAACCTTAGCATCAAACCCCAGAACAAGGCAAACACACCGCTTCTGTTCATATGTCCTTTACTCATGGTTGTAATGAAAGGGCGTCGGAAAGAAATCTATCACCAGCCATTAAAAACTACAGACAGAGAGTGAATCCAAAGTGGCGTGAGGCTGCTGTTACTACTGTAGTGTTCTTTTCTCCATAGCACTCAGAGAAAGAGATTATTATCTGATTGAAGCGCAGATTGAAACATCGCAGGCCGCAGCTGGTGAGATGAGAGGAGAAAGCAATGGGTGTGCCTCTCCTCTCCTCTCCTTGCTCATTTTTTTCTCTCCTCATCAACTCTGCATGAATTTATCATCAGGAGGCATTGGCTTACAGCAACAGGAGAGTGTTGAGATGCGGTTGCATCACCTCACCCGTCCTCTTTCATCCTTCCATCCATCCCACACACTTTTCATGTTGTTATTGAATTTGGCTGACTGCCAGTTCCCTGGATTACTTTTCCACCAGGTAGCCTTTTTTCATTATCTGCCGGACGGATCTCCCACTCGCTTCCTCCACCCTTGCCACTCTTTCTTTCATTTTCTTTTCACCTCTCTTTTTACGCTACTATTTGTCCATCCTCCTCTCACTGTTCCTCTCTTTCTCTGTTTATACCATCTATCTCTCACTCGCTCCCTCTTTCCCCTCTCGGTGCACAGGAGGTGTAATTGGAGCACCACTTTCCCCCATATTGTGATTTTTAAAAGCCTTTTTGCCTCACAGAGGAGAGAAAGTGACTGCTTCATCATTTTTTGATTTCCTGACAGGGTTTTAGGAAGATAAAAAGTGAAGATTAATGTCTCAAGCAGCACAGAAAAGTAAGGTGTTGTTCAGCAAGGCACCCATCCAAGAGTAAACCTTAGTTGTGGAGTATTACAGCTCCGATCAGCCGGGGACTGATCTGCAGTCAGAATCTGAGCCAGTTGAAATCCAATATTGAAACACTGGAACACTGAACTCATCAACCGGGGACATTTCTGGGAACTATTCCCGTTTTCGTTCCTCCTCTTCTAACCCTTTGATTTTCCTGGCCCTTGACCAGCCCATATGAGCACCATGTTAGACGAATGCTGAAAACATAGCTCATCTCGCTCATCTCTCCGTCTGTTTCACCTGCCAGCATTATAATAGAGCAGAGAGAGATGAACCGTGTTGTCGGTGCTGCTGGCAAAGTACTACTGGAGTATGTTGGCTATGATTACAAACTCGCTTAAGCGATGAAGGTGGTGTTCTGAACTCGAATATGTAGCACTCACGCTGATGTGTTTGTTTGATTCAAGCTTTAGGGCAATTTTACAAGCAGGTGAAGGTTTCTAGTAAAATCTGATTTGAAATCCATCCAGTGTAATGTTAATGGGTACATAAGAACTGCAACACAATGGATGAATAACAGTCTTTATCACACGTACTGTGTAGACGCTTTACCTAATTATGTTTATGTATTAATCTTCCCAATCAGTCTGGAATCAAATGAACTAATGATATTATTAATTAGAGTGAGCTGCATCTAATAACCTGTGAAATAACTACATTATTGAAAATGCAGTTTTTTCTATTTTTATTTTCATAAAAATGATTGGATTTACTTCACGAGCTGTCACCAGTACATCACCCATAGTTTTGCTGGTGAGCTTGGAGCAGTCCTCAGCATTTAAATGATGAGACAGCACTGATGCAAAGTCTGAGCATGTTCTCTGTAGAGAATCACTTTGTCCATTCATATGTTGGACATTATTATGACATTATTATTTCCTGTTGATACTGCTGTGCTGCAGCCCTGGTTAGAAACGCCCTGTGTTTTCTCTGTCTAGGAAATGGACATTGAGGTGGATGAGAACGGTACCCTGGATCTGAGCATTAAGAAGCCCATTAAACGAGAGGGCAGTCTGTCTGGCACCAGCCCCGGGGTTCGGTCCCCGGACCCTTCCTCCTCCTCCTCTTCCTCGCTCCATCACGGTGGAAACAGCGGAATGACATCACCAAACATACAAGCCTACAAGCAGGAGGACTGGGAGGGACCCCTGGACTACACCAAGCCCTGCCGCCAACGGGAGGAGGAGCTGGATGAGGTCAGCGCAAACGCCTGTATTTCCTGTGATATTAGTCACAGAGGGAGCGTTGCAGCATAAATAACAACAGACAAAGTTCCCCCTAAGCTATTTAAATAAAAACTCATTATGTCTTTGTCTAATCCCTTTGCCGTATTTCCTGCCCCCTTTTCCTCTTTCTGTTATTTATTTATTTCCCTAAAATGCGAATGTTACTATACAGTTAAAACATTGCACCGTGCAACAGAGGTGGTGTGTCAGGTGCATTGCACCATCCTGGCTTTGGTATATGCTAATTTTTACGCCTTTGAACTGTTTCAAAAGAAATATAAAGGGCCTTGAATGTAAATTTTTTATGAAGACATTCTGCATTTGGAAACATCAGTTGTCTACAAAAGAATAAAAAGGGATCAGTGTAGAGAATTGTGTGCACATGGTGGTTTGCAAAGTCTCTTTGCTTGTATACAAATAGTCAGAACCTTGCGACAAAGCCATCACTCATGATCTTAAACAGTCAACACATCAGTACCCTGGATTTGCCTGCCTCAGGGTTTTAGACATGTATTTGTGATTTTTCAGATGGAGCACACTGCCCAGTCCTTTGTGTCGTCTGACCCCGAGGACTGTGACATGATGCAGGATTGTCTGGAAGAGAGGAAGTACCCAGGGGAGGTCACGACCCCGAGCTTCAAGGTCAAGTTCCAGCCCAAGGACAGCAAGAAAGAGCTTCTCTCGTAAGTGACCACAGTCACCACGCCTCGAGTCTACAGCACATACCACAGGCTCTGTGCTGTGTTTGTTAGCATGTCAGCATAAAAACACCAACAAATGAACACAAGGTACCGATAAGGACGATAGTTTTGCAGGAATTCGACTAAGATACTAAGTCCTATATAACATTAGCGTCACTAATCTTCTCCGCGTTCGTCTCTTCCCTCTCCCTCCTCAGGTGCCCCACACCTGGTTGTGATGGCAGCGGCCACATCACTGGAAACTACGCATCCCATCGCAGGTATGCACCATTGCAGACTTATTCCAGTCTACTAAAAATAAATTCTGATATGAAACGTGAACTCTATTGAGACTCCTCTGCTGCTACTCTCCACCTGAGTCTAAAGCAGGCGCACCATGACTAATTCAAATATTTTATTTGATCTTGACATGCCAGAGGCAATAATGTAGCGTGAGCCCAGGAAGCAAAGACGGTCATTGACTTTGATATGCATCAGTAATTTACTTCTTGCCGTCTGTCCTCCTCTTCCTAAATGACCTTGGTATGCCTCGCATTCTTGATTTCCCTTCACTCATGTCTTTCTCCTCTCTTCTTTCAATCCGCTCACACTTGCTTTCCTCCTTTCTTGTCGCCCTCCTCTTCTTCTGCCTGTCCTCTGCTCTCTCTTTTTCCCCTCAGTCTGTCTGGGTGTCCTCTCGCTGATAAGAGCCTTCGGTCCCTAATGGCGGCCCACACCCCTGAACTCAAGTATGTCTGCTGTATGCCTTCACTGCCTTTTCACTGCCACTTTAATGCACTGCCGCTGACGCCGGCCACGGCCACAATGCTTTTATTCTGCTGACGCTAACTTATCTTTTGTTGCTTGCTGCTGCTGCATCTGTCACGGTGATTTTCTCTGCATCTGGCTAGGACCATGCTTGCTTTCACTTCAATCAGCACATGCAAATGTGAAATGAAACTGTAATCCCGTAGCACACGTAGCTCTTTACTAGACACTAGAGCCACTAAGAAACAAATGTTTAAACGGCAGAGAGCCTGAAACGATCAGATTGGAATCATTCTTTTTCTTTCATCTGCATACAACATCTATGCCTTTTTTTCCTGACAACCTTGCGCTGCTGTGTTCTTTCCCAGATGCCCCACTCCAGGATGTGACGGCTCAGGTCACATCACAGGAAACTATTCCTCCCACAGAAGGTAACAAACCAAAAAAAACCAACGTGCACAGACAAACATGCACACACACACACACACACACACACACACACACACTTTGACATACATAGACACAAACAGTGAGTCAGAGAGGCCTAGTGACAGTTCATGGTAGAATTAGACAGGGACCACATACTCACACATCTCCACACCTTTTCATTGTCCTTTCCTTTTGGGCCATCTTAGGCGTTTCTGAGTTGATTTGGTTTGTAATTTGGTTGAGCAACCTCTGTAAAATTATTCTTCCTGATAATGTTCTCTCCGTTTATCAAGAAATCACCAGAGCTTTTTTTCAACCCTATGTTATCAACTCCATACTTTCTGTTTTCAGTCTCTCTGGGTGCCCGCGTGCCAAGAAAAGTGGAATTAAAACTCCTACCAAGGACAACCAGGAGGACTCCGAGCTTTTAAAGTTCGTACCGCTCAGAAAGCCATAATGTCTGCTTTTAGCGAGACTGACGGTAAAAGTAAAATGCAATGAAAAAAAGAAAGAGAGCGAGAGAGAGAGAGAGAGAGAGAGAGAGCAAAGTCATTGAGAGACACTTATATGGGTAGTGACCTGCCCCCATAATTGAGTCAAACACTCAGGCACTTACTGATGGGAAAATACACTTACTGCAGATACTGATTCTGAAAGTAGTTCATGTTAGATTATTGTAGAGAAGTTTGTCAATACATAAGAAATACATGGGCTTCATGTTGAGTTTGAACACGATTTATCTAATGTGAATAACACCATGTGCTAAGCTTCAATTATAATATTCATTGCATAAATAATGTACCATAAACACATGTAAGAAAATAATGTAACATAGTCAAGAAAGTGTGGAAGTCAAATCTTTTTCTCTACAGGTGAAATGTTTACTTCTTCATGTCTAACCTTTGTACTTTCTCACTTTTTAAACTTCTTTCCTTGCTGCCTGGCTTCAACACTTCTTCCTCTCCTGCTGCACGATTCTCCTCTCCTCTTTCTCTCGCTTCCCTCCTTTCCTCTGCTCCCTGCAGATGCCCGGTGCCGGGCTGCGACAGCCTCGGCCACATCAGTGGGAAGTACGCCACTCACCGCAGCGCCTATGGGTGTCCGCTGGCAGCCCGCAGACAGAAGGAGGGGCTCCTGAATGGCACACCCTTCAACTGGAAGGCCTTCAAGACAGAGGGTCCAACCTGTCCCACCCCAGGCTGTGATGGCTCTGGACATGCTAATGGAAGCTTCCTCACGCACCGCAGGTAAAGATGCATGCAGGCTGTCAAATATAACACTAACCGTCTTCGCCTCCCTAAATGAGAACATAGCAGCGTGGATTTAGACTTAGTTCAATCATTCTTAGTTCAACCATCATTGTTTTTAAAGTAAAGTCCTGTGCTGGGAAGTTTGAGTCTAAGCTGCCTCTGAACAGAAACCTAAAATGACTCTTTAGCCTAGAAGTAATCACAGTGTGCAGCTCCCTGTAAAACTACAACTGTCTGTTTACAGAACAATCAAATGACTGAGATTTTTATGGCTTCCTGTTTCCAGAAGCCAGACTTTGGCTGCCTCAGGTTTTTTCATGATAAACATAAGAAACTAACATAATTAGTTTAGTTATGATGTATTTCTACACTATCTGTTTATGTATGAGGTCAGATGTGTTTGCTCAGGCCACAGGGTGATATGTGTGTGAGCTGCAGTCTCATGAATCTGTTCGCCACTTGTGCTTCCAGCCTCTCAGGATGCCCCAGAGCTCTGCACGCCAAGAAGAAGGCCAAGTTCCCCACCGAAGAGTTCCTGGGCACCAAGTTCAGAGCCAGTGATGGTAAGATGGCAAATCTGTATTCTATCCTTTTCAACTAAACAACATATGCTCTGTTTCTCATAAAAGCAAAGACAGACCATGCTTCTCTGTCCTAACGTATTCTAATGTTTCCTCGTTTTAACGTATTCTCTTTTAGTTTTGGACAGTGACGAAGACATCAAGCAGCTCAACAAAGAGATTAACGACCTCAATGAATCCAACAACGAAATGGAGGCTGATATGGTCAACCTGCAGACTCAGGTGTGTGCTTCACTGAACATGTGTGTGGTGGCTTCTCACTGGCTGAGACTTCAACTCATGAATTCACTCAAGCCTGTTAGTTATCACCAAACAAAAGTCATCTCAAGCCATAGTATAGGCACAGTATATAAGTGAGGAGAGGCCGTCTGCCTCGACCGGTTGGGTGGCGAATCATCACCAGACTGTTCCCTGAATTTTCTTCACTTCTAAAAGAAGGTTGCTGTGTGTTGCAGATCTCCTCCATGGAGAAGAACCTGAAAACCATCGAGCACGAGAACAAGATGATTGAAGAGCAGAACGAGGCCCTGTTCATGGAGCTGTCTGGTCTCAGTCACGCCCTGATCCGTAGCCTGGCTAACATTCGCCTGCCACACATGGTGAGTTATTATCCCAACACCTGCTGCAACAAACAACACTTTATGAGTGAATATGTTTATTGTGAGGTGAAGCTGTGTATAGGGCTTCGTTTCCCTGCTCCCCCCGGTTAAGATTGGTTGTTGTTTGCATCACAGCAGGAGCCGATCACCGAGCAGAACTTCGACAGCTACGTGAGCACCCTGACCGACATGTATACCAACAAGGACTGCTTCCAGAGCCCGGAGAACAAGGCTCTGCTGGAGAGCATCAACAAAGCTGTGAAGGGCATCAAAGTGTGAGGCTCAACGTGCGCACACAAACATGGAAACTGTCCTGAAGTGCAGGAGCATGATGGAGGTGGAGAGACGGAGAGATGAAAGAGAGATGTTGAAATACTCTACAATATATTGAAATATGATTCAAAAACAAAAAGGGAATTCAGGTTATTTAACGGCAACTTAAAAAAATCATCCCAGGGAGCACTCTGTTTGAAGAAAAGTGACGAGGACCAAAATCCACACCATGCTGCTGCTGGGATTAGATGGAGGAGATGGATCCTTCGCTCAGAATGAATGGAAGAGAGGAATAGTGTTACTAGAAACTGTATCTGGGGGATTTAACATGCTGTATGTTTACCTGGTGTCTCTTTTGTGTCCTTAACTGTTTGTGGAGGAGGTGTCACTGTCGCGCGGCAGACTGGTCACAGCGCGTCGCGCCAACTAAAAGGCGAAAGGAGAAGGCGAGGTCGCTCAGACGAGCTCACAGAGGAAGACGCAGGCGAACGTGGAGTCTCTCAGTGCTGTCCTGTAGCATTCACTGTGGCGCGTGTGTGCTTTTTCCAGGCTCCGCAAAGAAGCTGTCTGATTCATGACTACACACACACACACACACACACACACACACACACTCCAGCAATATGAAGCATGCACTAAACTGAATTTGTGTTTGCTTTGTGGTATTACTGCAGCAAAGACGTCAACAGTGCAATGTTGACTCGGTACGCGGGGGAGGGAGGGGATTCTTCAAACAAGGTCATGAGACACATCCAGGAAGAGTGCAGGTTGTTTTTCATTGGACAGATGGTATCATGATTTCAAACGCAGCACATAAATCCTTTTGTTTTCTTTCTTTGAACTGAAATAATGATAGTAATAGTGTGCACACGATTCAGTTTCAGTTAGTCATATCAATAGTATTTATCAACATAGGAATTGCACTTCATTTCAATTAATAGTTTTGTGGTCCAATAATAATTATTGTTATATTTGAATTATTTAAACTTGTTCACTTTTAAATTGTAACTTATTGTCATTTATGTTATTGAGGTTTATTTATTTGAAGCAATCTATTTATTAACTTTGTTTTGTATCACACAAAAATGCATTTTTAATTATTATGGTCAAAGTGATTTCGCAGATGTCTTAGTCAATATTTTAAGAATCTATATAGATAACTGACGAGACATATTTGTTTTGAGTACTTTTTAAAAAGGCTTTTTAAGTGCAGATGTTTTATAACGATGACAATTTTTTGGGATAATTTTACAAGAAAATTCGTTTTGGGTCCTTTTTTTCCATTTGTTTATGTTATTTCTGTTCCTGCTAAAGTCGGGAAGCCACTGCTGAGAAAAGAAGAAAGTATGTATTTATTATTTATTGAATATGAAAGAAATGGACTGATATGGCTGTATATTTATTTTGTTATTTATGTGCGTGATGTTGACGGTTGAGTCTGATTAGTCTTAAAGCTCCACTGCTAATATTTAAATAAAGAAACAAAATCAATACAAATACTGTTTGATTACTTAGGCCTATACTTATAGACATACCAGCAGCTGATTGTAAAGACAAAAAAAAGATCCCAACAAAGCAATCACTGTTCTGTTGCTATCTGGTCTCTGTATGTTTGCTTTGGTCAGGGGAAGGAAACCATCAAAAGTCAATAAAAAAAGTTACCTCTCCGAAGTGTGTTGTAGCAGCCAAACCCGGCTCACCCCAAACCTCTGTGATGTACCAGAGATACTTTATTATCATTATCTCCATCAGTGCAATGGTACACGTACAGAGCCCCGTTCCAGCAGTGTTTTAAGCTGGATGTCTCCCACAGCGACATATCCGACCTTCCCAGATACTCCACAATGGCCTACTACGACAAACTTTTATCAGATAAACATACACACCCTTGTAGCCTTACTCAAGATTTTAATTTTTTGATGCACAAAGTGCCACTGAAAAAGAAAAAAAAAAGAGAACACACTTTCTTTCCTGATTATTAGCATTTCTGCAATGTAACAATGTCTGGTCCTGGGAAGACCACGGCATCAAGAGAGTGGTGATTGTTTCAGATGCCTTTATTTCTCTGCCAAGATGGCCAAAAGTACACTATATATACATTCTGTATAAATAGATTTTAAAGATGCTATATATATGAATATAAACATACATATATTTTTCCAGTGTAATTGTTGACTTGCTCTTCTTCTTCACTTGTATTATCTTATCAAATGGTCCCTAGCTGTCTAGGAGAGATGGAGAGGGGCGTTATTAATATGAGGCAGTTACACTTTCTTTAATATCACTAAGACCTGTTCAACTGTGGCTTTAAACATACCATTCAGCCAGGCTGAAGACAAAGTAGGCGTTGTTAATGACACAGTACAATACTATGGAAGAATTTAATGGGTTTCCTTGTTTTATTTCCTTTTATTTGTCTGTCCTTGATCCATAATTGTCAAAAAACTTCTAATGTATGTTGTACTACTGAATCTGAGAAATGACTGTCAATTTGAAACTCGATGGTTGGCTCTTTGTTCCTACGTGTTGTGAGTTCATGTACAGTGAAAAAAAAAGATGCCTCTGAATAATGTTCTGCACATAGTGTTTGGCAGCATTGTGCAGTTATTGTATTGTTATTAGTAAGGTCTGCTCGCCGTGAGCCAGTTCTCTCTCATGTTCAAACAAGCAAGTAGGAGACTTCAGTGTAACCTGCCTTTGAGTGATCTGTTGCAGCTACTGTGGTGTATAGTATGTTACCCTTGTGTAACTCTGATGTCAAAGGCATGTTGTAAATGTGCTTTTAGCCGATGTAGAATGAAACTCCTTTGTGCACTTTCTAGCCACTGAAAATGCCAGCATTTGAGTCTCAGCTTAAGAGAACCCCCAACAGATCGCAGGCAATAGCAAGTATTCACCGTCACTGGAGGGCGCATCACAAATGTTTGTTGCTGGTCGTATAGGGAACAACCTGTAGGTTGTGTTCATCGAGACATCTCTTTGATTCAGGGGGGTTCAAAGCTCAAAAATGTATTGGGATAAAAAAGGGAAGTGGTACTTTCTTTTCTGAACAAAAACCAAAAGAGATTGACAGGAAGCAGAGTTTGGTTCTCAGGTGACCGGGGAGAGCTGCTAAAGCTGAGCAGAGCAATGCCATAGGTCAGCCAGTCAGCTGAGGCTAGAGGCGATAGCAGCGGCTGGATCAAGGCCGTGTGTGAAATGAGATGAGTGCGTGGGAGTGGGAAATTGATTTGCCAGGCTACACAATCTCTCCCTTGTTTTAGGAGGAGGCGTTTGTTGCATAAATATGTGTCTATCACTCAAAAGAATGTCAAAGCTTTTTATGACTTTTAAACCCTCCACCTTCCCCTCGCTCTTCATGTCTTGTGTAACCTTTCCTCAGGAAGGAGAGTTTTGATGCATTTGGTTAACAAAGTAACGCATTCTTCCTCTGCTGAAATGCACGAGAATACTACCCGAGAGTGTTAAGCCTGTGAATATTCTCCTAACTTATTTGATATGGCATGACCCCTTTTAAACTGCTTGATGAAACTGTCTACTGAGGTAT
Organism: Microctenopoma stevenorrisi; assembly: GCA_032270685.1. Taxonomy (NCBI): domain Eukaryota; kingdom Metazoa; phylum Chordata; class Actinopteri; order Anabantiformes; family Anabantidae; genus Microctenopoma; species Microctenopoma stevenorrisi. The sequence continues at coordinate 6,929,267 of JAUMTR010000006.1, forward strand.
GTAAATGAATAACACTGAGGCCATGAAAGCGTAGCATTTTCAAAAAATGTCAGCTGAGAAAGCAAATGCAGCCTACGGTTGGTTCTGCGCCCACGCACTGTATGTTTTCTTATTTACATAAAAGTACTGAGTGATGGAGTGAGGAGTTTTATTATTCCAAATAGCAAAGGAAATTAAAAAACAAACTGGTCGGGGCCCAGTTTCCCTGAAGCACCTGGAATGAAAATGGTTTTCGCCCTTTGCATCCTGATTTCATGTTAGCGTCAGACTGTATCTTGGATTTGTCAATAGTCACACTTTGACACACACACACCTTGTAGAAAAAGAAATGTCAAGTTGAGTGGCACTTTTCATCAAGCTGAGCCAAACCAAAAGCCCCCCCACCCCCTTCCTCCCTACTGTAGTTACAAACTGTGTGGTCTTATCATGTGTGCCTTTCTCTCTCCACTCATTTCAAGATCTGCTACGTTTACACCTGGTTCTAATAATGCAGAAAAGTCTAGATATAGATCTCTTAGCCAATACTTCTGGGGAAGATGGAGTCAGGCGTGGGGTGGGGTGGGTTTTGAGAAACACGGTGTATGGGGAAATAAAAGAAATGTGTCTTTTTCATGCAGATAGAGGCTGTGTTGTGACAGGACTGCAAAGCAACGCGCTTTTGTTAGACTAAAGAAACTGTGTACTCATACTGTTGATTCAGGTACCAAACTGCATGGACAGTTTCTGTGAAGGAATCTGAAGAACGGCATCATCATTGTCAGCATCTCTAGATAATGCATCAGTGTGCAGGTCATTATTTTGAAACAAGTGGAAGTCTCTGTACATATTTGTATAAAAAAAAACAGTGGTCTTGTTGTTGTATTGAAAATTAGTAAAAAAATGTTAAAAAAAAATTTGTGACAGAAAAAAAACAACCCACAGCCAAGGTTTGTCCTGCTAGCACATTTTTACAGAGATGAGCTATTTTTACTGGTGATTTTCTAGGCATTGATACTGATATCCTTTTAAGAAAGTACAAAACTTCCAAACTTACAAGCACTTCCACAACGATAGACTGTATGGTCATTTTTGTTACTTTTGTAGATGTGGTTGTTCCTTTGCTACTGCACCGTTTTTGTAAAGCAGGACAAGACTTGGCTGTGCATCCTCGGGGTCTCATGTTTTTGCTATCTTTTAGGTTTTTTTCGTATTAGGAAGTAAAACACTGTAGATGGGCTGGATTTGTGACTGTGTGTTTGTGTTCTTGTGTACATGTTCTCCTGTTCCTGTGTCAGTGTTATAAACCAGAGAAGTGATGTCAGTTATTGTGGGGGTATGAACCATTTCAATGTTCTCTATGAAAAACACAAATAAAGAAACATAGACAAGAAATGACTTGTGTTGCGTGTGTGTGTGTTCTTATGTGTCTGTCTTTGGGAGTTTGGGAGATTTGTGTGAGGACATTTTATCCAGTCCCTACTCTTGCGTTGCTCTAACTCCAGGGCTTCTGAAACAGTTCAGTCATAAGACAGTAACATATCCCACACTATCTAGATGACTGGTGAACAAAATGGGGGACTTCACTGTGCAGTAAACATGTTTTACATGCAGTATTCACACTGAACAACACTGACATCTGGTGGGAAGATAATGAACAACCTGCACTCGCTTATACATTAAAAATGTTTCTGCAAATGCTAACTCTTCCTCTTGAAAGTGTGGATGAAATCCATGTAATAGAAATGTTGGAGCCAACTGTCAAACAATTCTAAACAAAAGTTTTCAGGTTCTGTTCGTACCATTAACTTTAGATTACAGCACTCATACTCAAGAGAAAATGTGAAAGTCTGTCCTGGAATACTGCACAACCTTAAGTTAGCACACACAGTGAATTATGACACAAAGTGTAGATCACTACTAACTAATCCTTTCCAGCATGTAGTGAGTGGGCTTCAGTATATTTGCATGTGTTTTGAAGTTCTGACAGCTTCAGCCATACAAGAGATTTTTTTTTGTTTTGCTTGAAATGATCTAACTGCTTAAAAGAATACAATCATTTATAGGAAACCATGTAACATATATACACTCTAAAAACACATCAGCTCTCATTTTGAAAAACAATCATGCTGGATATCCATATTGATATGAGATGGGTAATGTGTTAGGAACAGAAGGAAGTCACGTCATTTCATGAAAATGGAAATGATCAGCCGACAGAGGGCTTAAAAAAGAAGTCACAGAGACAGTTAACTTGAAAAACTGATGCAACAGGTTACAGTCATCGCAGCAACTCAAAATAATTCTCAGTAGGTGGCATGGCCCCCATGTTCTTGAATGCCTGACAGTGTGAGTGAACATGGTGTCCTGGAGCATCTCCGCTCAGAGCCTGACCAGAGCTTCACTGGGCTCCTGGACAGTCTGAGGTGCAACCTGGTGGCGTCGGATGGACCTAAACATCATGTCCCAGAGATGTTCTACTGGATTTATATATTTATACAGAATGCTGCAGCCAGAGTTCTGACTGGACTTAATAAGAGAGATCATATTACTCCTACATTAGCTTCTCTCCACTG
>JAUMTR010000006.1:6931918-6960085 GCA_032270685.1 Microctenopoma stevenorrisi
CCTGTCCTCTCCTATCCTCTCCTCTCCTCTCCTCTCCTCTCCTCTCCTCTCCGCTCCTCTCCTCTCCTCTCCTCTCCCCTCCTCTCCTCTCCTCTGCTCTCCTCTGCTCTGCTCTGCTCCTTATTGTTGGTCATCTTTGTCTCAACTCAAGACCTTTTTCTAAGAACAGAAAGAAGATGTTTACCTTGACACTCAGTGCCATGCTTTACTTGAAGCAGAGCCAATGAAAGATGTGCTCTATAAACAGCCCTGCACACACACATTCATGAGCTCTGGTCCCATTACATGGTGCTTACATTGTATATTGTGACAAACCTGTAACTCCCCTACCTGTGAAGGTTCTCAGTCATCCAGGTCATGGTTATCTCAAAAAAGGTTATTCAATAGCACTGGACTTGTAGGTTTCTTGACTTCAGACTTTAGAAAGCCCTCTGGATAGAAGGGCGAAACGTTGTCAAGAAACCTACAAGTCCAGTTGCTATTGAATAACCTTTTTTGAGATAACTCCCCTACCTGTGCTGAACAGTCAAATAGCTCTTTCCCTTAATTACATCACTTTATTGTTAAACGTCACTTGAAGCACTTGAAGTCTTTATCTTATTACGATTTAGTCTGTATACATACTAATTGTTGAATGATTACAGCCAAAATGAAAGCGTGTGCTCTTATTCTTTAAATCCATTGGAAATCTTTTTAAAGATGGTCAAAGATATCAAGCTTGCAGAGATATTTTAACAGTGTGACACATAATGATAGAGGAATAACTCTCAGTAAAATCTACATCTACAAACAAAGTTGTGGTTCAATATGTGTTGTATAAGGTATGAAGCTAGTGTATAGTGTAAAATGTGAGCACACGTGTTCAGAGGCTCTGTCTCGTCTCACATGAGTATAGTTAGACATTCACAGCTCTCAGAATGAAAATGAAAAGTTATATTCCGCAGTTCTCATTATATGGCACACAGTGTAGTGTTTGTTTCTTTACAGAAGTGGGGCGGCTGGGTCGCTCCTCCTCTGCTGCTGGAGTGAGACAGGTGGGTGGAGTAGACGTCCAGAGACAGAGCAGTCTACCAGCACGAGAAGCCCTGAATCAGGTGATTATAGAATACCCCGCACAACATAGTTATTGTATATCTATGAAATGAAGGAACTTTAATGATGGTAAATTTAAGAATGAACATTAATATTGTTCTCATTATTACTTCCTCTGCTGCTATAAACATTGCTTCTGCAGATCTATTTATAGCTGGCAAATATGCCCACTGAGCAGAATAAGGTTGTGGCGTGGTGCATGACGTAGGCTAATATGTAATCACTAAAGCAGAGAACTGTGGATGAGAGAACATGCTGTACTGTGTATAGGAGAGATGAGCTGCAGTTTTTCACCAGCATATTTTGCCCAGATTCTGGCTGCATAGCAAGTGCTGATGCGGTTTGAGTGTGCTGCAGAGACTGTCTGCATGCGTCTGGTTGACCCTCCCTCAACCTGTAATAGATGAAGCAGCGCTGCATCCTGGTGGTTGTCAAGGGGAACTGTAGTGTTTTTGTACTGTCTGCTATAATTGCTTGTCAGTATTGGCAGCAATGCAGTAATCCTTCAGGTTGCTTCAAAATTGCTTACATAAATTTACTGACGTGACTTTTTCCATTATCTGCAGCTGCATGGTCTCGGCCAGTCTCAAGCACCCTGCAGTCCCAGCAGTCACAATGTGTCTCGGCAGCAGCAGCAGCTTCAGCTCCACCAGCAGCAACTACAGTTAAAGCAGCAGCTCCAGCAGCTTCAGCAACAGCACCACCTTCAGTTGCAGTTTCAGCAGCTCGCCCAGCTGGCACAGGGACAGCCTCCTCTCAGTGGAGGCACCACCCCGTCCACAACACAGACCCAGAGAGACGGCAAGCTGCTGGAAGTCATCGAGCGTAAACGCTGCCTGTGCAAAGAGATCAAGGCCCACAGGCGCCCTGACAAAAGCCTGTGCAAGCAGGACAGCATGCCCATCCTCCCTAGCTGGAGACGGACACCTGAGCCTCGTAAGACTGGCACGCCACCCTGCCAGAGGCCACAGGCTGTCGTGTGGGACACAGCTATCTGAGGTGGAAAGACAGGCTAGTGAGGACAGCACTGAGAGAGACAAAACACACAAATGAGTTATAGAAGGTTGAACAGTGAGGAATAGATGGGAGGTGAAATGGGTTTATTAACCACTTTACCTGGTTTGAGGTGGGATACTTGCCACAGAGAATGAAAGACAAAGAAGAAGAAATTTGATGGCACTCCTATCGTGTTATAAACTGATCTTCAAACAGTAATACTAGTTGTTGGAGACTGAAATCGTTTGGGGATAAAGAACTGATAAAAGAGATGAAGAGAGACAGATATTACAATCAGACTAATTTCTTACCCTCATGATTTGTACTGGCTCTGTACTATGTACTATGTTATTGTGTTCTACAATTGCCAATGATTTTTGCCACATTACACCAGTAATATTGCTACAAAATGAAGACACCAACTAAACAATAATGGGTGGGATGTTTTCTGAGTTTGGTGTTGCCAAATTACTTCCTGACTACTTGAGACATGTATTTTCTCCAGCAGTACACACAGTTGTTTAACATATGAAGAAACTACTTTGTGGACATGAAAGGCAAGACTTATCGATAAGTTATTGAAGTGTTTCTTGAAATCGTGAATGCATATGCGATGTCTTGGTATCAATAGGTTGTCATTGTGGATGCAAATAATCATCACTGAGGAGTAAAAGCTACCTACTGTATCTGTTTGCATATTTGTAATGTAGATCTATTTACTTTGTCAACGTTTCTGCAATTTTATAGCAATATGCTCCCAATGCTGGAGTAACATAATTAAAACTTGTGTCAACTAGCCTAACATACATATCTAAGACTTGAATAAGTCATATTTACTGTGTCATTCTCTGCATGTCACGATAGACATACAGTACTGTAAAAATTATGTGTAGAGATGATCATGTCAGACTTTTACCAACAGCAGATCTTCACTATGACAATATCATGTGGTTGTATAAAACAATTAATATATTGCCTGGGGAGAAAAGGGTGGTGTGATTAATGGCACGTCCTGTGCGGCCCTGTCAACTATATAGGTACAACTCAGTGGTACAGCAACTTCATTATTCATGCTTACTACAATTGCACATAAGTGATTGTTCCACTACACAGAAAATCAAGCACTGACACCCATCAAGACCCATACAGACTGTACAACATGGTGCAACTGATAAGACTGTGAGTATTGATCACCTCAAACAGAATGCTGGAACAATCTGCACAAAACATGGTATATGCTTAGGAGAAATTTAACCCTAATGTAGTGTATATAGATATGTACAACTGTATTGAAAATGTAGCAATTATTTCCATTTTCATACTTGTAATCAATACATATTATGTAGCATATCCTGTATAAACATAACTTTGTTCACTTGTTTTTTCTAAAAGATTTGAGTACTTTCTCTGCTGCAGCCAGTCCATGCATTAATTATAGTTCTACTAATAAACAGTAAGCCCTCTGAAGAAAGGCACGGTCCAACAGTTGATTATTTAAATTTATGCAAGCCTCCCTTTAAGCTGTGTTATAGTTTTATTTGACTCATTTTTCTACATTTTTATTTGTGTACAGATTTCAACAACTGGTTGTCTTGACATTTTGAATACTTTGCTGCTATCTTGAACTACTGGTGTTGTTCATTCGACTACATGGTGTTACCATGAGAAACATTATTAATATAGTGGTTATTGTTACATATTTTATTTCTGAAATCCACGTGAATTGAAGTTTGTACCTTGAAGAGTGAGCCCTTCTGTAATAGTATTAAGGCACTTGAATGTCTCTTGGTTGTTGTTGTTTTATAATAGTTAGCACCAAACTGTACAGTACAGTACACAGTGAAAAGAAGACCTAAATGTTTGAGAGTCACTGCTTGGCCTTTTGTTTTGGTTCCACCTGCTTGTGTTTGTGGGTCAAGGCTTTTCAAGCTTAATGAATCTGTTTCAAAACAAACACAATTCAGGTTGAAGGAAATGTGGGCAAGTGCAATGCATGCAGAGATTCCTTACACTGAAAATGTTCCAATGATTAAACTATTGTGCCCAATTTAATTTCAGATACCAAGTAATGACCTTACCATGATCTCTTTTCACAGACTGATATGGAGCCCTAGGTATCATTTCCAAACTAGTTTACAGAAGCTGTTGGTTTTGTGTGTCTACTAAAACAGTGGCCATTATATGAGTGCCATACTATATTGATATGGTAAGATACGGTGTACCTTGGAAATCACTGTAGTGCTATATTTGCATTGATATTGTCATTAAAATAAATTTTATATATTGAACTACACGATAAACAGACTTTTCTCATGTTTTCATGTCTCATGTTGATCTACGATGGAGAAGGTGAGAAGTGGACATTGTGTTCCCGCTGTGTCTCTGCAGCAGGTGTTGCAGCTCTCCCAGTTTCCAAGTGAGGGCGCTACCTCCACCCTCCTCTGCTGCTGGTGTGGCTTTGCCTCACAAACTGAGTGATCCGTGAGATCTTTTTAGGTTTTGTAGTCAGTGGGATTAGTTGTTACTCTAGCATGAAGTTAGCAAAGGATCAAATTAACAGCAAGACTATTATACCTACACCTAGTGGTCCTGTACCTTTCATCTGATCCATTGCAAACGTATACAGTAAATAATAACACCTAAATACTGAAAGATAAGTACAATATAAAGTACGGGATAACATAATATATATGTATAGGAACCTGTAGATTTAATATTGAGTAACACAGAAAATTTGTAGTTCTTTAGGAATATCTGAAAGACATTTTATTGGATTTTTTTAATGGGACATGACGATACTTGCTTGCCTATAAAAGGATGTTGTAAGCTGCCTCACGATTTGCCAACAAGCCTGTCGTTCATGCGTCGGGTCCGCGAGGAGGGGGGATGTAGCGTCGCTGATTGGACAGTCGGGAGGAGGAGGCGGGCGCAAACTTGCCGGTGGTTGAGGGGGGAGGCGGACGTAGAGAGAGGCGGAGAGAGCGCTTTACCGCAGTATCACTAGGTTTCTGCAGCACTCATCAAAACTCTGCGGCATGCAGACAAGAGCTGGGGGGGAGGGCACTTACTAGGTTTGTGCTGAGTGTAGGACCGCTTCCTATATACATCTCCCTTTTATTAGCTAGGCCACAGCAGCGTGTTCTACTTTATTTTCTGCCATTCGTGCAGTATACTTCTCTCATTTCCTCGCTGGTTCAGCGGCCACACAGCAGGGCTCCTTTTCCTCTCTGCTGCCTGGCTAGTTGTTTCTACCCGGCGTTTGCTGCATTAGGGTGCATCTATTAGCGGTCCGAACTTTTATGACAAAATGGCCAAGGACGGAGAAAAGAGCCAGTGGAAGGAGTATATATGGAACCCGAGGACGAGGGAGTTTCTGGGCAGGACGGCGAGCAGCTGGGGTAAGTACCATCCAGCCACAGCAATGCAGCAAACACGGCTTCTTCTCAGTGTTCTTTATCTATTTTTGATATATGTTTCCCCACAGTAGATGTAGCTTGAGCTGATTGTGGACTCTCAGTGATCAGACACTGACATGACTGTCGCTGTCCACTATAGTCTGGTGCTGAAAGCTGAATGCGGCACCGCTCCCGTGGAAGCCGGCGGAAAAAAAATCCTCCTGCCTAGTTTCTTTCTTTATTTATTAATTTATGGCACTGGTATCCCTGCGCAATGCGCTCAACATAAGGGTGGAGGCATATGGCCTTTTTGTGCATTTGAATTTGACAGCTTACAGGTTCCTCTCTGTTGCAAACTGCATGTAATCAGCTCCTGTAAAGCATTTGCTTTATATATCTCTAGCTTTATCTAACGACTGTTCATCATCAGTTCATGTATTTTGAAAATGCAAACCCATTCGCTATCTATCACAATAATATTGTGACATATTGTCCTCTTTTCTGAATTCAGCCTGTAACTATTTCAAAGATTCATGAAATGATGGGGCACATATGGCTGTGTTCTAATGACATTGGAGCATTTTAATCTGAGCAAAGCCCAGGGCCAAATGCTATTTGTATCACCTCCAACCCAGCCCCTCCCAGTGCATGTAAATCACCCAGGGATTAATCCTAATCTAATGTCTTCATTGGCTGATTGGAGAAGGTATCAATTCAGGATGTTCTAAAGTAAACCACTTTCAAGAACTTAGCATATTTTTGATCTTTCCATCTATAGGGCAACACTGTTTAGTGTTTGTGGCTGAATTACTGATGAAAGTCATTTCACTTACTCTGGTGATTATGTTCCATGAATGGACATTGTGGTGTTTCTGCGAAGCCGGAATTATTGTATCTTCCTTTACTGAAATCCTTCCACAGTGTACAACTTAATCCTGCTCAGTGTGTCCCAGGTGCCTTTGGGTCTGGTGGCCTTTTTAAGCTGTGCTCTCTAAGGCTTGTTAATTAGGCTATTTCTGTAGTTAGCCATTACATGTAGGTCTTCCTCATTGATGCATTTAAACTATTTATACTGTACTTCTACTTCCACTTTGACTTCACATCTTCGCCCAGGCATTTAGTATGCCAACATATCTTACCGTGCAGTAAAAGAAGGCAGGAAAATACCCTAGTCAGGTAATAATCTATTTACCAAACAAATGTGTTGTCTGTTGCACTTATTTTTAGGCAGAGTAGTGTGCATTCAGAGCATTAGATGAAAGGCTTCTTTGAGGATGAAACACTTCCTGGTGTGGCCTGTTCTGTGTAAAGAGCTATAATAATATGGAAATCTTCACGATGAAGCACAGTCCTGTAATTTTGATTTGCCACCATCTGACACCAGGCAAATATGGTCAACAACTGCTTCTAGTTAAAATAGGACTAATTAAGTGTTCTTCACTTCCCACTTACAAAACAACAAAAGGCTCTTGGTGTAACATGGGAAAAGAGCCTTAATGATGGGCCCAAAAAGGAACAAAATGCTGATGTAAAATTACACACTACATACAAGATAATAATTAGTTTGACACTATAAGATCCACTGCTCAGAGCTAACCATTGTCTCTCCAGACAGTTTCATTTTTAGTTCAGTGGTCTGTTTGATCACCAATTTATAAAGCAATTGAACAGCATGCCCTCGTAATTAATTCTGAATGGAAATAGACACCTCCTGCCATTATTAATGAAGAAAGAACAGGATGCTGAACCATCCCGCCCCGGGCTTTTGTCCTACGCTTTCAACTGCCATCTGCGAACAAAACCAGGGTGAAAGAGAGCTGCTTCACTGTCCATCACCAGCGTGGCCTGAGAGGGCACACTGTAAACCTAACACCCTCTTTGCCAGGGGGAAAGCCGTCATCCCTGCATGCTTGACCCTATATGCACGTGTGCACATCCAGTGTCCCCTGGGTGGTGTCATATTTGTGGTTAGCACAACATCCCCTCTGGATGACAGAGAAAAACATGTAAACACTTTTTTTCAGTCACATCTTATCTCTGATTCCTCACTCAATGTAATGCCTCTGGCTTGGTAGGGAGCCTTGAGCCTGACTCTGTATATTTGTAATGACTCAGCCTGGGTTTGTCCATGCTACAGATGGAATGCACACTGCAATCTTACTCAGCCATTCATTCATTTCAAGTTCATGTTTAAGTTCAACGAATATTTGGATTTTAAAAAAAAGCTCCAAATCACATTCAAGCCCGAAATCATCTTGCGTGCCCACCACTGAGCAGCATTTCCTTGACATTTTGTTATGGATTTTTCTAAGCATAGCTGTGGGAGGCAGATGCAACAGAGCCAGTGAGCTCCATGCAGAAGGCCTTCCAGCAGAGGCACAGGGTCAGCTGCTACCCAGTGCTGGCCTCAGGTGTTGTGACTTAAAATGGGGGAAATCCCAGAAAAGTCTGAGATGAGACATGTGCTTAAAAGTATCGAATGATTCCTACTGGGAAACACATCAGTGGGTTATTGGGTTGATGTTGTCGTTGCTTAAACAGTTCAGTTCTCTTCAATGTTTTGACAGTATTAAAACAAGTACGTTCATTTTCTAATAAAAAACAATAACAGCATAAACCATTCAGAAGAAATAAAGAATGCACATTCATGAAACCGACCTACTCCACGGTGGCTTGTAATTTCCTGGCCCTGAAGCGCAGCGTCCAGGGGTCATTTTTCTTCCTCCTCCTCCCGCATCCCCTCCGTCGTCATTCCTCATGCTCTGTGGACAGGGCAGTGTTTCAGGCTTGGAGAAAGACTCATAGTCCTGACTTAGCACGGCAGATGCATAGAGGAATGTGAGAAAAGCAGGCATCAGTAAATGTTACTTTACTTCACTTTGCTTGGCAGACGCTTTTATCCAAAGCGACTTACAGGGAGCTAGCGCTGGGTGTCTGGCTCAGAGACACACCTGGTAGGGGATGGACTAGGAGTCAGACAGGATTCAAACCTGCGACCTTCTACACTCCAGTCTGACGCTTAAACCATTGAGCTACCAGGCCGCTGTTGTTAGGTTTTGACATTAATTTCCAAAATAGTGTAATTAGCTCATGTTATGATCGATAGCACTGTAGGCATCTGAAGGGCAGCTGCTCACATGGGAGCAGAAAAGAGAGAGGCAGATGTTGCAGTTATTTAATGTGGATTAACTGTCCCTTCTGTAATTGGTCAGAAAGTGACCAGACAACACACAGCAGCATTATTAATTCAAACGAACTGATTCCATTATCGATTTATATGCAAGATCTTTCATACTTAAGTAGCCGTCGCAGCTCAACAGGTGTGCTTTAAGAATTAGACGTCTGGATTCAGCGCTGAAAAAAATAATTGCAACAAAGCCTGGGTATAGATATAGCTCATAGGTTTACCAAGCAAGTCTGACAACCTCTCCACAAGCGCTGTACATATTATTGGTATTTTCTCTATACTCATATTGATCTAGCGATAGTTCGTTATACATAGTTTCTGTGAATTGTTTGTGCATTTCCTACTTGCCACTAACTTGTTCTTGCCAATTTCTTCTCATATAATACTACACATGTGAGGGATTAGCTCGCCTAGTTAGCTAGTAGCTACATAATAGATTCAGGGATGGATTATTGAAGTAACATATTTTAAAAGAACAATGTGAAATAAAATACTGCTTGCTTTACAACAGTTGTATTGTTCAGCTTTTTCTTACAAGGCTTTTCAAGGACTATGCATACAATTGATACAACTCTCTCTTCTTTTTATCTGCAGGTCTTATTCTTCTCTTCTATTTAGTTTTCTATATCTTCCTGGCTGGCTTATTTGCACTCACCATGTATGTCATGCTGCAGACTTTGGACGACCACAAACCAACCTGGCAAGATAGACTCGCCACACCAGGTGCCGTAACTAATGAGACAAACTGTGTGAACACACGTCACGGTCTGAGCCACGTTGTCCTGAACTCCCTGCTGTGTCATTGTCACTCACAGGCATGGTGATTAGGCCCAAAGCAGATGAGACCTTTGAGATTGTCTATTCAATCCCAAATACTGAGAGCTGGGACAAACACACTCAGATCCTGGACAAGTTTCTAGCACGTAAGTTGCCTCTCAGTCCTTCTGTCAGTGACTCAAAAAGCTTTACTGCAGTAGATTATCCAGTGATCCAGAATAAATTGTTTTTACCTAATAAGAGATAATTCCTTTATAGTCAGCAGATGGGAGATTGCCTTGCACTAAGGTTGTAGCTGAGTCATAAGCCCTTACAAAACAAAACCCCACACCCCTGCTGTCCTCCCTTCCAGCCTACAACAACTCCATCCAGGCCCAGAAAAATGACGAGTGCACCCCAGACCAGTACTTCCTGCAGGAGGACAGTGGTGATGTGAAGAACAACCCGAAGCGCTCCTGTCAGTTCAACCGCTCCATCCTGGAGGACTGCTCTGGAATCAATGACCATACCTACGGATACGGGGATGGCAAGCCATGCATCATCATCAAGCTGAATCGGGTATGAAAAGGAAGAGGGATGGGAAATGGTAGCTGTTGCTAGGAGACGTGGATTGACTGAGATAATAAGATTGGTTGTCATTTATTGTCAAATATTCTAGTAGTTCAACACTATTATCCAGTTGACATAAGTTAAACGAGGATGATGCTGGATGTGTGTTGTTGTTCTTTGTCACCAGGTGATTGGGATGCTGCCAGGAAATAATGGACATGCTCCATATGTCACCTGTGGTGCAAAGGTAATCTCTTTTTGACTTCCACAATGTGAAAGGCTTATCAAAATCATTTGTATTTTAGCCCATTTATAGCTACAACACACCACCTGCCGCTCGTTCCATTCTCTTTTCATGTCTGTGTTTTTGTATTGATTCAACAGTCACTTCTCTTTTGCATGCCATTTTGTCATTTACATCACATTTGTATGTTATTGGTCCCTCCCTTTTTCTGTTGTGTACCTTCCGCATGCATTTTCTCAGAGATACAAAGTTGGCAAAGATGAATGGGTAAGGACAGGATAGAACCTGTGTGTGTACTGTGGAGTATATTTACACTTACATAGAAGTAGTCTGGAGTAGATGCAGATGATGAGGCATTTTGCATTGAATAGAGTGCTGATGTAGATGATAGGCATGTTAGGAAATGGGATTTGGAGAAAAGGAGGAGATTACAGAGGCTTACCTCCTCTACTCTCACATATATGATGTGATTATTCCATCTGTAACTGATGAAGTGGTTTCTTTGCCTTCAGAGAGAAGATTCTGACAAAATTGGAGTTTTGGCATACTTCCCTCCAAATGGGACTTTCAATCTTATGTACTACCCTTACTATGGCAAGAAAGCTCAGGTAAGATTGGGCTTTAAAAGTCAAAATAACAAACAGAAAACACTGATTCCTGTGTTTAAATGTGGTGTTGGTTCTGGTTTTTGCAGGTAAACTACTCTCAGCCTTTGGTTGCAGTCAAGTTCCTTAATATCACTCTCAATGAAGATGTCAACATTGAGTGCAAAATCAATGCCAACAACATTCCTATCGGAAGTGAAAGAGACAAGTTTGCCGGAAGAGTGTCGTTCAAGCTGAGGATCAACTCTAATATTTAGGTTGACCTTTTGACCTTTCCTGAAAGCTACTTTCTTCATTCTCCGCAGCATTGCACATGCACAGAAACCAATTGCAGTATTCACACCCTTTGTAGGATTTGTTTACCAGCCCGCAATGTTTTGGGAAATTACTCAGTTAAGAGATAAGGCAAGACCAAAAGGGTGGTAATGCTGTCATTATTTCTGTCGGTTAGCTTTGGGATAAATTCTTTTCTGTTCTTTTCTGTAGTTTGAGGTGAAACCTATTTATACTGCATGATAAAATAGAGGATATAAAGGACAAGAAAGTTTGCAAGGATCAGCAACATTATCACTTTACTGCTGCTCCCCTCCTGCTGCCTCCTTATAGAATATACACAAATTACAAATAAAATAGTGTAAATCTACAATATTTATATGGTATCATAACCTTATATTAGTATGTATATTTTGTTGCACTTAAATAATCCAACAGACTCGCATATATCTTGATGGATGGATGCAGGGGTGAAGCCATTTTGCATGTGTGTATTGTCTTTTGTGTTCTATGAGTGCAGGAGTGCCCCACCTCTCCACTAAGTCTGAGATGAGGGCATGTTAAACCACTGACCACCAGGAGGAACCTCACACACAACAAGTGTGTGTTTTGACAACAGCATTTAGTTAGATAGCTATTTCCAAAACGTGAGCATTACAGTAGAGGTCAAAACCTTTAAGAGAGAGTGTGTGTGTGTGCGTGTGTGTGTGTGTGTGTGTGTGTTCCATTCACAGTTCCCATCTCCTCCTGTAGGTCGGGAAGTTGCATGCAACGTGCAATATTCATAAAGTGGCATACATTACGAATGCTTGAGTCCATTCTTCAGATGAGAGGACGTCTGTTTAATGACAATTTTATTTCATTTGATGTTCACACTGGTTGGTTGACCTGAGAACAGTTTACGAAACAGGTGTGAGTTTTCCGGTGGCTCGAAATGGTCAGAATAATGATGCCAAATGAACTATGATAGGAGAGAGTATGTGATCAGTCATGTTTCAAACACAAAACTTTCCTGTCAGTTAGTGGCTAAATGGATCTTTATTGCCCTTTTATCCTATACTACTGTACGAAATAAGCAAACAATTTTCCCATAACATTACATTCCTTCCCACAAATGTTTTATTCTTAATGTAAAACCAAGAGCCGTTATCTGTGTCTCCATTTTTAGTTGATTTAACGATAAATATTTGAGGTGTATGTGTGTTTTGCATCTATTTCATATGTATCAGAAATAGATGGCGTTGTCATGTTTTGTATTGATTTGCACTGGGTGTGTTTTTTTTCTCTCTCTTTTTTGTGAAGCTGATGTAGCTACACCGGTCCAAAGAAATGGCCATGCATCATACAGATGTCTTTTGAGTTTTTTTAAATTCGCACGTCTCTCTCTTTTATCAGCAGACACCGTAAAAACTATGGCAAATAAAGAATATACAATCATTAAATAATACGTACAATCTCAAAAAACAACTCTTCATACCGAAAGAAAATAAAGCACATTACTGTGTGCGCCTCTTGAACCATGTGTAGAATGTCATTAATTTAGTCTGTGCATTTCCTTTCTGCAGTCACATTGACTCTGACTTAACTGACCCATAATGCCAAAGTGACCCTCACTCAACCTTTGTCAGGTGACAGCTTTAACAAAACAAAAACTCAAGAAAATGCAATGCTTTCCCAAACAATGAATGTAGGCTAATATACAGAACTAAATTTACAGTTTTAGTGGTTATATTAATCCAATTGATAATACACTTATAATTTAAACACAACCAAAATATAACAATTACTTAACATTTTAAGACACTCCCACCAAATTACTATGACTTCTGATAACCTTCATGCAAAGGTTTGAAAAATCTGTCAGTTTCCCAATCTCAGTATATCAACACCTTACATTTGTCCAAATACTATTGCTGTAAACTCTTTAAACATACACGTGTGTACATATGTGTTTTCAGATTAATGTCTTTTAGTCATTTTCACAAGTACAACTAATTTGCGAATGGGAAGCCCAAGAATGGATGGATTAAGGAGTTGTTGACTGTTCTTAGGACTCTATTTCCTATTTGTACTGTGGCTTTTCTCACCAGACCATCTTCATCTGTGCCTGTACCAACCCATCCAAGTTTCTACTCATTACGAGGAACACTTTCCTCTTTCACAATAACAATATCTCGGATTTCCACATTTCATCTTGAAGAGTGCCAGCAATGTCTGAGGAGGAGGTTTGTCAGATGTTCTTTCCTCCATCTACTCCAGAATTGTTCTGTTTGGTTCTGGAATCAGTGCCACCTTTTCCTGCCATACAGATACAAATGTTCCTGGTGGAACAGATGCTTTTGTGATAGGTAAACGGCTTGGGGTGAGTGTCTCTGGGCATTTGGAATCACTTATGCTGTGAGTGGTAAGTGGTTGGTTATTTACAATTGAAATGTCTTCAAAAAAGAGAAGCATCATGTATTACTCCAGCACTTTGTTAGATGGTCCAGTTTAAGACGCTCCTAACTGTCCTGTCCCATGACTAGCAGCAGGTGTATTCATGATGAAATCACATTGCTTCTCTGCCAGGTAGTCTTTGACTTTTCAAGTTCTTTTTAGACCTTTGCCAGCTAATTTTCTGCCCCAACAAAATTAGTCCCTTATTCAGATCTGATTTGTCTCACAGTATCACAAATAGCTACGAAACAATGCGGAGCGTTAATGAAAGCAACAGTTGTCTGTCTGCCTCGATGCTGGGTTTTCCGTGGCAGTAAACTAAGATTAGGCGTGTAACCACACCATTTCCTGGGAATTTCTGGGTGATTCAAGTCGATGGGTAGGGAAGCTTTTCTTGAGGAACAGTTTATGGCTACGTGTTTCCAGTATTTGTATGGTTGTACTGCTTTGACCCCAGGATGGCCCAGCAGAAACTTGGGAGTTAATTTTGTTGTAACAATTTTGCGTTCCAACAGAAACATGGTCACAACCTTTGTAGGTGCAACCCTTGCTTTAGCTATGCCTAAGGAGCAATGTACCTTATGTTCACTCTCTACTCGGATATAGGAGCATAGACCAAGGCTACTTGCACATGAAAAGTGATATACTTCAATTCTCTGATGTGAAGTCTAGCACTTTCAGCATCAAACTCATCCCGCCCTACTTCACTTATGCGTACTTTCATTAGGCCCATCAAATCTGATGTTACTGCTGTGCAGGAATCTATTTTTCTTCTAATCTCAGTAGAAGGTGCTGAGTGACATCTTTTACTTATACACATTTCTCACTTGTGTCTCCAGCCCTCCAATAGCATCCATTGTGTCACCCAGGTCCAGGTCAGAAAGGTTCGATGCGAGTAGCTCTGACCTGCTCTTTCCAGGGGTCATATACCTTGCTGAATCTGCTCTCCCTCTGATAAGTCTCTTGTTGTTTAATTAATTATAAATTGTTAGTGCATCATAGTTTTGTCTTTCACAATTGGAGGAAATTGCTAATTGTTAATTTGCCTGCAAAACCACTACAATAAAAAAGAATTCATTTATTATGTCCGACTTTGCTGCTGGAGCAGTTTACTCATTGTGCAGTACGAGCCCACAAAATTGTGAGAAACACCTTCAAATATTGGCTGTAGAAATCTGTGCAGTCACACTAAACTCATGCACATTACCTTGGCAAAGCTGCAAAACTGTAGCAGTGCGACCGCGCTTCTGCCATGTACCGTAATCGGAGCAAATGTGGAACACAAGCATCTGTTTGCTCACATTAAGGTTTGGTTGAACTCCATCACTTAATTTCTCTCAGAGTAACGTGTTTCTCAGCATGCTCACAAATATCTCAGAGAAGTCTGAAGGGGACTTGGTTGTGTAATTCAGGCTTGACAAAGAAATATAATAAGAAAGAATCTAATGTGATTATTTGATCTATTGCTAAGGGTTATTCATAAGGAGAGGTGTACTGTAACAGTCATCTGAGGCTCATTTTTGCTTTTTGTGTCCACTGAGTAGATTACAATTCTTTCTCCTCTGGCATTCCTACAACTGTTACTTAATTTCACAGTAACCTCTTAATCTAGTAATCCAGAGGAGGCAAGCTGAACTTCTTTACCGTACTTTGTTGCTCCTCCCCCTTAGGCCACACTCAATTCACTATCTTCAAGATGACTGATGCTAGGTTCATTCATTTTTCATTTTTCAATGCATTCTATGACATTTTCCCAATAATTTGTTTTAACACAAGTAAGCAAATAAGGTGTTTTGCTTCATTATGTTATTAGACATAATTTCTTTCCCTCATGTAAAAAGGATTTCTTCAACCAAAGACCTTTATGAAAGCTGAAATAGTATTTATTCGTGGTGATCTGAGATACTGTGGGATTCAGGTGCAGGGCAACAGACATTGTGCTAATAAAAGACTTCTTATATAATACTAATAATAATAGGCACAAAAGGAACCATGTTTTATTATAACATAACAGTGCCTCCTGGTGGACAGACAGTGTTGTTCCCTAGTGTCACACAATCCTATTCCCCATTATCTCCATTTATCCTATATGTTTCTGTGATAATCTGGAGATGTCTTTAAAAAGCAATATATTTATTTCTTCTGTGGCTGTATGATGTGTTTCTTGGAAAGGCTACAAAATCTGCGCAACATGTATCATCTAACGGAAAGAAGAATAAGGAAAGAACATACTAATATCACATTCAGGCAATTTTGCCAGGGTGGTTGTGTCATTCATAAAAGAGTATTTTTATTGCTATTATGTTGTAAAAAGAACAGAATGCATTAGCTTATGTGTAATACAATGGGTGCTACCAGTATTTAATTTGATGGATGGCAAAATGTCAACAGCTCGTTGGAAAATCTTTTTGTTTTAATGTAATTTGTCATCGTATGTGTCCTGTCTACTGTCTTTGTATGAGAACCAAGAAACCATCATTAAAAGTGAATTGATAATGTGGCTAATGAGTCAAAATGAGCTGTGTTTTCAGGTCAAATTCACGTGAAAAAGATTATTCAAGATTATTTTCAGAAAAATACAACATGGCCCAAATCAAATGTCAGAGAGAGTCAGTAATACAATAGAAAATGCTTCAAGTAAACCTTCTTACCTTCATCTAATCCATTCATTTGACCAAAAGGAAGATGATTATATTCTGGATCTTTATTTTTTGCTCTTACTGTATGTATATTTTTGCTCATGTTTACTGCGAAACAAGATAGAGAAATAAATGTCATTTAAGGAAACTCTGCTCTTTTTTTGACTCTTGATTTTTTTTGTTCACAGGGAAGGGTTTTTTTTATGCTCTGACATACATGAAGATTAAAGGAAAGACTGGATCATTTCAATAAGGCTCATTGTGAATCAAATATACTGTAATATTCCCTTTGTAGGGGTTGAAAAATAGAGTCCAGTTAGCATCAGCAATAGCATCAGGTGGATTTAATGTAATCCCATTCACCATAATCCTTTCAGCCTACAGCACAAGTGGTTCCCAGTGTTAACCAGTGAATACAGTACATGGCAAAATGTGAAATACAAAGAAATGAAAAGGAATAGTCCAAAATATGACCTTGTTTGTGAAGCAAACTTGCATTTTGAGTTAAGTTGTCAGGCCTAAACGAATATGTACTATAAACCTCAAATCTTGGCTGGATTCTTGTACAGTAGATGTTTGTTTTTAATGAAAGTAATACTGTAGATATATCTAAAATATTTGAATCCTTTTTGGGACACCGCTCCTTCTGAGTTACTCTTATATGCTTTGCTGCAAACTGTGTGATGAAATCACAACTGAACTGTACTTCCAGTTGCTGACCTTTCACCAGCTAGTGTCTCCTGCTCACTCTCTGGCTTTAGGCTCTGTCCTTATCTCTTTTTTCCTCACTGCCTCCTCCTTAGAAAGAAGGAACGCATAGTGCAGGAAAAGAGAGAAAGCTGGGATTATGTCGCATTAGAGGTACTTGTGAGTTTAAAATAGTCTGATCCAGAGAAGTGCTGTTGACTGATATTTACACATATTCACTTGGTTCCACACAAATTGAGCACAGTAAGTTATGACACTGGAGCTTTAATATGTAATGTATTCTTATGAAACCTTTTAAAGACCCTTCCAGCTAATGCCGCTGTGCCATTTTCACAAAATAATCCCAGTGTCACCCAATGCAGATTATATCCACTGTGATAAAAATCAGTCATTAAAGGACATGATCCTCTGCTGCATTGGACATTACACAACAGTTCAGTGAAATTTAAATGTCACATTAACAGAGTTATCACATAGCTGACAATGCTTTAAAATCCTATAGGAAACTAAACGTCTCTTAATTTTTCAAATATTCAATTATTATGAGCACAATACAAAAATTCCCAATGTAAAACTTGGACATTAAGACTCCAAACACATATTACAGTGAATTTAAAGAACCATACACTGCTTTTGTGCAGCTCATATTCATTTTGTGTATTAAGCCTGCCTTAATACATTATCAGCTTCTTTTAAAAAGCCTCTAAGGTGACAAGTCAAAAGTAAAAAGTAATGCAGAATGTCAGACTGGAAGCAAACTGATTTTCAGGAGGACAGCGCAGAGCTCGGTAAAACAGTAGGGGAAACTGTATGTTCAGTATGATAGTCCCTTTTCTATGGCAAATCCAGCATGCCATTTTCCTCCAGGGCTTTCTGTGTCCTGTCATAAACCTCTCCAATGGCGTTAGCCACTCTGTTGAGGATTATGCTCAACCCCTCCTGGTTTGGCACGCACACCAGCTTGAAGAAGAAACCCCGTTCCGGCATAGCAATGAACGCCAGCTCAGCAGCCCTGCGCACAAACCAGGTGTGGTGTTTTGCAAGGGTGCTCTGATAGGCCTCACGACACAGCTCTGAGGGACTCCTCAGCCGCCCAGTCACCGGTGTCTCAGCCAGCTTCTGCAGGAACAGCTTCAGCCAGAGCAGGGCACGATGCAGACGGAGAAGAGTCCGACATCCGGAGTCCGTCTGGTGGTGGAAGTTCACAACACCACGGTTCAACTCCACCCAGATCATAGAGCGCACAGAGTTGTAGGCACCCATGTGCTGTGAGGCCTTATTTTTCCCAGTGTCTGTGCTTATAGAGTTTTCTGAGAATACATCTGGGCCCAGCTCTGCTTCAGGGTTCTTTTCTGCTAACAATGCCAGCTGGCGGATTATAGACGTCTTGCCTTCTATTTCTTTAGATATCAGTCCCACCATTGGTCCCAGAGAATCCATAAACCTGGAGGAGAAACACAGAGCAAGGTGGATCATCTCACAGAGTCCAGATTATGCCATAAGTCATAAATGACTTCATACTTTCTAATCTTTCTCACTGGACTTCTGCTTTATCTGAAGATCATACTTCACAAGCTCATCCCAGCTGGACAGATAGGGCTGCAGCAGCACGTCAGACGTGTGGGCTGGTGTAGCCAGCAGGTGGGAGAGCAGCAGTGACACCTGGAATGTCTGACCAGGGCACATCTCCAGGACTTGCAGGCCTTCAGCCTCATCAGCACCACTGCGGTTTGACAGCTGGTGAAGCTGACAGCAGGGTGGGGGATGGGAGGTGATCAATGAGACGGAGAAACAGAAAGAGCAAAAGTAATTCACCGCATTCAAACTGCCCACCTGCTTCACAAAATTAGCCTCACAGCGGAAATGTGTAATTGAATGACTGATATATTATTAATTTATCCTTCTTACCTTATTGCCCTGATTATAACCTTTAAAACAAGAATCCCAGTGGTAATCCAAACCCCCTTCTGCTGGGAGACATTCAACAGTTAATAATATTCGTTTCCGGCTGCTGAATCTACAAGAGCCGCACTTGTTTACTGTCATAATAATATTTTTATCATAAATATTGAAATAATTATTGATATTTATTTTTGCACATTGAACTTGTTCCACTGTATTGCAGTATCCCACTTAGATGCTACTTAGACACACCCTGTGAAGAAATTCATAACTACTACTATTCTGTTTCTAGGTATGTGTTATCATATAATAAATGACTCGCTAGGGCCATGTGACCATCATTTTACTAGATAAGATAAGCTGCATGAAAACCTTACACAATATATTTTCATTTTTAAATAACAGTCTTTACTTTGTCATGTAGTGTGATGCACTAAGCCTCGAAACTAAAACTACTTGTCTTTCTTAAACACAACCAACTTCCTGTTCAAATGACTGACTCAAGTCTCTCAAATCTTGCAGGGATAAATCTGATGTACCAGTTTGAACATTGTTACACACCTTAGCCATTTCTTGGATTTTTGTCTTATTCAGCTATAATTATAAAATATTTGTGTTGATATTTGAACTGATATGCAAACGAGCTGCAAAATTTAACTCACACAATATTTCTTGTTCTCTTGTGATGTTATTTAAATTATGCACTGCACTATTATCGTACCACCATGCTGTATTTGGCCCTGCAGGAACCACACCGTGTGACACATTCCTGATCTTAAGCCTATGCATTCCAAACAAGATTGTACAGTTTAATAGTTCAACACAAAAACACCTACGTACAGTGGCAAGAGCTGCCAATGAACCCTCTAGATGTATCTGTATTAATGTATAAATTTGTCTCATGGTCACATCTTCGTATAAGTAACAGTGATGAATATTGTTCCTGTTTTTTACATTAACTGCGTAGGTTTGTGAAGTCTTGGATAAATATGTCAAAAAAAGCTAACTAAACTAAAGATAAGGAGTTAATCAATAATCAGTCAATAAAACACGACTGGGAGTGTGGGCGACGCTGACTTTTTGAGACACACTCTGACACTGACACACTGACATTCCGAGTTTGCTATTCACAAGATGCATCTGCTGATGTGAAGCATGAACACTTGACAGGAAAATGTTTTTCGTCTGATTAAACTAAGGTTGAGCTGTTTAGTAATAACAGAGCACTTCATACCAAGATGAGAACACCAACACTGCAGCATTATCATCATCTGGGCCAAGTCACTTTGACATGACCCTTGAATTAGGTTTAAGTTTATCAATAGATATCATAGATTCTTGGCAATTTACAAATTTACACATGCACTCAAACATAGAGATACTCACGGAGCCACAGAGATCCAAAGAACAGTAGCAGCAACAAGATTGCTGCAGCAGCTTTGCTCTTTATACCCATGCTGAAGTCCAGATTTGGGTCTATACTAGTCCCTCTCTGTCCCTTCTGTGAGTCTTTTATCTTTTAATTCCTCTGTGTCTCACATGGGTACTTGTCCCCTTGCACTGGCTGTCACCACAGTTATTCCCAGACCCCTGCCTCTGCCCCCCTCCCTGTTTGCTCAAATCTTTCATACTCCTCCCCAGAATCTCAAATATAAACCTCTATTGACCATTGTACCTCAAAGAAAAAAACTCCATTGATGTCTTACTCTAGTGTATAACTTCTATTCTTCCTCATCACGTTGTTACAACTCGGCCTGTCACAAAAATAGTTTCAAAATAAAAATAAATAAAGTTTAGTTAGTTTAGGGAATTAGTTTAGTTTTACTTCCTTAGTGTCACGTCTTCCTTCTACTCCGTCTTTGTTTCAAACTGATTTTAGAGCTGCCAGCATGCTGTGTTGCTCAATCTCACAGTCCAGAGGTCAGCCAGGTACAGTCAATGGCTGATAAGACAGCTTGTCCGCCTGTAACCTCCTTCCTCCATAATCATTTCCTATAAATGTGTATGCTCTATATTACGGCCCAGACGAAATAAACACTTGCTCTCTCCCCTCAACACCCCCCCCCCCCTTCTCCCTCTCTTTCTCACTCACTAACCACCGACCACCGCCACCCCATGCTGCAGGAAAGTTATATAGGAAAGTACCTCAGGACAGTCTCTTGTATTACCTTTAGCAGTTAGTTTGGCTAAGTCATGACAACCTAGCATAGACCTTTCTAATGATCCATTTGAGGGACAAGATAATGTTCTTGTTGGTGGCTGTGAGGTGAACAAAAGCGACGTAATAAACATAGAATGCATATAATGAATGTAATATCCCAGCTGAGATGGCAAAACAACAATACTGTGTATATATACATACATATATGCAGAGGTGAGAAGTTTTAAAGTTACATTTACATTTTAAAAATGTTACTTGAGTACATTTGTGAAGAAGAAATGTTGCTCTTACTGTTTGCTACATGGGGCAACACAGGACTTGCTACTTTTTTCACTCATTTTTAGACAAATGTCTAGAATTGTGACGTTCACGATAGATTGACTATTTAAATCAGAACTTGCTAAATATAAGCAGAGCTTTCTCTAACTTAACACCTAGTTTGTTCTCCTTTACAGTTTCTCCATTGTTTACTTGTTTGCGTCAAGTGGACAAACTGCGACTGTTGCGGTCATTTCAATATAAAACCATCATTTTCATAGGAAATTACAAAATAAAAGCAGACCTAATCTGAATTATCTAATATGAGTGTTTATTTATGTGGTTAAATTATTCTTTTAAACAAAGGAAAAATAGTGATCTTGCTGTCAAAGCAGACCTTGTGAAATGTTTCAATCATGGCAACTGGATTTCTTTTAGGTTGAAGATACTAAAATAAATCTAGAATATCCTCACACGTAGCCTGTGTGCTACGTGATGCAGCAGACAGAGAATAAAAAACTACATGAGAAATGTCACACTTAAAACATACATGGTTTGATTGTAAAATCTGAAAATTTGTTTTTCTAGTGCTTTATTTTGTTATTTTGTTAAGATGTTATTTATTTTACTCTTTGTTCATTTGATTACTTGGAAATACTATAATTTGCACATTGTTTTATATTTTGGTCTGTCTTATTTTTATAAAAACCTTTACTTATTATTTTAGTACTTTAAAGTACTTTACTTTAAACTTTTTACTCCTAATTGAGTAATGTTTTTGGATGACTACTTTTTACTTCTACTTGAGTAATATTATTTTGAAGTAATGCTACTCTTACTTAAGTACATTTTTTGGCTACCCACCTCTGTAGAAATGTAATTTTCTCATGTGTAACCGTGACTTTTACAAAAAAAAGATTTTAGTGATTTTATAATGTGTGATACTGTATATGGATTTAATACTATAACTGAAGTTTAAAGTCTGAGATGTGTCAGTAAAACAAAAGGCCTGACATGGCTCATCAGGGCTGTTCCCATAATTAGCACTATCAGAGGTGATAATCATGTGAAACCTAGTGATTGGCTCCTCTCAGTGTGTTTGCTGCTCTCACTGCTATGGTGAACAGACATTGAACTCCACACTCAAGCCAAACCACATGTGTGCTTATTAACAGAGACTTAGCAATGGTATTTTTTAGTTGAGTAGTGGGAAAAAAGTGAAAGCAGGGGCATTATTACTTGGCTGGGAGGGGGCAGTCATGGGGCTTTTATTTTGGGCAACCAATGGATGATTCTGTCTGAAAGAGGGAGCAGCTGAAGCCCTCTGGAAACACGTGACTCTTTCAAAATCCTTGAACTGTGTGACTGCACATAGCTGGTACTCTGTAATTAAACATTCTGATGTAATAACACACACTGTCACTGCTCTATTCACTATATGGACAGTATGAAGGTTCAGTAGAACGGAGGAAAGACACTGTATTTTATCACATATCACCCAACCGGATTTTCTACTAACACTGTACTCTTGCATCTACTTAACAGGGTTCAACAAGTGTTCAAATCTACATAGTCCCAAACAGTGGTGTACACATTTAAAGCAAATGTTAAAGCACGTTGACTCTTGACTGCACCAAAAAATTCTGGTCTTGATCCAACTGCATTAACTAGTCTGGTTTAAGTACTAGGTACACTAGATGTAGATCAATGTGCAACATTAGTTATCAAAGACTTGCAATATATCGTTCTAATCAGAAGTTTCAGTCTTACATAGGAAACCATAAAGAAAAACTTATGTTCATCATGACTGGTTTTATTGAGGGAATGAACCTAAGTTTTCTTAATTTAATCATGCCCAGTAGATATGCTCTTTAAATATCCCACACTATTAAACTGAATAGAAAAACACGAGCTCTGCTTTGTGTGACTGCCTTGGGTTTGAAGCTGGACATATTCAGTACTTCTTGTGTCTCTGAGCTCTGTAAGCCACATAATCTGCCGTCTGGGGGCTCCAGTTACCTTAAAGAAACTCATCTCTGTTTCCCAAACATTATATTTAGAAGTACATCACATACCCACATGGATCAGCCTGTTGCCCTTGACTCTGCAGAGCGACCCTACTTATATTACTCACACCACTAATTATAATAGCAAATTTATCTCTGGATTTGAAAGGAGTAAAAGACCTGACACTCCAGTTTGGCTTTATTAGAATGGACTTGTTTTTTTACAAATCCACGTGTCTGTGTCTATAGTTTTTTGAGGTCTGTACCACCTACTGATATCCTGTTGATGTGGTAAGTCTCCTCTCTACGTAATAATGCACAGGACATGCTGCAGTGGGAGAGCAGGCCTGCACCACTCGTCCCCTGTTTACTTCGCTTTAACTATGGGTGCATTTATCTCTGTCTGAATAAAACATTATAATATAATTATAATTATCTATAACAGTTTATAGGAATCTTATACTGACAGTGGAGAATAGGAACACAAAACCAAATAAATTGACATCACAACTGACTAAAAAATCTTAATAGACTATATCTGGCATCACCACAGATATCTGTTGTCCAATAATCGTGATGATTATTGTCGTTGACCGGAGTGTGACTTCAAGTCCTGGTTTAGAGCTTCCTAGCTGCTGTGTAATCTGAGCCATGGACAGCGACAGCCGGGGTGGGAGACAGCCAAGGGGTTTGATGGGGTGGATTTAGGGCTCTTCTGCTCAGTCTTTACTCTCGCTCTCTCTTTGTCAAGTATTTTATTTAAATAAAGTTGTTCAGAGTTGTGCACTGGAGGGGTCTTGGAGCGCGATGCCTGGGTGTTTTTGGAAATGTTTTGGAGTCGGAACTATTCTCTGGGCACTGATGGTTCAGGGTAAGTGGCACAATTGAAAACTTTTGGCACATCGTCAGCGACTGGATGACTGGCTTCCCATCCAGCGAAATAATCCTCTGCCTGCCATGTGTAAGAGAGACAACCAGCCCTAAAACTCTTACTACACACCAATCTACATGCTAAAGACAGAGTCTGGACAGACTTCTTATTTTGCAAACGTGTTATATAATAGCTTGGTTACATTTCTTATTTTTGTTCTGCATACAGGCTTAAAGTGGCATATATTATTCTTTTTCATTGATTTTGAACTACCATGCAGCACACTACTTAAAGTGAGCTACTTTGTAAAAACATTACTTACAATACAAAACCATACAAAGAATTTTATCTCATATACAGTAATTTGAGTTTCATCTTTAGCCTCTATGTTGACAGGGTTAGACTGTTCCATAACCACCAATTGGGTACATTAAATGTACTATTATCATACATTTTCCGTCTAGAAGTCTAGAATTGAAATGTTAATTTGTTCTGAGAGTTCTGAGATGTTCACCTCGTAACACCAGTGGCCACCTACAGTATCTGTGTCCTCACTTTTACTCTTCTGTCTGTTTTCCTGGGGAGTAAAATGAAGAAAGTGACCTGGTTAAAGCTATCTATCTGTGAAGATAGAGTGACAGTGCTTACTTAGGCTATTTCATTTGTTTGAATTCTTGTGTCTAAAATATTAAACTCCAGCAGTGGTTAGGAAATGTGGCTTTGCATTTACAACCTATTTACCAGCATTTTTATATAAATACAGTATAAAAACAGACGACGATCAATCAGGTCTGAACAGCTCTCTTACACTCATACATGTGTCCAGTGTAATATTTAACAATATTTAATAATTAACAATTCTCCAACCCATGGGTACGTCTCATGACTCGCATTACACTGCCTGATCCACAGATTGTGGATAGTTATGTTTACAACTAAGAACTATGTGACTCATTTATTTTGTTTGTGATGGGACCGGGCAAACCTGGGAATTCACTGATAATGAGGCAGTTTTGCTGCCATTTCATTTATTCTGCTGTCACTCTTTCGCCCAGTGATGATTATTATAAATGACCTGAGTGTGACTTGAAGTCCTAGTTTAGAGTTTCCCAGCTGCTACAATATGTAATTTGAGCTCTGGTTAGTGACAGCTGAGAGGAAGGAGACGAGGGGTAGGATAGAACCCCTGTCTTTCTCTCTTAGTCTTTCTGCATTTCTAAATGGTTAAGAAATGCAGTTAAAATGCAAGATATTAAACACAATAGTGTCTTGAGAAAGACTAGGTTTGCATCTTTGCATTTGGTTATGCATACTGGGTATTTATTAAAAAATGTTTACTGAAAGATTCCTTTTTAGTTATTTTTGCTTAGTCATTTTTGGTTTATGTTACAATTCTATGTCAAGTTTGAGTTTAGGGAACACACATTATTTTATCTGTTTAAACATAAAGTATTTATTGTTGCATACATAAAACAGCTAAATTTGCATAATATGTGTTATTTTTATTACGTTTAGGACATTTTACTGTTATTACGTCAAAATGATCTTTGTGCACAGGACTGGACTGGACAGCTTATCATAGCTGTGCTAATGTGTGTGAGTTAACAATGTTTGAAAATTCAGAATATACAAATTTATTTGTAAACCAACTTACTTGCCCCTGCTTCTACTTTTACTTTAATGCAGATTGTGTGCATTTCTTTAAAATGAAATTTTAACCTTGTGGTTCAATTCATTATGATAAAAAGTGCAAAGGCAGTACAAGGGAAAAAGAATCATACAGTTAGGAAGTCAGCAAACAGTTAATGGTGTTGCAATCTAAAGTTGCTGACATCTGTTAGTCTTAGCTGCTACAAGCTTCTGTAACAGCAGACCAGGGGTATAGCAGCAAAGTCCCAAATGTAAGTGTGTTGTAGTGGTCAAGGATGTGTTTTATATTATAAAACAATTAGAGATTTTTTTGTGTTTTCTCCACTGGTGTTTCTCCCCCTCCCCTAATCAAATATGAATCACAAAAGCACATAAACTCACTCCCATTCACTTCTTTCTCTTCGTGCAGTCCACTGTAATGAGGAATCACAGCTCATCAGCAACTTGTTCAAAGGCTACAACAAGAATATTCGCCCGGTAGTTCATCCTGAAGACATTGTGACGGTTGAGATCAAGCTGACTCTCACTAACCTGATCTCTCTGGTGAGCACATTAAATAATATTAGCAGTAATTACTAAAGGCTGTGCGTAGATATAACTGCTCAAATATAGGTGCATGATTTTTAAAAAACCCTCATGATTTTCACAGCATAATAAGAATCGTCATCATTTGGCCTTGCTTGTTAGGTCACTAATACTACACTTCTTTAACTCTACCACAGAATGAAAAGGAGGAAACTCTTACGACCAATGTATGGATTGAGATTGTGAGTTTATTCACTCAGACCTATGATTTTTTTGTGTGGCATTTAGCAGTAAGCTTAATTTTCACTGTGCATTGTGGTCTCACATGTAATGTCTTCGCTGACCTTTTCTTCAAATGTCATCTGCAGCAGTGGACAGATTATCGCCTTGTTTGGAATGCATCTGATTATTATGGCATTGATGTTATTCGTGTTCCATACAACACAGTTTGGCTTCCGGACATTGTCCTTGAGAACAAGTAAGGCATCACAAAGAGGACTGAAATCCTGGATTGTCTGTTGGACATATATCATTTGTTATCAACTCTTTCTGTTCGTTATCCTTATTTCCTCCAGCATCGATGGCAAGTTTGATGTGGCTTACTATGCCAACGTGTTGATCAACGAAAATGGTTCGATGTACTGGCTCCCTCCTGCCATCTATCGCAGCACATGTGCCATTGAAATCACCTATTTCCCATTTGATTATCAAAACTGCACGCTGGCATTCAGGTGTGGTAGAATTATATTATAATGAATAATTATTGTTTGCTAATTTACCAGTTTGTCTTCATCTAATTCTATCTCCACTGTAATGACCTTAGATCCCAGACATACAGTGCCAATGAAGTTGAGCTTATCTTAGCTGTTGGAGAAACAAAGGAGACAATTGAGTGGGTGGACATTGACCCTGAGGCTTTCACAGGTATATTACATGAGCATTCAAAACTTCACTATTCAAAAAACACCTCTCCAGCTTATTATGTTTTCACTGTTCAGAAAATGGCGAGTGGGCGATTGTCCATCGTCCAGCCAGGAAGCTGCTCAACACACGGTATACACCGGATGACCTGGAGTATCAGGAAATAATGTTTAATCTCATAATCCAAAGGAAACCCCTGTTCTACATCATCAACATCATCCTACCCTGCTCCCTTTTGTCATCCTTGGTTGTGTTGGCGTACTTCCTACCTGCACAAGGTTTGTAAGGTCAATGCTAATTTCCTAACATGGGAAATATAGGCAATTCACTTTTATTTATACTGATCATAATGTAAAACATCCAGAATTTGGGAGAAGTCATTTTACAGGCTTTGTAATGTATTGATATTTAAGAAGCCATATCATTAACTAAAGCCAGGTGTTATTAAGCTGTGTTATAACTAAATGTAAAACAGCATAGAAAGCACAAAGAATGTCCTAAAAGTATTCAGTCCTTAAACGGGCATGATTTTTATATTTGGCATCTCTTTGCAGCTGGGGGGCAGAAGTTGACTACGGCCATTTCAGTCTTGCTGGCTCAGACTGTCTTCCTCTTTCTTATTGCTCAGAAGATTCCTGAGACGTCTCTTTCTGTCCCGCTCATTGGCAAGTGAGTCAGAACGCGTTCTTTGCTGAACTTTTCAAGATTCAAAGATTTAAGATTCAAGATTCAAAAAACTAGTAATCCCAGAGGGAAATTGTTTGCCATGAATACAGCCACTCTCGTTATAGAAAAATTAAAAGACCCACAACCATAAATAGCACCAACAATAAATAATATAGAAATAACAACTAAAAAAACCCCAATAAACATAAACAACAACATGATAACATCCAGGGTCCAGCTCCACCCCCAGAACAGAACCAGCCCTCCTGATTAATTTGTCCAGTCTGTTTGTGTCTGCTACCTTCA
>JAUMTR010000006.1:6960185-6983802 GCA_032270685.1 Microctenopoma stevenorrisi
CTTATACTCTGACACAACCTCCACCTCCTCTCCCCGTATGGTAAGAGGAGTGACAGGACCCCCAGATTTCCTGAAGTTTCTTTATACATTTGTGCAGTTTTTTTCCTAATCCAAACTGTTTGGTCTTCCTCTCTTTCACAAATTGTGTCTAATTTCTTTCCCAGGTACTTGATCTTTGTCATGTGTGTCACCACTCTCATTGCAACTAATCAAATTGTGGTGCTGAACTTCTCCCTGCGCAGACCCAGCACTCATACCATGTCCCAGACCATCAAGCATGTAAGTACAAGCAGCAAAGTCACATCTGGCTATTTGAGAATAATCTACTTTGTGAGCTAACTTTATCTTTACTGCTTCCCACAGGTGTTTTTAGAGATGGTACCTCGTTTCCTGGGCATGGCCCCACTGGTGGATGACAGTGGGGTGACAACAGAGGTCAACGGGGTGAGGGAGAGGCGGCGCAGCTCCTTCGGCCTCATGCAGAGAGCAGAGGAATACGTACTGAAGCAACCGCGCAGTGAAATGATGTTTGACAAACAAAGAGAGAGACATGGACTCACACGATCCATAGGTAAGACGTCTGTTCCAGGATCTTTTTGCCATAACAAAATGTAAGGCTATGTTACTGTGTACAATATGAATGCTTTATGTCACTTTTGAGTATAACTTATTATGTGTCTTTAATACCTTTGCCTTGTCAGTATCAAATGTCAAAGTTTAAAGATGCCCATGACTGCCTTGGTAATGTCACGGCAGACTGTTGTCTAACTGTCAGTGTCGTCTTCCCCCTAGTGGACAACATAGATATCAGCAGCACAGCCAACCTGTACAAGAGTTTGGCCCAAGCTGCGCCTGAGATCAAACAATGCGTGGATGCCTGCAACTTTATTGCTGATAGTACAAGACAACAAAATAGTATTGGATCTGTGAGTGTTCAGTTCAGTGTGTATAACTAATTAACACAAATATATATGAATAGTTGTTTATATTTCCTTTAACTATTATTACATTAATCTCATATTTACATTCTTTCCAAATAAAGGAAGTTGAAAGCTGGGTACTTATTGGGAAGATGATTGACAAGGTGTGTTTCTGGGCCGCCATTCTCCTTTTCATCATTGGCACAGTAGCCATCTTCCTCACGGGACACTTCAACCAGGCACCAGAATTCCCATTTCCCGGGGAGAACAAAAAATACGCACCAAGTTAAAGGTAATCCCTGTGCTCTGTTGAAACTTTTCCAAGGGTCACTGTGCCTTATGCTGTCTGTGAGGCTGAATGATCTTTCTCATTGACTCCCATGCTCAGACTGAAGGTTAAGTCTGAAACACCAGACCTGTCTGTGTTCATGTGCACAGCTGAAACATACCTTTGAGAACACTTTTCAGAAAAACATCACTTTTTCTGAGTGATGTTTTAAATCACCGTCATCTTAGAAATCATACCAAGTTTAATTACTATCTGTCTGTTTTTGATATGAAACACTGAGTGTCATTTCAGGTGAAATTCAATGAAAGTGGTAAAGAGAAAGTAATTTCTGTTGCAGAGGCAAAGGTTAAAAATCATAGCTACAACAGCACAGTTGAGTCGTAAGTAGGGTGCAGAGCTGACTTTGTTAGGGGCTATACAGATTGTATATTATGAACTGACACATGCATGGTGTGCTATTGTTGCCCATTGTGTGCGGATAAGAAGAATCACCCACATATCACACAGCCAAGAGTCTTTCCCTGCAAGTTTTATGTCCTATGTGAAGATCCTGCACATGTAAGTTGAGCCAGCACTGAATAAAAGCCTTATTCTTCCTTCCTTCCTTGTTCTTCCTTATTAGTGGTCAATGACGCAGAAGGATACTATTTTATGTATTGTTATTTAATCTTTTTTTTTCATAGTACAAAGATCACACATGACATGAACATGTCTGAGCAGCTGTAGGCTACAACATGTGTTTGCTTATCATCTTACATACAGCACAGTTGAAAATGTAAATATTGTAACACTTCTCAAAATGTCAAACAAAAGTTGATCATTTGCAACGCGTACATTTCCTAAGTTTAATCGATGAAACTTACTAATATAGATTTTTTGTATGTTGTTATATGTTATACTGTATATTATTGTTGCTTTGGCTTATTGTAGGCATTTTTTTTACAAGTGCTGTTGTTTCTAACGCTCAATAATGGATTAATAAAGTGTTATGTTGCCCTATGTTGTTGTTCTTCTGTATGTCCAACTGTGTTCTTCCATCAGTGATATTTTGAGAACGAAACTGTTTGAGTAATGCATATGTTAGTATTTGTATACAGATTACATTATTTTCTATGTACGTAAAATGCACGCGTAACAAATGCGTTCCCTTATAAGCCTTTAATTTACTCTCAGTGCAGTCAAGCATTATTTAAATTCCTGTTGGACCCCTCCATGTGGTGTGAAAGTCCAATTCCAAGTCCAAAATCCAATTATGCACGTATATTAGGTTATTAGTAATAACATATCCGTGGGCCACATACTGATAAATACTGCGTGACATTCACGCTTCTCCTCCGAGTTTAGGCAGTCCTGAGCAGCACGCGCGCACACACACACACACACACACACACACACACACACACACACGGGACTCGTCCTGTCCTCCATGTCTGTGTTTCACCTCACGTGGCAGCACGCATCTGTCCTCTCGGCGTGACTTCGTGTGTGCTTGTTTGACTGCTTCCTGCACAGCTGCACATAAAAAAACCCCATCACGTATTCTCACCATAACCACAAACCTCGAGACGTCGTCGGGCATTGCGCAGGAAAAGACCGCGCGCTGGTGTGCGACGCATGACGAAAGATGCGTAAAAGAAGCCACGTTCTTCCCTTTTGCCCGCACCCTGCTGTACACCCAGTGGGAGGGAGGGAGGAGCCAGAGTGTGCATCACCTACAGGGAATACAGAAAGCCTCCTGGAATACGGTGGCGGAGCCCTTTTCTGGTCAATATATGTGTTGGGTTTTTGCGCCACATGTGGAATAGCTGCTGAGCCGCGGTAAGTATCTCTTTGGGCCTGAGTTAGCAGGCAGAACTAATGTTTCACTCATGTGTCTGTGCTGTCGTTAACAGTGTCGAGTGAAGAATGTCCAGATGCGCATTTCATCGCGGTTCAGTAACAGTTTACTGGAACGTGTCCGTGTTTGAAGAAGATACGTTTCAGACATGTTTAGCGCAGTGTTGTTCGCTTATGTGAAGTTCAGATGGAGTTTGGTGCTGCGCAGTGGTAGGAAACCAGGGAATGGGTGGAGACGAGAAAACTTTCCGAGCTCTCCTGCTACATTACCTCCATACCAGTGTGTGTGGTGGAGACTCCACAGCTAAGAAATGCGTGACCCGGTGTAAGTGATAATACTCCAACCGTATCCCAGCTCCTCTCAAGTCTGGCATCAGAAGCACAAGTGTCTGTGACTCTGTAAAAGGATTTTTCAAAGCGAGCTGCTGTTCTGGACGACAGTAGGAGATTTGAGGAAATCCGCTGGTTAACAACACAGACACACACTGAGTCACAGTGAGTCAGTCACATGGAGGAATTCATGACAAATATTCATTCTTCATTCACTATCTGGTCTCCTGTGTTTTTATCTTAAAAGATTTTTTATTGTTTCCGACATATCAGGTAACTTAAAGTAGGAAACGTTGACAAATGCGTTTTAATGTTGAATATCCTGAGTTTACCAACTTTTTATGATTTAGATGTGTACTTCAACCAGAATAAATACTTTGAAGTCACAATCAGATATGCTCAGTCTAATCATTGTAACACAGAGCATCTAAATATTCTGTTTTATATTATTACTTATATTTATGTTATACGATTTTATTTATTTTATACAATTTTATTTATATAGCTCTATATCACAAATGACAGATTTTCCTTAAGGGGTTTTTACGCTCTAATATACATGTTCCCCTGGTGGTGAAAAGCTGCAACTGTTAGAAATTGATTAAACCTCAGGACTAGGAACAGATATAAATCTCTTATTCAGGAGGCAAAGGCATGCAGTGGACATGGAATCAAAATCTCTATGCAACAGTAGTGTTCTTCAATGAGTAATGATTCAATGTGAACAGGTATACCAAAAAGCCTTTTGTATACAAAAGGCTTTTTACATCGTGTAATTATTCATTGTGATGGTATAACAGGGAATGCCTAGTTGAAAACTAGATCAGCCTCCATGTCCCCATTTTTCTAAATATTTCTTATTCTGTGTCAGTAAAACATATCACTGGAGTCAGAAGTGTTGTGTTGTTATGTGTTGTCCCACACAGAGTACAGCACGTTTAAACCTTCAAGCGTTGCCTGGCGTGCCTCATGGCATTCAATAATAGAGTAGCACACCGATCGGTATCAAGTTGTAGAAGAACTGTGCGTGGGTGTGGTGTAGTTTTCGTCAGATATGCACTGAGTAAACAATATCAACAAAGTTTCTCTTCAGCAGGATTTAACAAACAAGAAAGTGTTGTCAACTCAACTCCAGACTCCTCTGCCTGCTATGATTAACATATCTACTGATAATTATTATCTGATTCGGTCTAAATGTGAAGACTGGTCACATTCATGTGTGATTAGTGGTTAGTTTTTTGTACTGAACAGTACATGCTAAGTACAGTCTAGCTTTTCGTCTAACAATACAGAGGTGGAAAAACCACTCCCACTCTTCCTAGAACTCAAATGAAGAACTTTGCAAAGCGTTGTTTAGACAACATATCTGTTTCAACACACAGTTGTTGAGTGAATTGAAATGACAGGGTTTGATGTCAGCTTACACGGCTAAATGGCCTAAAAGGTGGAAAACGGGCAGAAATAGATGTGAACAACTTGACTTTATAACTATAAAAGATGTTTTAAACAGGAATGTTAAGCAGTTGAAATAACCAGAAGAACAAGTTTACTAAGACTCTGTACTTCGGAAAGTCATAGAATATACAAGTTTATTTTTAGATTTCACACCAGCAACAAACCCATCATAATTTTAAACATTTAGTATTAGTAGTGTAGTAGTAAGAGGCAAAGGTGAGTCATATCTCATATCCTCCTTTTTTCTTATTGGTGTGAAATCGCAGTAAAACGTCTTACCTGATTGTACAATAGTAATGCACTATTAGTACATAGCATTTTAATGTCTGATATTTGTTTGTTTTTTAAAGATGATCCATTTAAGCAAAGGCAAACAGCAAATGTATTGGCTGTTTGTTCTTTGTTTTTTTTGTTACTGCGCCTAATTTTCCACCAATAGCATTTGGCAAATACAATATAGAAGATGGACCCACCCAAGGTTTAGCAGTACTGCTTATTACGTATTGTTATTGTAGCCTTCTGTGTAGTTTATCTGCTCCTGTATGTAGTAGGCAGATGGAGATGAAGCAACACTCCGGAGAGGCTCTTATTTTGTAACATTCTCAAATGCAACCTAAAGGTAATTTAACATGTGCAAATGTCCATATAAGTAGGTTCTAACTACTGAGAAGTGTTGGCCGGCTGACATACTCATTCTTTTTTCTCTTTACAAGATATTGTCTGTATTTGAATTGAAGCAAGCCTTTTAGAGAAAAAAACTTCTGATAGCCTTGTTACTTGTTTATTCATGTAATGCTGGGAAGCCTCACACATCCAGACCAACTCTTGCCACCACTATTATCAGGAAGTTCAAACAATAGGGTGTTTCCCATGGAACAGAGTATACTTGAATATATTTGCCCCACTGTTTAGTTTATCTTGGACTGTGACACACATAAATGCCCTGTAACAATGGTGTCAAGCTAAAAATCTGTCCATGCAGCCACAGAAGACGCTTACAAAAAAAACATACCCTCCCCCATTCCTCGTTGCTCAGGGAACATTCAGCACATTCAAAAACTTCCCATGCTATACAGACGTACACACCCTCCTTTCTCACGCAGCTGTGTCCCAGATCTGTTGCCATGTCAATGACTTGATCAACAGGTAAACACCAAAACACCATTTTAATGCATTTGAACAATGCTATGTCTAACAAAACATTGTCTGTTGTTGACTAGTGTGATTCTAAACTACCTGAGTGCCTGTTTCTGTGTGATCGTTCCTTTTACTTTTTCACCATTAGAATGTATTGTAAATAGAGTATTTAAACAGAAACCATTTATGTGGATGTAGTTGTCTGTTTTGTGCCTTTACTGGAATCCTGGGGTATAATAATAATAACAACTGATTCTTTACTGATCCCCTTGGGGAAATTCTTTGTGGACAGGCTGCCCCTTTGTCAGGGTTTCAGTGTGTTGTCCAAAGACACCTCGACAAGTAGCCTAACGAGACTGAGAATTTAACCGCTCACCCTTGGGTTTAAAGACTTCTCTACCCACTGACCCATCGTGATTGAATAGCGTTAAAAGGTGCAGAAACTTTGGCCTATAAACGAAATGTTCTTTTTTTCTAACATCATAGCTGGGATTTGCTACAATAGCGTCATGGCCAGTCAAGAGGATGTGATCGAGCCAGCGGCTCAGAGCTCATTAGCACACAACTTGGGAAGAAGACGATTTTCACGTGACTTTCACAACCTGAGTCCAGATGAGCTAGATGGCCTTGTGTCCAGCACTGGTAAGAAAAACTGTCTCATTTAAAACCACATTAAACCTGAGGTATGAGCTGCCCAGTGAGAATGTTGTCAAAATTACAGAGGGACGTCATTTTCTGGTGGTTCATCATCTTCAGGAAATAAAGGCGGCTGATATACTTTACTTCTTGACTGATACCCCGATTACATGCAAAGTCGACAACATGGAGAAACACAATACTCGATCAAAGGTAATTTTCTTATACTGTATGGAAAGTTACTTCCATTCTTTATTTTGTGATAAAAAAAATCTAATTATCACTAATCATAGCTTACATTTTTATCTTAAATCAGTCTTCCTAACCATGGCTGATTAGTCCTGCTATATAAACAAGATATGTTCATTGAATTTTAATGACACAGGAAAAAAAATTGAGCATGCATTAAGAGAGGCCTTTGCTTGCAATGGAGTTTTCAGAATGCTTCCTGTACATATAAAGTAATTTATCGCAGTGGTCAGAGAATGTCGTCTCTCTTCTTTACATTCTTTATTTTCTTTCACGGGAATCAGTTGAGACTGCAGTATCTCAGCCTTCCTGTTAAAATGCACCTTTTCAACAATATGACAAGACATTGTTCTCTTCAGAAACTGATTATGCTGATACTATGAGGAAACTAACACTATGCCACCTTTGCTTTGCGGACTATGCGGATGCCTTGGCCCCCATGGCCACCTGGGGGCCCCCAAGCTACCACTTTAGTCTCAAAGT
Source organism: Microctenopoma stevenorrisi (assembly GCA_032270685.1). NCBI lineage: Eukaryota > Metazoa > Chordata > Actinopteri > Anabantiformes > Anabantidae > Microctenopoma > Microctenopoma stevenorrisi. The sequence continues at coordinate 6,967,521 of JAUMTR010000006.1, forward strand.
CTCCTGGGTTCATGACTAATTTTGAATTTTCATTTTCATTTGATTATTCATGTGTGACTTCATTGACATTTCAAAACAATAATTGTCACAATTACAATTGTAGATACGTTGCAATCTTTGGTAACCTTTGCTGTCAGATCTTTTTTTGAGAGGCCCACAGGAATCCTCACATCATCAAATTTATCTTAAAAAAGATTTGGAGAAAGCAATGAAAAAAATGATGGTAGAGTGATGCTTCTTCCACTTGGACCCAATGCGAGCACTGGGAAACATTTAGCAGTTAAGAAATCAGTTGGTTACCTTTCCCATTCTTTTTGGAACAATCTTGTTGCAAAGGTCATTGGAGAGCTTTTGGATAAACTTTGTTTTACGTCTCAAATATCACTTTGTCTGTCTCCTACATCATATATTTAATTGAAATTTTTTATCTTAAAAACCAATGATTTAATCGGGAAAATCATGAAGATTGACAAAGTTGCCCAAACTTTCGCACCCCACTATATGTACATAAATTCAATACTGTCCATCCAGGTCCGTGTGGGCACCCTGTACACGGTGAAGCTGACACACGGCCAGTTCCACTGGACAGTGAAGAAGAAATACAAGCACTTCCAGGAGCTGCATCGAGAGCTTTACAAGTATAGGATGATGGTTCATTTGCTGCCCCTTGGAAGGTTGGTGTACTAGCATGTTGATCTTAATCATGCAAATCAGCCTCTTAATCTGAGAGACATGCAGTTGAAATGTGAGTGGTGGGTTGCCTTGATTTTTGTTGGGGATATTTCTAAAGCACTGAATATTTTGAATATTCAAATTTCTCTACAAGATTTGCAAAGGAGAGGCAGCAGCTGAGAGCCATGCCGGAGGAACTGCCAAGCCTGCATGGGACTGAACGCACCAGAAGGGCCTCAAGCAAAATGGTATCAAACAAACCAGTCACATGCATATGTAGTGTTTACTCTGAACTAACCCTAACCCTAACCCAGATACACAAACACATAATGTGTCTTGTGTTTTGGCTGTATTTTAAAATACATTTAATAAAATAATACCATCAATTTTTGAACCATATAATGCAAAAAGAAACCTTTTTAATAAGGTGTTGAACTTTGCCCTATCAGTCCATTAATGTTTACATACTGATCATAATCATGCTGATCATGTCTTAGTGCTCAGTGCTTGTGAAAAAACTTTTATTTTGTATGATTTTTGTACAAAATAATAATTTGTAAAGGTTTTGTTTCTTTATAGTACTTGCAGTCCTTTATATGTACTAATAATAATTGTTTTCGTTTGCATTGTAACATGTTATATTCTACATAATATAAACATTTACAACCTATAATTTTTGCAAATGCCAGCAGTTACTCAGCAGTGTTGTGTGTCATATTTCAAATAGCATTTCCATACCTTACTTTCTCACATCTCTATGGCAGAAATTCCTGGAGGAGTACCTGAACGAGTTGCTGGAAAATGCAATATATAGGAATCATCACAGTATGGTAACAGCTGAGAAACACAAACATACACTGTGTCATACATGCATGTATATGGATGAAATGCAGCATATTTACTTAATCTTGTTTTTTTTTTTAAGCTGGAATTCCTGTCTGTTGGTCCTCTCTCATTTGTCACTGATCTTGGACCCAAAGGCCTGTAAGCAAAGTTCTTCACAGTGTTTGTGAACAACAGCAGCAAAATGACTAAGTGCACAAGCGCATCTCATCTGTGTGTATCAATCGCAGGGAGGGACCCATCTTCAAGAGGTCGGGAGGTCACCGTCTTCTAGGCTTGAACTGTGCTGGCCATCATCGCTTCTGTTTCCGCTGGTCACGCCGCTGGTTGGTGGTGAAAGACTCATTCCTGATGTACATGGACGATGACAGCAGCTGCATCAACTTTGTGTTGCTGTTTGACCCTGAGTTCAAAGTGAAAGTGGGCCGTGCTCACACAGACGCTAAATATGGCGTCTGCTTTGAGAATTTCACTCGGTAAGTCAGCTCTGTGTTTTCCTATAAACATTATGTTCTGAGGATTAAAATATATGTCAGGGGTTATATTGTGGTACACGCATGACTTATTTATTTTGGTTCAGGAGTCTCGTCATCAAATGTGGCAGCTATAGACAAGCTCATTGGTGGAGTCATGAAATCAACCAGCTGGCACAGTCCTGCGACTTTCTCACAGCGCAACGCTTTGATGGATTTGCGCCACCACGCAACAACACACTCACTAAATGGTGAGACACAAAGGCTATTCAAGACTTACTATCTCCTGATGATGTAGCTTCAGTTTTGGTCCTCTCTGGGTCAGCTTCTAAGCTGTTGGTTTATAAATATTTCTTGAAGGTATGTGAATGGAAGTGGCTACTTTGAGGACCTGGCGGATGCTCTTGAACAGGCTACAGAGGAAATCTTAATCACAGATTGGTGGTAAGTGCTATCAAGATCTGGATGTAAGGATGAAGAAGCTTTACATAACAAAAGTGTCTACTACTCAAAATATTTTCACTACAAATGAGGTATATTTAAATGTGAAAACATAAAAAGATGAGCATTATGCATCTCTCCCCTCAGGCTCAGCCCTGAAGTATACCTAAAGAGACCAGCAACTGATAACTACTGGCGGCTGGATGAGATACTCAAACGCAAAGCAGTAAAGAATCTCTGTCTTGATTTTGTCTTCTGAAAGAAGTTTCATTTTTATATTAGTATGTAGTACTGAGTATAGTAGTACTGTGATGATTATAAATGGCATCACCTCTCTTTGAACCTTTTTCTGCAGGAACAAGGAGTCAAAGTGTGTGTTCTGCTTTGGAAAGAGGTGGAACTAGCACTCAGTATCAATAGTGACCACAGCAAAAGGACTCTAATGAATATGCACCCGAACATCAAGGTCTGGCATGTTTGTGGGTTATCTGTCAAAAGTAGTCGCATCTTGTAAAAGTAATTTTTTCCCGTTATTACATCAAACAGGTTATGCGACATCCTGACCACGTGTCGAGTGTGGTGTTTTTCTGGGCTCACCATGAAAAGATGGTGGCCATTGACCAGACTGTAGCCTTCGTTGGAGGGATTGACTTGGCGTTCGGGAGGTGGGATGACAGCCATTACCGGCTGACTGATCTGGGTTTGTCAAAGATGGCAAACAGTGTAGCTGAGGTGGAGCCAGTAGGAAAAACAGACGTAAGAACTTACTGAAATAGTTTTTTGAACTTGTGTCATAAGTTAAAAATAAATATATAATTAATAATATATAAATAACTATATCACATATCTTTAAGCATGAAAATGTTTTGCTTTCACAATATAACAAACCCTGCAGACGCTACCAGATGTCTCTCATAATCAGCATAATGGTGTAGCTGATGGTCCAAACCCAGATAAGACAGCACAGCAGAATTCTGATTATCTGACTGGCAACACTAAACTGTGGCTTGGCAAAGACTACAACAACTTCATCACAAAGGACTGGGTCCAACTGGACAAACCATTTGAAGGCATGTTATCTAAATCTCCTTCAGTATCTGACACACATGTACATTTAGATGCAGGCCCTGAAAGTCTCTGAAAAGGGAGCTGAAAGGATTGACTTTTATATGTTTTCAGATAACGTTGACCGCACTCAAGTTCCTCGCATGCCGTGGCGTGATCTGTCTGCAGCTATTCATGGTAGAGCTGCCAGGGATGTAGCCCGCCACTTCATCCAGCGCTGGAACTTCACCAAGGTCAGACTGTGTCTTTTTAAAGCTATCTGGGTTTTACAGTCCTAGTTAGGACCTGTTAGAAGTTAGTATTAATGTTGGAAACATCAGTGTGTTGGATTTAGTTCTTCTACAGATATATAAACATACAGATGGCTTAACACTTGTATGAACAGCACCATAACTATCAAGAGCAGTTATTTGAAAGTGTGAATAAAGCAAAAATAAAAGTTAATATTTAATTTTAAATAATCAAATAGAGATAAAATCTTTCAGAGATTCGTATTATCTTGTCTGTGCAATGTTATGTTACTGACATGTGAAACTCACCGAGTAAGTAGTGTGTTTTCTGAACTTGTGAAATCAAACTTAAAATGTCTTATATATGAGACATGGCTGATAATGCGATGTTGTGATGTCATCTTTAGATCTTTAAAAGCAAGTACAAGGATGAATTCTACCCTTGCCTTCTTCCAAAGTCTCACTGTACTGCTGACTCGATCTCATTCTCTGTGCCTGGGTCCAAAAAAGCCAAAGTGCAGGTATTTCTTTTATTTTTGCACACACACATAAACAGACGTGCAAAAGGATGTGTGGGATTTTATTAACCAAACAGACAAAGTAAACATAACCATAACGGCAGTGTGCATGCTGTGTGAGTTAATGTTATGATATTGCACAGGTGTTAAAAAAGAGCATAATACATTTCTAAAAATAACAAAAGGATTGCAATTACTATGAGGAAACCAAACCTGAGGGTCTTTGTTTGCTTCCACTGTAATTAACATTGTTTTACACCAAGTTCGATGCAGCAGGAAATTAAATGGCTTTATTTACAGTACAACAAAGAGGCGCTGTTCTAGTTTTAGAAATGCAGCTAAAGTACTCCGATTTTTGTCGCTGTGGCAGATGGTGGAACAAGAGTAAGGCCTGTGGAACTAAATCACATCCAGCATGTTTATTGTGTTCAATAAGGCCAGAGAAAATAAATGCACTGCCAAGGACAGGAAGGGAGGACAAATGCAAGAACCTTACTTGCATCAAGCTTCATAGGAAATGAGGTCCAGAAACACCAGCTGTAGCAACATGACATTTAACAACATCATTCTCACTTTCTTTAATATTTTCTAATGTTAAACTAATGCTAACAATGCAATGTTTCAACAATGTTAAGATGTCCAGTAGAGGACAGAATAGATCCAAAACAAACTGGCAAACACAGATCTGATCTGAAGTCATCGAGAAGCAGTAAAATGTTGCATGTCACACTTTGTGGCCTGCAGGGTCCTAAATCACCACTTAAGCGGTATTGTTCTCCCACGGTTTCATTTGTTATTCTATTACTTTACTTTACTTTACTTTGCTTGGCATTCTATTGTGGGCAGTGGCTCCTAAGTCTTGCTTCCTAATAAACAGTAGCCTTTTGATCAGATTTAGCTTTTTTTTGTTCAGGTTTCATGTGTGAGAGCTGCTGGAGAATGACTCTTGCAGTTCTTCTAAGCTGCATTCCTCAAGCTAAGCATCTTTGCAAAACTGTGTAGAAATACACCGAGCATGCTCACTTCATCAGAAACACAAGTAACTACTGTACCTAAATGAACATTGTAATTTCGAAATACACCAAGCCTTGGATTTTTGAACGTATAGGGTGACACAAAGTTAAGGCAAAGGAGGCATCTTATCTGTCACTTACCTGATTGTAGAGTACGTACATTAGGAAGAAACACTAGCAGAAGGTAGTACTCCGATAGCAGTGGGAGTTTTTTCCTATTAACATTGCACGTATTCTATATGCAATACTACAGAGAAATTATTTTGTTTTTAATTTGCAAAGGTGTTACGCTCGGCCGATCGTTGGTCAGCTGGGACCTGTGAGAAATCAATCCAAAGTGCCTACATCCACACCATCGAGAACAGTGAGCACTACATCTACATCGAGGTAATGCATTAAAATGTCTATGTGTGTTACCGTGATTCATTGTGTGTCTCAACTTAACTCAACGTTTTCTAACAAATCCTGTCACCTAAGAATATGTTCTGTTTTGTATAAAATTTAAATTAAAGTTTGACGTATACAGTACATGGACTTACCCTTATTTTTTAATAATAATTCATTACATACTATTTCACACATTTATTTCACTTTAATTATCCAGGTATTCAGTGGCCAGTGCTTGTATGATCATGATGTTTCATGAGTATGAATACACGCGTAGCTCGCTGTCTTTCATGCCAACTACCTTCCCTTTTTTAGCTCTCACCTCATACCGAGGCACCATCTGCTTTTTCTCTGCCCTTAGAACCAATTCTTCATCAGCTGCGCTGATGGGAAGACTGTCCACAACGGAATCGGTGATGCAATTGTGAAGCGAATACTTCGTGCACACAGGTGACTTTGAAAGGACTAGCCATAACTTATACGGCAACAAACATTCTTGACACGTGAACAATGCAGCTTTTCAGTAAATCTGGGCTTCGGGTGGATTAAGATCATGTGTTTACAAAGAACAGAGAAAAGCACATATCAACATTTACTTTAAACTGGGAGGACAATTTGTTATAACTATTTTAATATAGACTTTACATACTGGCTATATTATATATTATAAGCTATGTTATGTAACATAATAGAATGCTTGTGTACAATGTACATGTTGTCTTATTTCAGAGAGCAGAAGACGTACAGAGTTTTTGTGGTGATCCCTCTGCTTCCTGGATTTGAGGGAGACATCAATGCAGGTGGTGGAAATGCCATGCAAGCTCTTCTGTACTTTACTTACAGGTGAGAGCTCGTTCCTCCCATTGATACAACTGGAAAGAGCCCTGCTTTTATTTTTTTTTTTAATTTAAACTTTATCTATACAGATGATCTCATTGAGACATGTAGTCTCATTTACAGGAGAGACTTGGTTTGGACAAACAACATTAAGTAACAAACAAACAATCAATACAACAACCAGTTGTTTGTTCTATTGTTATAGCTGAGTGCTTTTTCAGATTGAAGCTCCACTAAATGATAATGTATCAAGAGCTTAGTCAGCCAGTAATTATTGCCAGAATACAGCATGGCAGTATTATTAACATCTCACTATGTGCAATCATCTTTCACCAGCAGATTACTCAGTCTTATGTTAAGATATAGTTTTATTGTTTGCTTTTTATTTGTTGCTATATAGTCGGCATATATGTATGTTAATTACCTAATTTTCATGTTTTTTATGTCTAGAACCATAAAATCCATTAAATCAAGACTTGAAGGTGAGTCACTTTACTTTTTTTTCCAAAAATACTCATGACATCTCAAAATTCAACCTGCTTCCTCTTTAACGTCTCCCTGTGTTGCTCCTATAAACTGAAACTACCAGGACTAGAAATCTGCTCAAAAGTCTCCATTTTAATTCTTGATTTGTTCCTCTTCTTTTCATCTTACAAACCTCACGTCTGTAAGAGTTCTTAATAAATGGTCAATATATTTTTAGATGATTTTATTGTGATAATATGATTTTGGTTTGACCCATCAGTTCAGGTACAGTGGACCGATTACTTCACAGTCTGTGGCCTGAGAACCCATTCCGAACTCTCCAAGTCGCTTGTCACAGAGCTCATCTATGTTCACAGCAAAACCCTCATTGCTGATGATCGCTGCTATATCATTGGTGAGTCAACAGTTTGAACTCATTCAAACAGAGAATATCATGTTAATCTTGTTTCATCACTGCATCACAAAACAGCAAATCAGTGACATGCATGACAACTGTACTACTTTTTAATGTATAAGTAAAAAAGTAGAACAGTAGTTTGACTCACGTAAGTAGAGCGTCCGTGAGTCAAAGCATAGCATAGCAGCATATTTTGATAGCACCTTACAAAACTGCCACGTAGAAATGTTGAAATTAACAATGCATGTAAAAGGCAATTTATCTCTATGGTATATGGTTTCTAAATTAAAAAGTATAATTAAGAATAATGGCATGAAATCAAGGACAATATGCAGATGAACAAATGCACAAATAAAAGTATTCCTACGATTATACTATGTTACAATAATTTTGTCAGTATTTGAGCAGATTTACTCATTTTCTCTCTACAGAGTAGTTTCCTAGTGGTGGGGTCTGTAATTCCATCTAGAGATAAACAATATAATCGCTGTTTTATTTTGTCAATGACATAGTATTATTTGCTATATGTTGATATTAATAATGCCCATGAAAGGACAGATTGTAAATGCTTCTATTCTACTTTCCACTGGTGATTCAGGATCAGCCAACATCAATGACCGCAGCATGTTGGGCTCTAGAGACAGTGAGTTGGCAGTGTTTGTGGAAGATGAAGAGCGGGTACCTTCTATTATGGGAGGACAGGAATACCAGGCGGGGCCCATCACACTTGCTCTGCGTAAAGAGTGTTTCAGGTCTAGACAAAATATGTAACTCTAGAAGTGAATTCTGGATGAATGAATGGTCTCTATAATGATTAAACCAAATAAACCTTTGTGTTGTCTGAATGCACCATTGACGTTTTGGACATGATTTCATTTCCTTTCCAGAGTTCTTGTTGGAGCTTCTTCAGACCCTAGTATCAATATTTCTGATCCAATCAGTGATGATTTCTTCTCCTTGGTCTGGAAGGAATCTGCTGAAAAGAATACCAGTATTTATGACAAGGTATAAATTAACCAGATTATTATATTATTGTATTATTACTCATCACCAAATAATAGCAATGTGTAGTTATATTTTTCTAAATTCTCTTTTGTTCTCACCTGCAGGTCTTCAGATGCCTTCCAAATGACACTGTTCACAACATGCGAGAGCTGAAGGAATACTCCAGCAAGGAACGCCTCTGTGACTCAAACCCTGAGCAGGCCAAAGAGGAGCTGAAGGCTGTCCGAGGGTTGCTGGTATATTTCCCCCTGGATTTCCTGTGTGAAGAGAACCTGCTGCCTCCACGGGCCACTAAAGAGGGCATGGTTCCAGTAGGGCTATGGACCTAATTGCAACTCGGCCCACATCAGACCACTAGATAACAGCAAAGAGCCGCTGGGTCACATTCTCCCCGCTTGTTGTTCAGAACAGTACACTAAAGTAGTTACAGCACTAGCACTTTAGTAAACATGAATTTAACACATTTTATTTGTTAATCATTGATGTTCTTTACATAACCACTGATCATGATTATGATCTGTTCAACCAGTGAATTAACAAGTACAGGCCAGTTTGTTCAAGATGGCAGTGTCTGCCTCATAACATCTACAATTCAATCTTAACAGCTAGTAGTGGTGTACGAAACACATAAATGAATGTATGTGCCAGCAGAGGGTTGCTAAGTTGTACTGGAAATGAAGCATCTCACATGATCTGGAAACATAGTGTACATTTATAGGTGCTAGGATTTTGGGTGGGTGGGTAGTTCTGTCTCCCTCTCTTTCTCTTCCTCTGCAGTGCCAGCAAATCTGTCAGAACATTTGTGGTTGTTATGGTGACGGATATGAAGAGATGACTGGATTGTAGCTGGAATAGAGACTGGATAGGGTAGTGAACATGAAGGATAACTGACTAAATCAGCATAGTGCACTGGAAATTACAAGGTATTATGTAATAAGAAAACCATTTCTGTGTGAATAAATTCATTTTAATTTTTTTAATAATCAGGTGGAGTAACTGAGGGGGAAAGAAAAGGAGAACAAGATTATTAAAGGTTATATGATTAATTGACGTGTTTTTAAGAGTTACCAAAACAACCAAAGACTTATTATTTTACTGTGTTGTCAGCAGTCAAGAACTGAACGTCCCAGTATCCACATTTCTTTGAGAACATTGTGTGAAGCACAGATACATATTTTTTTACTATACTATTTTTTGCTACTTCCATGTGGGTCCAGTACATGTGGGTTCCACACTTATTCCAGGTACTATATGTGCCTTGCATATTTATCTTATATAAATTTTCTCAAAGTCTATATTTGTCTGGAACCACAATTTTGTGGGGTGAAGTGAAAAGGCAGTGTTTATCTTTTATTAGGCATCACCCCCACTGATCCCAACTGCAGCATTCCCAATGGCAACCCCAGCACACCAGCTTCCAGGTGTGTGGATATGACTGTTTAAAAAAGAAGTTGCTGCTTTAAGCATTTTCACATGTTTGAATGCTTCCTGTGTGGCACACCATATGACCAGGTTTTATCAGTGCTTCTGTAAAGCACCTGTATCATATATTTTGTTATAAAAGGTAAAACAAGCAGACATGCAGACAGCAAATTAAGCATATGATTAGGACTTTATGTTTTGTATGTATCTAGATTGATATTGAACATGGCCATATGTATTTTAAACATCTATATTGTATGATGTAGATTGATTGATTTGTGTGAATAATCCAGTTTGTCCAAAAAGGGTAAACCTGTTAAACCTCTGACAGATTCAGTGAAGTTGCACAGATTGACAGGTGAAGGATGCCTCTCTTTAGGTGAAGTACTTTTAAAAGAGGAGCTAATAAAACCATATATGTTTCGAAGTTGTGTATTTTTGACCTCAGAATTAGATATATATTTATGCTTAGCTAGTAAAATAACTACTACAGACAGGCCTTGCAGATGATAAGGGTAGCCTCTCTAAAGGAGCACAAATTGTTTACTATGGGCGCTATTCTGCAGAAATGTACATGATACCTAAACCACTTCTAATTGAAAATCTTTGGCGTAATGATGCACCAGTTACCATTACTCAGGGTTACAGAGGTACAAATGTATTCACTCAGTTGTTTAAGCCCAGTTATGACGTTGTACTTTAAAGTATGCTACTTTTTTTTGTTTACATCTATATGCGTATGAGACTGAGCAGAAATGAGAGCTGAACATGAACATTAGCACAAAAGGTTACTTATGAGAATGCTGAAGCCATATAAAAAAGGTTCATGAATTATCATCTTGCGCTGAAGTCTTCCGGAGTGAATTGTGCATTACTGAAAAGCATTGTGATTCATTCGAGCTAATCTAGGCAGGCCCACATTAATGGAACAAAATAACTATAGCAATCATAAAGCTGTTAGGATGGCAAACACATCAGAGCAAATGCAAGTACAGGCAAAACTCTCAACTGGGATGAGGTCATTATGATCAATAATGATAAACCATACACTCACAGTATTATGTTGCAGTGTGTGGTTTGTTTATTTAGGAGATTTTTAAGTTTAATCTAACTACATTTTGGTATGTCAGGAGATAACCTTACTGTGTTGCTCAGAGCATAAGCAAATAGGTGGTAGCTTTGGTTAGGTCCTACTGTAACGTTTCAGGTAATTTGTCCCTGATGAAGCACCGTAGTCCTCTAAGTGGAGAAAACACTTGAGGAGTGCTCAGTGCAGCCAATCGCCAGCACAACCTATATGACTACAGCGAGGCTGGGAACGGGAGGGAGGACTTGGGAAGGAAAACATGGCGAAACATCAAGTTTGGCTGCTGGCCACAGTTTGAAACGGCACCATATCTCGTTGCGTTGGACTACAACTACAAGTTCGCAACATTTGGACGCTGGAGAACGAAAGCGGCGCGTAACTTTGTAGAGTAGAGGGCCCCAGTTTACAGATATCACAGTGGCTGGCGAGAGCATAGTGCCTGTCTGTATTTTCATCGGAACAGTTGGCAGTGCTAGGCGCGACTGTCAACAGAAAATGGATGAAGACGGAAAGTTTATTCTGGAAAACACAATTAGCCTGCTAGCTTAGCTACGTTAGCAAGCTAGTTAACGTTAGATCGATCGCGCGCACCTGACTCAGTCCGGCTGAGATTGGGGAATATTTGAGTCGCGATTTTATAACAAGTTTTAACTTACAACTGTGTTCGCGGGCGAATGGTGTGTTAAACGAAGCCATTCGTTCCCACACTTAATTCATTGCAATATTTTGGGTGGGTGCCTAATTGCGGCTGGGAATGACAGGCTGACAGTCGGTTCTGGTGCGGTACGGACGGACGGACCTGGACGCCATCACATCAGACGTTGCGTTCTCTTTAAAACAACCACTGCGCTGCTGAGCCGTGAATGTCTTTCATACTTTATAAGCACAGCCAGTATTGTTTCCTCGGCACTCTAGGGCCGTGTGGTAGTTTTTATTTTTCACCTGCGACACGCGTCGTTTACCAAATGTAACATTTGCTGGGGTGTTACGGAGCAGCAGAGACGCGGCGTCTTGTCAAAATGAACGCAGCAAGGTGTTCAACAACAGCGGAGGTGCACTGCATTGAAAACAAGCCAGCTGTTAAAACGGTACCGATTGCCGGCTAACGGTGAGGTTAACAGCTTGTTGAAACCTCCTCGTTCAAGTTTAAGTCTATTTTGATTGGACGCTTCAACCGGTATTTCTGTAAAACAACTGCGGATAACATTGTAGCTCTCGGCCGGAGTTGACGTGAGCTAGCCAGCTGGGTGCGTCTGTGGCAGATCTATCTGCGATGTGTTTGCTAATCTGAGTGATACCGTGTTGTTCCGCAACAGTTTCAGCGCACCGAATAGCCAGTTTGATATATTTGGTGCAAAAATAATCCCTCCAGGATTTTAGCAGCCGTCGGGACCTTCCCCTGGTACTTCTCGTCTACATAACTGGCTAACTTGTTAGCTGACGTTATAAGTTTCGCCAGTTATGTCTGAAAACGCCCCCACACGAAGCCTAGATGACATAGACCTCGCAGCTCTAAGGGTGAGTATTGTTATTACAACTGTGCTGCACTTTATTCATGTAAAATTGTCACACACGCCCTCATGTTATGTCATATGAACCGAGGTGTCAGTTTACGTCTGACACAAACACCACAATTTAACACCCACGCAACAAAGTTAATGTGTAATGTGGGAACATCCCATGGTCTGGTAGGCTGTATATGCTGTTGCGCTCTTTTAATACCACAGATTTCTGTCAAAAATATCTGAAGATTTCTTCGTTAAATAAAAAAGACACATACCTGATATGTTTTCGTGATTTTGTTTTTTATTCCAAAAAAATAATGACCAGTGTCGCCCCCTGGCCATACCACACATTAACAGGTACACTTTGTTATTGTTAAATTGTGATATTGGTATTACATACAGCCATTATGCTACTATTTATATGTTTTACATTTTATTGTTATTTATATTTATATTTATATGTAGGCATTTTTTCTATGTAAAATTCTAATATTGAGGGATCAAATATAGTCCTAGATTTTTTTCCCCTGGTGTTTTGAATAGTCAGACTTAAAGGCCTCAGTCTTAAAATTGTACTTAACTGACTTCCCTTCTTTGACATTAGAAGAAGAAATAAAATGACATAGAAAATTCATATTCCCACCAATGCTGCCATTTTAGGAAACATTTTCAATAGGATATGTATCACTCTACCACAGTAGGAGGGTTTTTTGTTTGCATTTTTTATACAAGAAAATCCTCTAAATACAGACTTTTCTTAATAATTAGAATATATATAGAATTATAAAGCAGTATGTGTGCATTCAATTGCTTCTTCTAAAAACTTAAAATGTGCATTTGACACCTTTATTCTGAGCAAGGCCTGGCACCAGTGTCAGAGCATCAACAAAATGAATATTGCTGAGGAAGTGAGTTTTGTAGCACCTAAAAAAGGATAAATGGTACGTTTTGCAAGTATTTGTTTGTTTCAGTTCTACCCCTTTTCCAGACATAAATGGGACCTCATGTGAGAGTATTATCATTTTACAAAATCATGGTGCATTGTTAGAACTGACCCAGTACTTTAAACCACTATAATCGGAATACTTTGTGTGTAAAATATGTAAAGTAGCCATAAGAGAAAACTGCCATCATTATCTGAGTTTTGTATATAATTTTGATTGGAAACACAATAGCCTAATTGAATGCAAGAATTTGATTGGATTGGATATTGTCAGTATCAATTGCATCTCAGTGTTCTCAGTGTTGTTTCAGTGACTGAGCTTTTAATGCCTTTCAGAAAAAAATGTACTGCTGTTTGTGGCAAGACATTGCACTGTACACATATGTATATATGTACAGTATAGATGAATGTCTGGTCTGATGGTCATCGTCTAGAAATAAGTATGAAACTTTAAGTAATTTGAGTGAACTGAAAATGTGTAAGTGACTGTTAAGTGACTTAATCAGCAAATTATTCAAGAAATGTGCTACAGGCACAGATGAACTTCAGCATTACATAACAATGGTCCACAGTACAAAGCCAATTTGTCACTTGTGCAGAAACACCTAATTCCAATGCCAGTACCAATGGATAAAATCAAGCAACAATCACGACTGTGTTGCTAACAGGTGGCATAATAATAACTTGTTGAACTAAACTAAAAGTTTTGATGTAATCCAGGTAAGGAAATCCTAGAAAGTTTATTCTGTAAAAAAGGTGACTGGTATGATTATACTCGGTTTCAACCTGAATATTTGGTGCTTATTTATAAGGAATACAAGGCCACTACAAATATGACTCATTAGGCAAATTTAGCCATGTTATTGTATTATGTTGCAGAGAAACGGCTCATGCCATGATTTTGTGAGGAAAAACAAATGTAACATTAAGAAAAGTTTAGCTTGATTTTCATTAGTGGTTCACATTGTTGTAAAGACATGTAAACATTACTTACCTGGTTAAGGAATTCAAACTAACCTTTCCTCCATGCTAGCTTCTTTAAACCATGATACAGATATTTAGTATTTGATGGTGAACATTTGGATATTACAGTAAAGTATATACTGACATGCCCAAAATGATAGCGTAATTCATTAGAAGGCTTTTTGCTGAATCAAAAAATATAAGCGTTGTTTCTCCATAACTGTGATGTGCAGCTTTTGTGATGTTGAGATTAGTTTATCATAAAAAAAAGTAATATGTTTTGGTCCTCCCCATGGATTATCAACCAGTGTTTATTAGAGTGTTTGTTTGACTGTGTGTGCTGGTGGTGTTACTCCTTGAATATAACTATATCCTTCCCCTTCTATCACCTTGTTCCTCTCATCCCACTCTCTGTGCTGGGCGTGGGTGAAGCTGCCGCCTCTGCCTTACCACCCACTCTGTCATTACATTATTCTCATGTATACCATACTGTCGTTCTCTTGCCTCCTGCTTTACATCATGGTCCTTTCTCTTTTGTGTCCTTCTGACCAGAATGTTTACGTCACAGGGGCTGTGCATTTGTATGATGTGTGTAGTCAATTCCTGATTTTACTGATAAACTATACATATAGCTATTTGTCCCCATTAATTTTCCATATCGTTAAGGAAAATTTCCCCTCCTTGTTGAAGAAATTCAATCATTGGAAATAGATGAATGCAGGCTAGGGTCATGCTGTACGTTCTAAAACCAAAGCAGCAGTCTAACCACCCACACATCTTCTTAAAGCCATATTGAAATTGCATGAAAAGTGGAACTGCTTGTCATTTCCCTTGTCTCTTTGGAGGCGGTTGCATAATTAAGTCAAAGCAACCTACTCATTATTAGTGCCAGTGAAATACTGTATGTGAAACATAAAATGAACAAATCAGGAAAAGGCCAGAAGTTGTATCCATGTTGTCAGATTCCATCTTTGTGTAGCTAATGTAATATCAATATTTAGTGTATCTTCATGTCTACTTCCATGTAAAGTCTTGTAGGCGGGTAGTGAGTATGTGAGTGGGTGCTGGGTAGATTGTGTTCAAATGATTTATGTGAAAGTATGGAATTGAAATATTTGATTCAAACTGACTTTAATGTTCACCATCAGCTCTTTGGTCTTTTAATGTTTTATATTATTTCATTGTATTTATCCTGTTTTTATGCCTTGTATGTTATCGACTTTTTACATATAGTGGAATTTTTGTTGTTCAAACAAATCTATTTAAATTCAACTGACATTTTTGTCAAAAAAATATATAAACTGATGTGGTACACCAAGGTAGAAAGCATGAATGTCCTGGTGACTCTTATTCTTGTCTTCTTGTTGATCGACTTATGCATCACCCTACGTCTCTCATAGGATCCGGCAGGGATCTTTGAGCTGGTCGAGGTTGTTGGCAATGGAACGTATGGACAGGTGTACAAGGTGAGACATGACCTATAATGTCTGTGTTTTACATTATAATCATACTTGTTAACCTAAATAATGTGGATAGAAATAAATACCAATGGAATAAAAAAAAAATGCTATTCAACTTTAACTCAAGAACATTTACTGCTTTGGTAAAGCATTTCAACATTTACCTGTAAACCACAAAAACCATATTTTTTTGGTTCAAAATAAAGAACCTTATGTATTTCACATTAAAATGAAGAAACATTTTCCTATTGTAAAATGAAAGTGCTTCAAATTTGAAATCATTATTAAAAAATGTATCAACTAAATAAACGTCAGGAACACCTAAAATACAAATGAGTTGTATGACCAAGACTGAAGGTTTCATGAAGGTTCTTTGTGATAGCTGACTTTTCATCACCAACAACATTTCACATTTAACGCTTTTGTTTTCCACATTGTGGAAATCATAGGGCCCTGGTATTTCAATTCAATTCAATTCAATTCATCTTTATTTGTATAGCGCCAAATCACAACGAAAGTCATTTCAGGGCACTTT
>JAUMTR010000006.1:6983902-7013189 GCA_032270685.1 Microctenopoma stevenorrisi
ATCTTGTGGTCAATAGTGTCAAAAGCCGCACTAAGATCTAATAAGACAAGAATGGAGACAAGTCCATTGTCTGAGGCTAAGAGAAGATCATTAGTGACTGTAATGAGATGTTCTTTTCCTTTAATCAGGGCCGTCATGTGAAAACGGGCCAACTGGCTGCCATCAAGGTGATGGATGTTACAGAGGAGGAAGAGGAGGAGATCAAAGCAGAAATCAACATGCTGAAAAAATACAGCCACCACCGCAACATTGCCACATATTATGGTGCCTTTGTCAAGAAGAGTCCACCAGGTCATGATGACCAACTTTGGGTCTGTCTACCCTTTTATGAGGCCTGTTGATTTTTAGCAGGAGACCTTATTGATTGTGCTTGCCAAGTTTGTGTTTGTTTATATTTAGCTGGTGATGGAGTTTTGTGGAGCAGGATCAGTGACTGACCTGGTGAAAAACACTAAGGGCAGCTCTCTCAAGGAAGACTGGATTGCCTACATCTGCAGAGAGATCTTAAGGGTGAGAACCTGAAGATAAAGTCAAAATAAGTCTGCAGCCGGAGTCATGACTGATTTTCACTTTTTTTTTGTTTACAGGGCCTGTCTCACCTCCATGCCCATAAAGTTATCCATAGAGACATCAAGGGCCAAAATGTACTGCTTACAGAAAATGCTGAAGTCAAACTTGGTATGGTGAATGCTTGACTAGTTTTTAATTTGTATTGTATTGTGTAGTAGTGTTGTGGGTTGACGTCCTCCTCTGCTTCATCTAGTTGATTTTGGGGTGAGCGCCCAGTTGGACAGAACGGTTGGGCGTAGGAACACCTTTATTGGCACACCTTACTGGATGGCACCTGAGGTCATTGCCTGTGATGAGAATCCTGACTCTACCTATGACTACAGGGTAAAAGCGACAACATTTTCTGTGTGAGAGCAATATGCCAAAGCAACATGTGAAAGATAAAGACTGACTTGGTCTCTTGTGAATTTTGCAGAGTGATATATGGTCCTTGGGGATCACAGCTATTGAGATGGCAGAGGGAGCTCCTCGTAAGTGTGCACACTCAATTGCCCACCTGCTTAACCTGTTCATTGTTGAATCATGCATCTCTGCATACTTGTCAACAAATAATTTCTCATAAAGCCCATTCTAAAAGACCACATGAATGAGTCTGCCCTGCATTTGGGGATTGCTGTCTGTGTCTTCAGATGGACAGATGACTCACTGTACTCAAGGTAGTGTAGTCGTGAGTTGGCCTGTGGAGGCTGATTGCACAGATCTCTCTGGTCTACTTAGCAAAGAGATCTGTCTGCCTGGAGATTTGGTGTCAAACCTGACTAAGATACAAAGAAAGTCTCTCTCAAGAGATGCAGATAAAATGTTTGTAAAACAGATCACAGCTGTGGTAAAGGTTGCTCAACTTGGGTAACTATCAATAATAATAATAATAATAGTAAAAAATAATTATTTAACTTCACTTTTACTACACTTGTTCTCTATGTTGAATGATCTATGTTCATGACTAGACTGCTTTCGTGTTTATCGGTCAAAGAGGGAACCTGTTCTTACTGTGATATATGATGCCTATGAATGGATATTATTTATTTATTCAAAGTAGAAGGCTTCCTATCTAGGAGTCTGAAGGTAATATATGAAGTTTAAAATTGTATTTTCATGTGTGTGTGTGTGTGTGTGTGTGTATATATGTATGCACCAGTGGTACTCGTACCAAATCTTCTGAAAACGTTTACCACGTCATCGATGAAGCTTTTAGACTTTTACTGTAGCATGTATTGTGTATTGCTCTTGTTGTGAATGACATACGGCACATAGGCCAAGTCATGCAGGTGTTGATGTATACTTATAAATTATGCAGTGTGCACTTACTTGTTCCATCAGTCTTATTACTAAATTGCGCTCTCCTCTAGTTACACAAAGTTACAGTATTACCTATTTTTAGGTTAGCGTTACTTAAGTAGTTCTACCAATTTCATTCTTTTTAATTTAAAACTACTATGAATCTAAAACTTTAGTTTAGTAAATTAGTTGTCAAACACAAAAAACAAGGTGATTTTGATTGGTGAAATACTTAATGACTTAAAGAGTATGAGTTGTAGTGAATATGTACGAACAGTACGAAACAAAAAAAACTTTAAATATGGAGCTACATACAGCCTGCGTGTCAGAATATGGACAAAACAGAATATCATACAGGGAAATAAAGTACTTGTTACAACTATATGTAATAAATGTTAAAAAACGCATTATAAGGCTCACATTTGAAGTGTAACTGAGGTCCCTCTGTTCTGTTGTGCCTGTGAATTTGAATTTTTTTGCTTTCTGCTCTCACGTTGCATATGTCCAAAACTGTGTTACAGAAGCCTATTTACTGTAAAACTCAAACGCTAACCAGTCAGGTTTAGCTACCTACCTACGCTGGGAACACAGTGACTCACAGTCCTTGCTCTTAAATTCAATGTAACAATAAGCCTGAGGCGCCAGGGGAAGATTGGATAACAGCAGCTGTAACCACGTTTGAGAATACAGAGAATGTGTGTAATGTGGCTAGTATTATTATTATTATTTCCTAATGTCTACTATTTATGTTTTTGATTCATGTATCTGTTAAGCAATTTGGTCAAATAGGAGTTGTTTAAGTGCTATATAAATAAACTTTGATTTAAATTGATTTACAAACTACCTTTTGTGGGGATTTGTGATAAATAATAATAATATTATTTCATTTATTTAGATGGTTCTTCTGCCTAATTTGTACTATAGCTGTCAGTATATGTAGGAGGATTAAATACCTAGCTTTCACACCATCTCCTTTATTTTTGTAGCATTGTGTGACATGCACCCGATGAGAGCCCTCTTCTTGATTCCCAGGAACCCCCCTCCAAAACTAAAGTCAAAAAAATGGTGAGTTATCGACCATCCTGCATATAGTAAGGTCCTATGTGTACAATACGTGTACAAAACCTGAACAGAACTGTTCACATGTACTGTAATAGTTATTTTGTTAACTTGTTTTAAGTGCTTTTAATCTGGAAAGCAAGGAAAGAGTGCTGGTTGTACATGAAGAACTGCTGTTTTGCAGTTTCTCAAAACAGATGTTCAGGTTACTTTGGCTACATTAGTTTCTGGGCTGGCTGTCAACCGTCTCTTACTCAGCTTTTAGGGTGACAGACCATGTGCTTTGTCTCAGTTCTACAGAAAGATATATTTAGGAACAAGACGAAAGCTATGGGCATTTATGATCCAACATGGACTGCAGACCCAAAATCAACTCCAAATTATTTCAATTGATTCAGATAATTCAGATTAACAAAGATGTCGGGGAGCATTAGTATTTACATTTTTAAACAACAACTCTTTGTTACTCTCTTGAATCATATTCACTTCATGCTTATTTTATCATCATAAAACATCTCCCTTCCTCACAGGTCCAAGAAATTCATTGACTTCATAGAGGGCTGTCTAGTGAAAACATATCCCAGTCGACCATCCACAGAACAGCTACTCAAGCACTCTTTCATCAGGGACCAGCCCACAGAGCGCCAGGTCCGAATTCAGCTAAAAGACCATATTGACCGTACGCGCAAGAAAAGAGGAGAGAAAGGTACGTAAGCGAGATGGATGGGATCTTCTTGGACAGTGATTTATTCATTCAGTTTTCTGACTATTTCAATTCACCTTACAGAGGAAACAGAGTATGAATACAGTGGTAGTGATGAAGAAGATGAAAATCGTGGAGATGACAGAGAGTCAAGGTACTTTAGCATAATAAAGTATTATGAATTCTGTTATCGCTGCAAATGATTGTTTCCAAAAAATCTGTGTATTTTTCATTAGTTCAATACTCAATGTACCTGGTGAGTCCACCTTGAGGCGGGACTTCCAGCGTCTGCAGCAAGAGAACAAAGAGCGCTCAGAAGCTCACAAGAGGCAGCAGGCCCAACTGGCCGCTCAGCGCAGAGACCCCGAGGAGCACAAGCGGCAACTATTGCATGATCGTCAAAAACGCATTGAGGAGCAGAAGGAACAGCGTCGCCGACTTGAGGAGGTATTTGTCAACTCCAACATCAGTATATTTAACATGTAGGATACATGCGATGTTAAAGCCAGGAAGCGATTGGCTAAACTTACCCTAAAGACTGAAAACATACAACAGGTCTCTTTCTGTAGTGGAAACAATCTGCCCAACAACACTTTAAAAGAAGAAACAACAGCTTAGCAGGTGCTGGTGGGATGTATTTTTAAACTTAACAGACAGCCTGTATGCTAATTTAAGATAATTAATTCCTGGCTTTGCTTCATACATACACACAAAGACTATCAATTTGTTTGGCCAACTCTTGGCTTTTCTGTCTTGTGTTTAATTCAAGTTTTTGAAACAACAGTTCTCATTATTGTTGCAATTCTACACCCAATATTGAGATTTGATGTGTTGTACCTGCTAAACATCACACATGTGACACTGAAAAAAACTGTGATGCTAAGTTAGTTTTGGTTTGGAAAGTTCCCCTAAGTACTGTATATAGCAACAGTGGCTGGATAGCTTTGGTTTCAGGAGGTTTTGAAATTTGAAAATGAGGTTAACACAACAGTACCCATTACTAATATATTCATTGCAAACAGTTTCAAAATGTGGTAGCAAACAACTATAGTTAAATATTGCAATGTATACATGTATGTATGGTAACTGTCTGAGAAGTCCAGGGTTGCTTCTTCGCATTCCAATTCGCCCCTAATGCTGGTCCCAACCCTAGATAAATGGGGACGGTTCTCTAAGGAGGGGCACCCGGCGTAAATTCATTGCCAAATCAAATATGTGGAGGCAGATGGTCCACTGTGGTGACCCTGAAAAGGAGCAACTAAAAGAAATGTCTTTTATATATACAGTATATGTGTGTAGATATGTACATATTTACATTATATGAACTTCAGAAACATGCCACTGGAGGACTTTGTGCAGTTTGTCACAGACCAAAAAATGTTAGCTGGGCGTACACTTTAGGCACAATGAAGTTAAATCTTAATTTTGTATTTGTGCTGTTATTCACCATGTTGTTGACGATGTTGAAGTACATAATCCATCTTACTGGACAAAATGTATCATCTGTGGCTGTTGGAGGGGTTATTGGGATTTGTTATTGGGATCGAGGTTCACATAGTTACACTCAAATTGTTAATGTAATCAGTATTGCCCAGTGTTTTACTGCATTAGGTATATCCCCTGAGCTGCCTCCTCTTTATCTCAGTATCTGACTCTTTTGTTCAACAGTGACATGCCAACAAGAAAAGCTCTGTGTGTTTGTGTCACTTCAAAGTGGGAGGTTCTCATTTCACTAGAAAGAATAAATGTTGTTTCAGCGTCCATTAATAATAAGATAAACGCTGCATCCTGTCAGAAGTGAATAACTGTGGACAGTTTCAGTTTGTCTCAAGGCAGTACACTCTGAGATAATTAGGATGGTGTGTGTTTTTCTTAGTGTGTGTGTGTGTCTGTTTGAGAATGACTCACAGCCTCTATTCTCTGCCCTGTACTCTTGCTACCTTTATGTTTTTTCCAGCACTTTGCACAAAAAACAAGAGAGAGTTTGCTTATGAGCAGGCTATCAATTATAGATATCCCCTGGGAAAACATAGCCACTATGCTCATTTTTCTTTTTGCCCTCCTCTCCCAGCAACAGAGAAAAGAGCGAGAGATGGTGAGGCAGCAAGAAAAGGGTCCCCATCGGAGACTTGACGATATGAGACGAGAGGAAGATAGAAGGTTGGCTGAAAGGGAGCAGGTAACCAACCACAGGAGACGTGGGGCTGCAGTCAGCCAATCGCTGTGAAGTGTGGGTGTGTCCATTGGCAACACTGTGCAAGTTGCTCTGGTGGTGAAATTCCATGAGTAGGTTGCCATAGCAGCAATGGTCTAAATTAGTGTTGTTGTGTTTTTTTTTTTTTAGAGATGAGTTTTCTGTGGGTGAGCTCTCTGTGTCTCTAATGCTCTGTTTCCAGTCTACCCTCAGTAATATAATTGTCTAGCATCATCACCTTGTGATGCAAAATGCTGATTTGATGTTAGTATGGTACACGAATCTTAATATACTGCTTATTAACTGAATTACTCTGTGATCTAGTAATCAATCACAATATCTGCGTATCTTTAAGTGGTATATTGATCTTATAGTCTAATGCTAACTTCTAAACCTTCTAAACCCAATTTTGACTAAAATTCTCACTTGACTTGTTGATTTGTATCTGTACAAATGAATGACATCACATAATGCGTTCCTGCCTACCTACCATTCCTTCCTCCTTACCTTTCCTTAGGAGTTTATCAGACATAAATTAGAAGAAGAGCAGCGGCAGTTAGAAATCCTTCAGCAGCAGTTGCTTCAGGAGCAAGCACTGCTAATGGTAACCAGTCCTCATTACTGCTTTTATCATTTGTTGCTCTCTCTGCATGAGTTTTTGTGTCTGTCTCTTGGTTTTAATACCTCATTAATAAATGAGATTTCTTGCTCAGCACTGAACAATAATCCCAGTGTCCTCACAACAATATGGCTTTTCTGTTTTATCTAAAACAAACTCTGCAGTGTTACATGTTTGTTTGTGATCGGGACTCATGATTTTCACTGGAGAAAAAGGCAGCTGAGGCTAATATTTATATCATTTGATTTACTAACAGCTCTGCTTCTTTTTGTAACAAAATACAAATTTAAGTTTTTAATTGCCAGAACCTTGATGTAAAGCATAACTAAAATATGAATATTAATGTACTGACCTAGATTTATGGGACAGTTTGGCTAGTTCCAATGTGTCAGTGAAAATGGATCTTATTTAGATTCATCAGGACATTACCACAGTCCTGACATCTTTGGTTTAGCCAGCATTTAAGGAGTTCATGACTTGCTCTCATTAGGATTTGTTCCTCGTTGTTCATGCTTATTTGGAGGCATTAAGAAAGCAACCCTGTTGTTTTCTGTCATATGCATATGCGCTGTACATATTATTAATTTGTGTATGAAGGCTTTCTTAGAGACCATAATACAGGCCCAGTCACATCCGGAGCTTCTTTGTGTTTTTTTTTGGGCTTATTGCCATGCTCAAGGGCAATTAGCTGAGATGGTGTTTTGGATACCCCAAACCCCTCCACTCCTTCCCACCTGGGACAGTGCTGTGGGGCAATTTTGGTGTAATAGCTGCAGACAACATTTCCACTTTATGCTGGCTTGGCAAGTAAATAATACTATTATACAATGTGCATCCTCTGTGGGTGCAATAATGCTGGTGCCTCAGACAGACTAGAGAGAAAGTTTCATTGTAAAATCCAGGGTTCTCTTAGTATAGACAACAAAACACTACCCTCTTATTGTTGGCTCAGACCTTTACTATATTATGTGTACATAGACTTATTATTATTGTTAGTGTTATTGGTAGTAGCAGTAGCAGTAGTAGCATTTCCAGCAGATTTTTCACAGTGGGAACCTTCCTCATTAGATAAACTAAATATATGCCTGCCTTTTGTCTACTGAATAAAATCAAATACAACTAAACCACTTAAATTATATGAAGTCTAACAAAAGGAGGGTTCCTCCTTAAAATAGAGTTCCTGAAATTGGTGACATACATGTTGGACATCAGCTACAGTGTATGTTGGGGTCAGAGTAGCAGCAGCTTCCCTCTGTAATCTTTATAGTGTAACCAACCCCCCACCCCTCCTAGTGCCAAACTATTTTCTCACTGAGGAGAAATAACACAATCTTCTTAAATTGCTATATTTTAATTGGTCACATACAGTATACTGTAGGTGGATGTGTGACACGCATAGTTAGGTGGTATTTAATGCTTGAGAGTAGACATCTAATCTCTGCTGTAGTAGGAAGAATATTATGTGAGTCATGGCTGAAAGTCTTTCTTTCATTTTCTGTTTTTGCTGACAAAGACCATCAAGAGAACGAAAAACGAATGAGTGAACTGATTCACTTTCACACTGTCAGTATAATATATATGTACAGCAGGAAAAAGACACGGTCAGTGTTCAATGATGTGGGTTGATAATTGACTGCAATACTAAATATAGGAGCATGCACCCAGTCTGCCAATTTCTCAGTGGATGAAATCAGTGAAAATATGTAAACAACCCCCTGCAGTGTGAGTGGATGTATACTTCCTGTTAGCAGATCTGTTTTCTGTCTGAACGTCAACTGTCTGATTGGTCTGGTGCGCCCAGTTTGAAGCGAGCACTACTTTGACTGCAGTGTTTTTGTTTGTGATCAGGAGTATAAGCGCAAGCAGCTGGAGGAACAGCGACAGTCGGAGCGGCTGCAGAGGCAGCTGCAGCAGGAGCATGCCTACCTGGTGTCTCTGCAACAACAGCAACAAGAAAAGAAGCCCCAGCTCTACCACTACAACAAAAACCTGGAGCCCAACAACAAACCTACATGGGCTCGCGAGGTAGAAAAGTTATTTATGTTTGCTGCATTGTACGACACAGTCAGACCACTGCACAGTAGTAAATTCTTCTTATTTTAGGTGGAGGAGCGAAGTAAACTCAACAGACAGGGCTCACCCAAAATCTGTACCACTGTCTCTGACACCGCCATCCAGTCACGCTCTGACTCAATTAGCCAGTCATCAGTGGCCCAGTCTGCTCAGACCCCACCAATGCAGAGACCTGTTGAACCCCAAGGGGGACAGAGCAAGGTGCGTGTTCTTATTTAAAACTGAACAGACCACTAATAATGGAACATAGAACAGCTTGTGCCTTCTACCTTTAATTCTTTGGCTTTTTTACCTTTAGCTGTCTATGCTGGTTTATTTACATCTTTTTCTTCTTTTCCCTCTCGTTCTTCTTCATCTTCACTTTATCCTTTCATGTTAATAAACTTACTGGACACACAACCTCACATTTTCTCCCCTATTGGCCCACTTCTGCCTCTGTCTTGTGCATTCTACCTCCTGCACTTGACTGCTTTTGTCTCCTGGTGTGCTGCTGCTCCTGTCCTCTGCAGTTCCAGATGGCTCACTTGGTTCCTCTGAAGCCTTATGCTGCCCCTGTCCCTCGCTCCCAGTCTCTCTGTGACCAGCCCACTAAGACCATGTCCGCCTTCCCCACCCAGGACCCCTCCCTTACCCCCACACCCCGTCCTATCCATTCTAGAGAACTGGTGCGTCAAAACTCAGACCCCACATCTGAAACCCCGGGGCCACAGGCCCATCAAATCAGAGAGGATCGTGGCCCGTGGATCCGCCTGCCAGATGTGGAACTACCACCCAAGGTATGATGTATAACTGGTTTTGACTCAGCTGTAGGTATAATATAAAACCTAAAACAGAAGCTGGTGGACCTATGTTTTTGTGATTAAAATTTCAATTTCCATGATTACCCTGACAGGTGATTTGTGCATGTTGCTCCACCTTTGGCTGCCTCACCGGTTTTATAGAAAATGACTGTTCTGTAAAAAGGTTCTTAACTGAAACATCTGTTGTCAGGAAAATTTGCAGTTTATGTAAGTATCAATAAATGTAAGACCATAGTGGTGTTGTCCTTAGATTCCACAAAGGACGGCTTCTATTGCCACTGCTCTCAACACCAATCTGACCTCCGGCATAAGGCATCCAGTAAGAGCCAGGTAACACACTCAATATTAAATTAGCACGAATTACCTTAAAACAGTACTTCCTAAATTGTGATTTATTTTTCGACAGCTTTAAGTGATGTGATTTGTATTCTCATTGCAGCAATCCGGATCTCAGTCGCAATGATCGCTGGGAGAGGGGAGATAATATGAGCATCATATCCAACCTTCCCCAGACTGGTTCTCTAGAGAGACATCGCATCATAAGTGAGTCCCTTCCTCCTCAGCGTTATTTCTCTGCAGACTTTCTCAGCAGTAAGCCTGATTTCAGAATAATAACTACACTCTACAACATTATTTTCAGGCTCCTCCAAAATGGATTCACCCATTCTCTCCCATAATAGTCGTCATAAGCCTGGGGAGTCTCGCACCTCTTCCCGCCCAGGGCGCCCTGCTGTAAGTGGTTCTTTCATTACACATTCATGCTCTCCCTCCAATATCTGCTATTGAGACGTAGGTAGTTCACATCTGTACTGTTAATGGGCTGCACAAACATTTGCCTTAATGTAAAAAAAAAAAATCACCCACATTTCCTGAGTGAGGATTCGCCCCAGTGGGGTGCTGCTACATATGATAAAAAGTCTGTCCTAATTAAGCTTTCTCTGCAACACAACATGATGTCATCCAGTAAGTTGCTGCATCATCATGTACATGTAAAATTCATTCAGTGAGTATTGCAAATATTTCTGCATCTATTAAGTTTTAAAAATGGACATGTCCCCCAGCTTCATGGAAGTCCCTGCACTTCCCCAATTGTATTTTATTGTCCAGTGGACCAGTCTCTGCTAAAGCAGCCCCAGGTGTCTCTTAAACACGGGGAGATGTCTGTGTGAATCTGCCTTATAGAGTATGGACTCATTTCCGTGATTGTCTTCTCCTCAGATAACTTTTTCATTACAAGTTATGTAGTTCATGTTTCTCCTCTTTTCTAATCCCTGTCTGTGGACTTTACATACAATGTACAGAGTTACAAGAGAGCTATAGGGGAGGTTAGTATCACTGTCTTTGTATGTTGTGCAGTGATCAGTGTTCATGCATGAGTTTGCATGTAGTCTAGTGTCTTCATTTATTGACTAAATCATGTCCTTAACCAATTTTCTGAAATGCCTGTGGCTTCATTATTTCTTTATAACCATGTTTTCAAAAAAGATCGGATGCTGTGTAAAACCAGAATGCAATGGTTTTCAGTATTCATAATTGTATAAATAAAGACATTTCAGAGAGGCTTTTGAAAAAGTCTTTCAAAAATAAGAGTGGTTTACCACTCTATGAATGACTTTATTAAGCGTAATGTTTCTTTATGTAAAATTTCATAATCTATGGTGCATAAGATCATTCAACTAGGTAGGTACCTTACTTTTATCAGCACGACAAAGCCTTATCACATTTTGCACGTTACAACAGCATGGCCTCGTCGGAAAAACGTTCAGGTGCTAAACTGACCTCATTGAAAACATTTAGCAAACATTTTACACATTTAGCACAATTATGGACATTGCAGATTCAGCATAGGTCTTGTAACAATTTCCTCCCATAATATCATCCGCTGGTTTCTCGACAACCACACACCTTCTGTTGCCTCGATTGTTGATGATAGTATTGCTGTATTACTGTTGTGTTATTTTGTGCTTTGTACTCGCTAAAAGATGAAATTATGTTTAAAATTCTATCTGAATGTGTTAATTTAGTAAATAGTAAGGTATGTATGTGCAGGACCATGGTCTCTTTGCCAAGGAGCGTGCTGAGGAACAGCCAAGGCCCCCAGTCAAGGCCAATGATTATTCCTCATCTTCTGAGAGCAGTGAGAGTAGTGAGGAGAGTGAGAGTGGCGAAGGACCAGAGGAGGAGGAAAGCCCCACAGATCGGTAACAGTCACCTCCCAATATATATATGTATACCCTCATATATATGTCAATATACTGAATTGACAATATTGAAGTACTTTACCTTTAAATAAAGAATTCTATATCCTGTTCAGTATTTATTTCATATGAAAATACCCTTTTTCAACATTTCTTTTCCATTATCAGCCATGGGATGCTTTAGGTTTTTATGACTCTTTTGATTTCAGTCACAGGGATGCAGACACTGATTCAATCAACACTATGGTGGTTCACGAAGATGAAGGTGAAGCTGCAGAGGGGGAACAAGCTGGAGGCTATGGGGATCAGACTATGCTGGTGCAGAGGGTGAGTCATCTGTTTAGAAATGATGCTTAGAATTCATTGTGACTTGAGGGAAAAATCTTTGTAGTGCAGTCTATGTCAAAGAATTACAAAGCCAGAGCACTGGATATTGATGTTGTTGTATAATTATTTACACACACAACCAGCCACATGAAACTGAACTGAAAATGTATGATTGTCTAAAACAACATAAGCAATGCCCAGGTTTCACTTTCCCTCCCTGAAAACCAAAGAGAATCGTTGTAAATCTAAGGCCTAGTACTAATGTTCAATAGGCACTCTCATAAATCAGGAAGGAGACAGACATACAATACACTGCCAAGTTTGGACTATACAGTAATGTCACATCACGGTGTGTACCCAAAGCTTTAGTACTGCACTCGTGTTGCAGTTTTCACAATCACAAGAAAAGGTTCTGCTGGGTAGCTTATCCCATAGTTGCTCATGTTATTTTCTGTATTGCCTAAAGCCGGGTTGGCATATATAGAGATGAGGTTTTTGGAGAGACAGCAGCATGACTCAGTGACAGACGGCGTACATCATGCAGGTGGCTCATCAGTTAAATGTGGGAAGTGTCACCTTCACTGAAGTGCAATAGGTTTTCGTGTTTATATCTACATGTGCGTGATTTATGCAATATGCGTCAAATGTTTATGCCAAGGTACAGTTACATTACTGAGCATCATTAAAATACATAATTTATTAGTGT
The DNA here is from genome assembly GCA_032270685.1 of Microctenopoma stevenorrisi. NCBI lineage: Eukaryota > Metazoa > Chordata > Actinopteri > Anabantiformes > Anabantidae > Microctenopoma > Microctenopoma stevenorrisi. The sequence continues at coordinate 6,996,430 of JAUMTR010000006.1, forward strand.
GACATTATAAATAACAATACAGTACATACACAGAAAATGGATTTGGACTTTACTTTCACGTCTACAGTGAATATCCTTTTTTTTTTAACTTCAAAAGTGATCCCACTGACAGCACAGACATCAACTGCATCACACAAGAGAAATGACAGACTAGACTGGATATTGTCTTCTTTAGAAGGTCATGTTTCATTCTACTGTGCAAATGAGCTGAGTTTCGCTCAGACATTTTTTGCTACATATGAGTAGTATACAAAGTTATGAGAATGTACACTCGATGCCTTTTACACGCTTAACTCTTAGTTGTAAATTACTTGTAAAGCTGAATGTTCTATGTGTGAGCGGTTTGTTCAGCAGATTAGCCTAGATCCAAGTTTTTTTTAAATTGATGTTATGTATTACATGCTGTGTGTGTGTGTGTGTTTCACTTAAAAAGACCCCAGAGAAGCGGAGCCATAATGGATACACTAACTTGCCAGATGTGGTGCAGCCCTCCCACTCCCCCACTGATTCAGCCACTCATTCCTCCCCTGGGAAGGATTCTGTTTATGATGTAAGTTTTACTGATGCTAAATATATCAGTCCTGAATCCCTGGTTTATTTTTGTGTGTGTGTTTTCTGCCATCTTTCCACCGTGGCCCTGCCATGAAGTTCACACATAACACACTGAATCCATACAGTTGTTTTTTAATGTCCAGCTAATGTCTCTTTAGACATGACACTCACTCACACAGCATTGTTCGACTCATATAATGTTTCTGCTTCACCCAGTATCAGTCCAGAGGTTTGGTTAAAGCATCTGGAAAGTCCTCCTTCACCACGTTTGTGGATCTGGGCATGTACCAATCACCAGGAGGTACAGGGGATAACATTTCTGTCAGTGGTGCGTAAGAAGCTTTTAACTTGTCTTGAACAAACGAGCAACAGCTGTTTTCACCACCTCAACCTTTGATATTATTTATTGTTTAATAAAATACATAGAAATTCTGTGTGTTTTTTTTCTTTTCTAGATTGAGGGGAGTTTTAGAAAATGTGATGTCAGGGATGATGAATAGGAGATTGTTCTAGTTACAAGCTCTGGATCTTATAAGTAGACATTGTTTTTCCTTCAAATGAATGAATAAACCTATGATGCTGCTTCTGTATATAGGCTCCAGGTTTGAGCAGCTGAAAATGGAAGTGAGAAAAGGATCCATGGTGAATGTCAATCCCACCAACACCCGCCCCCCTAATGACACACCTGAGATCCGCAAGTACAAGAAGAGATTCAACTCGGAGATCCTGTGTGCTGCACTTTGGGGTGAGAATGGAATTAGTAACTGAGTGCAAATGCAGAATTACTCGGAGATGAAATACCATGAGGGGGGTTAGCAGTGTTAGGACTCGGGCTGGAATCCACCAGTCAGCTGGGGGCCTTTCTTTTATGGTATCTTTATGCCAGTTGGGGTTTTCTCCAAGTACTCTGGCTTATTTCCTCTGTGCTCCGTGCGAGTTTGGTTAATTGGTGACTCTAAATTCCCCTCAGTTGTGATTGTGAGTGTGTTTTTCCAGGGTGAACCCCGCCCGTCAACTTATGGCAGCTGGAATAGCACTACTCCAGCACTACTAAGAGAACATTTGGTTAGGGTAACGGATAGATGGAAAGATACTGTAAAGTAAAATATGGCATATACTCATTAATAATGTTTGCTGGTCTCCGGTTGTAATTATGCCAAAAACTGAAAACACTTGACTAGAAGATTTGAATTTAGACCACTGATGTACCTTTTCACTGTTTTTATGAAAGAACATATTATCTCTGTTTTCCTTATCAGAGAAATTGTATGAAATATCTTCAAGCTGTTCCTCTTCTCCCAAGATAATTTTTATAAACATAGTTTGTTACCGTGGTGATGACTGAGGGAGGATACCTGGTTACAGTTGTTTTATGTGTAAAGCTGCATGTTGTTAAAAAGACATGATAATATAGGCTTGTAGACACAGTAGTTACTCTGTTAGGTCACACTGTTGACCTATAAGCTCTAAATAAAGTGTAAATCATTTATTCTAAAATAATATGGTGATGGATGCACGGCGAGTTATCACCACCAAACGAAAGCATCCAAAATGACAAGTAACAGAATTCCAACAGAAATACAACACAAACCTATTTTTAGCTGCAGCGAGATGAGAGGCATCACTTCATCTTTATGCAAAATGAAAAGGCTGTTTCATTTGTGCATGTGTGTCCCCAGGTGTGAACCTGTTGGTGGGCACAGAGAACGGTTTGAAGCTACTTGACCGTAGTGGTCAGGGCAAGGTTTACCCCCTCATCAACTCCCGCAGGTTCCAACAGATGGACGTCCTGGAGGGCCTCAACCTGCTCATCACCATATCAGGTCATTACTGCTACTCATTTCCAGTCTGCTCTCACTGTAGTTGGTTAAAGCTGTCTGTGCCTTTTGGCATAAAACTACAGTCTTTAATGGGAAGCCAACTCCTGTCATTAGCCTATAGTGCTAATATCATTCTGACTTCACACTAATGCCAGAAGATTAATGCGAGACGATATCAATCTGTGTGGTTGGTCCCCCGCTGTCTATAAAGGCAAGAAGAACAAGGTGCGTGTCTACTATCTGGCCTGGCTAAGGAATAAGATCCTCCATAATGACCCTGAAGTGGAGAAGAAGCAGGGTTGGACCACTGTGGGGGAGATGGAGGGCTGTGTACACTACAAAGTGGGTGAGTGACAGATGATGGCTTATCAAATTCTCAGAAATGCATTTGGCACAGTAAATTATTGATTCAGAGTGTCTGATATCAGATGGCTTTGTGGTTGTTCCATCTAGTGAAATACGAGAGGATAAAGTTCCTGGTGATTGCTTTGAAGAACGCCGTGGAAGTGTATGCATGGGCACCCAAACCTTATCACAAATTCATGGCCTTCAAGGTTAGTCTTCTCTTCCCTATGAGTTAGATTAGTTCAAGTGGATCTGTCAAACAGAGGCGCATTCAAGTCAGAGTTGAGTTCTCACTCTTCCTTTCTACCCCCCAACCCCTCCACTCCTTTTAACCAGTCTTTCGCAGACCTGCCGCACAGGCCTGTCCTTGTCGACCTCACAGTGGAGGAGGGTCAAAGGTTGAAGGTCATTTACGGTTCTTGTGCTGGCTTCCATGCCATTGACGTAGACTCCGGGAACAACTACGACATTTATATCCCTGTACATGTAAGTTTGCACCGCTGCCAGGTGTTTTGTGAGTTGTTCAATTCTACAGGAACTCATCCTGTGTGTTTCCAACTCTTAACAGATTCAGAGCCACGTGACACCACATGCAATTGTGTTCCTGCCCAGCTCAGACGGCATGGAGATGCTGCTGTGCTATGAGGATGAGGGAGTCTATGTCAATACCTATGGGCGCATCATCAAGGACGTGGTGCTGCAGTGGGGCGAGATGCCCACCTCTGTTGGTACGAGTCGGACCCAGGAACTGAAGTACATGTATCACCTGTGTGAAATGTGAATAGCTTGATTTGTACTGATTTTACACTTTGTCGTGCAGCTCATATATGCTCTAATCAAATAATGGGCTGGGGAGAAAAGGCCATTGAGATTCGCTCTGTGGAGACGGGCCATCTTGATGGCGTTTTCATGCACAAAAGAGCTCAGAGGCTGAAGTTCCTTTGTGAGAGAAATGACAAAGTAAGAGCTCCAAGCATAGAACAGTAAAGTGACTGACAGCGGCCCAATATAAACACAATACTGACGTATGTTTTTGTGCTTTCTCTCAGGTGTTCTTTGCTTCAGTGCGGTCTGGAGGCAGCAGCCAGGTGTACTTCATGACCTTGAACAGAAACTGCATCATGAACTGGTGAACTGACAGCTGCCCTGGTCCGTGTGTGGAACCCAGCAGGGTTTGGCGAAGGAAGTGCATCTGAAATTCTTGCAGACACATGCACACCATCCAGCTCACACGCACTCCACAGACACACACACACACACACACACACACACACACACACACACACACACACAAAGTCCCATACAAAAACACAAACAATATCAAAATGAATTCCAACCTTCACTCCTTAAGTTACAGTTTCTACCAAGACCCCTAAACAACATACTCCCTGGAATCCTCACGAAAATCACTAATGAGCTTCAGATGTTAATACCATCTCTTAATTTGTACTGTATATATTCTTGTCTTGATTTACTTGGTGGACCTGTGTTCAAGCGTAACTATTTAGTTCCTAATTGTGAAGTACGTTAAAAAACATTCCTTAATGGTTCTACAGTACGTTTTGAGGAAGGCATTATTACCAATACCGTATGTTGAAATGAAGCTGTAAATAGATAGCACCGGACTCTTAGATCATTTGCAGGCCTCTTATATAGTCTCCATTCAGTGTTTTGCTACCAGACACACTGATAGTACATAATAAAATGCTGGAATGCTCATCAGCAGTGGTTTGTGGACCCCCATTGTAGGTTTCACAATTTCAGGGAGGCTCAAATGGATTTAGTAGAAAAAATATTACAATGGTATATCAAAGTCAGAACAGTAGCTTGTTAAAATATTTGTAGTTACCTATAGTAGTCAGTACCTCAAACTATTTTTCATTATATTGCACCTCTTAATCAAAACAAATAAAAACCCTTAAATGCTTTAAAACTAAATTAATTCCAGAAGACTCTATACACATGTACAGTACTCTGAATTAGTACTGTGACATCTCCTGCTTTGCCTTTTTGAAGCCATTAATTCTGACTCATCAGGCTTGTATCTAAACTTTTCGTTTTCATAGATTTACAAAATACAATTTGGTAGTTATATGTAGTGATTCTGTATTGGTATTCGCCTACTGGTATTCTTAATTTTACTGTAATTATATTGCCATTACATTGCAATATTTGCTATTCTTGTGGCGTCTTTGCTCGAAGGAAACAGTTCCTGTATTCGGCTGATGAGAGGAGTGTGATGGCAACTGTGGAGCAGGACAGTTGTCGGTAAAGGACAACGTGTGGTAGAACGGTGTCTCTGAGATTATAGTGATTTAGGGAGATTGTTTTCAGGGTTTTTTCACCCTTTTAACAGTGATCTACACTACTGTATTATATTTCAGTTCTTAAACTATATTCTAGATGTGGATCTTTTTTGTGAGAAGGGGATTGCAATAGAACAGCTCTTAGTGTAGTGCAGTTCATATTTGTCTTGGAAGGTAGAAGTAGTTAATCTAGAGGGACCCTGCTGTATCAAAGCAGAGGCTATCATGGCTGGAACACAAGAATTAATATATTTTATATCTATACATTCTGCCAAAGTTTGCAACATATTCTTCTACATGGGTATGAACCAAGTCCTAAGGGAAGCGAATTTAAATGGAGACTAAAGAGATGTGAGAAGAAACTATTCCTACAGAACACTAACCAGTGCTTTCCTTTCAGTACATAAACACAAACATGGAAATGAAGCTTTTTGTTCCGTGATTCTCTGTCACCACAGCACATGGACATATTGAAGTGTCGCACTCCTATTATGCATCTTTTCAGCATGGAGTCGCTTTATTTTATCTGATAACAAACGAATGCTGACATGTTATTGCTAAAAGAATGCACCAAGTTTCCACGAACCTGCCAGCATGAACAAAACTTCTTAATGTTATGAAAGGAATCCTGGCTAGTGATCAGAGGGATGGTCTCCTAAAAGAGATATACACTTTACACAGTCACAAATAAAGCTATTAAGAATGCAGTACGGGTCAGAAGGAAGCGTGTTTAATCAAAGATTATATAAATCATTATATGGTGAGATTATAAAATGGGCCATACATGGGCATGGAAAACATTTTCACTTCAGCAAACTCACATACATTTAGAAATATATCTGAAGCAGAAAGTTTGGTGTGCATGTAAACCTTTGAAATAGAGTATATAGTACTGTATCAAAGTTGTGTTCCTGTTTAGCAAATGTTTTTTTATTCTTAAATATGTGTCACGTGCCATGACCTGTATTTCCAATCTCTCAGTTACAATCCAGCTCATGCTTTTTATGGCCAATTCATCATCTCTTTAATAATCTGCCATGTTTACAGTTTAAGCAGTGCCTTGGATTTGGGAAGCTGAGCGGTTTTTAGTTGGGTTGTGATCCCCTCTTGTCTTTTACTTGAAATCACATAAAGAGAAGGCACAACTATATTTTGCCCCTCATTGCGATTCGTGTCCTGTGCCAGTTAAGTGCACTTAAGTCAAATCCAGAATGTCCCATAGAGGGACTTGAAATTCTTTTTGGCACCAGATATATAACCTAAAATGTTTGATAGAATATAATCCAGTCAGAAAGTTGCAATAACAAGTGAATAATCAATCCAGTTTAACATGTAGAGGATCTGCTCACTGTGGGATCCAGCATAGAGAAAAGCCATACATATACTGTATGTTTGTAGAGAAAACTTAGTACTTGTGCACAGATCAAAATACATCTGTGTGCCGTCTGCTCACAGAAAATGTAGGCTCAGAGGTGAGCGCTTCTTCTTCTTCTTCTCCTTTAAAAATGTTGATTGTGTTATCTTGTAGTGGGGAAAGTAGCTTGATATATTCTGAGAAGCCTATTTTATAAAATATGTAAATTAGTCTATATTGAAAAATAAAAGTGAATGTACATCTGTAAGACAGACTTGTATTTATATAAAAACATGTACCGCTCTATTAAACAAAGCACAATGTATTTTAGGGCAGAGATCAAAGCTATAAATGAGTGAAACAGAGATGGAGTTTTTCCCCTCATTCCCACAGCAGCTGTCGTCAAACTCATCATTGTGTAACCAGTCAAAGTAGTTGCTTGTGGAGAAGAGAGTAGTCTGCTGGGCAGCTGTGTGTATGTGGACTGTTGAGATGTCTGGTTAATAAAAGAATTACCTGTGGATGTAGTTCAGGGAGGTGTTGGGTCACAGATAGGTGTTGAGCTTTGCAGTGGTGATGATGTAGTGGCCATTGTGAGGTTATTGGCTCTTGGCTTTAGGCCTCAGTTCAGTTCATTTATTGATGTTTGTAACCAGGAACAAAAGTCACTGAATATAGTGATGTTTAGGCATGTCCTCTTTCATTGTGTTTGCAGTAACTAGTTTGCTGCCTACTAACGGCGTAATCAATAATCACATGTAACAATTTTAAAAAATGCGGGGATTTACACCATAAACTGGGATTTGTGTGGTTAAATACAAGAAATAGTACTAGTACAAGATTTTGGTCTGACTTGGATGTTTTTTTGTTCCATGGGTGGACATGTGGGTAGGTCCAAGTGTAGCCTCAAGTATAGGTGAGGAGCAGGCTCGAGGAAATTCTGGTAGTCTCCTTTTTTATTTTCAAATTTGCTCCAAATGACTCACACAAAAAAGTTTTATAAGACATTTTCACACAGTATGATATTTACTCTACAGTTTGATTTGTTCTGCTTGTGCTGCTTTTAGATCATGATCATGCCTTGTGGTAAAACCTACATCTAGTTTTTGGACAAGATGATAATATGCAATATTAAATAAAATAACACAATAATACACCAATAATATTAGTTGTCGTTATAAATTTGATTGAGGCAGTCACTTCAAAATCAAAAGCCTGTAGTTTGTTAAACAAAAGAAAATTTCTCTTTGACCATTTAGTAGACCTCAAGCTAGAAAAGTGCTGTTGCCATTAAAACCCGCAGAAAGACGGCAGATTATGTTTTTGTTTTTTTTATAAGCAAAACAAGCATTTGAACAAATCCAAACAGTGGATGGCCATCCCAGTGAGATTGGAAGGAAGTGACTCTTCAGTGGCCTTTGGCAGACTGAATGTAGGCTGGTTTGTGTCGTTTGTTCCTGAAGTTGTTCTGTAATTCTGTATATAATCACACGAAATAACTGCTTCTCTCTGTTAGTTTAACACAATCACATGTTGGGATGCTCGTTTTGCTGTTGTGAATCCCAGAAACTGCCTTTATGATGACGGCTAACATTCTGACGAGTCACTCCTCTCTGATAGATTTCTAATCAATGAAGTATGAATGGATTAGCAGCTGTAGCGGAGAGCGTGGCAGATCAAACTTGGGGAGCTCTGAATCGACGCGGATCTTTGGACAGAACTACAATATCTATTCTTTTTCAATAACTTTTTTTTTTTTTTAAGACTGTAAACATCTTTGCAATGTTTTAGTGTTTGCGCGCGTGTCTCTGTTATTTGTGAGAGGTTATCTCCAGATTGTAGTTCATAGACTTTAATCTTTCAAAAGATTGTGTTGAATGAATTCATGTCTTAATACAGAATTGTTTGAAAAATAAAATACATTGATCTCAGTGTAGTGTGTATTCTTTTAATTTTTTTATATTTGCTATACATTTCATCATATGATCATTTTAACAGTATTTAACCACATGATGGTGCTAAATCTTTCCTCTGTAACTGGCTTCATACTGTGAATGTGACTGCTGCTGTACAGGAAGTCACTTTGAAGGAGGCTCAGTTCAATTTTCACAGCCCCATAAGATGGATCAAAGGAACAGCCTAAAATATGAAGATTTTCTTTTTTTACTTTAAGGGGTAAAAATCCTCTTTAATTTAAACAAAAGATGACAGCTGCAGTGCTCCCTGGTGGCCAAAGACAAGAACGCTTCAGTCCTGAAACTGCAGAAAAATCAAAAGCTCAACAACATGAACTATGATGGTTCCTCCTGAAGAGAATCTTAGCAGCAGCTCTTGTTTCGTTTGTGTTTAATTGTAAAATTCGACTAAACAATACAATTTGTTCTAAAATGTAAAAAAAGCAACCGCACTAATGGAATTCTCATTAAAGGCCTATGTGCGATTCATAACTAACTGAACAGTCATGTACAGTGTCCAGCCAAATGAATACACACTTCATTTCACAAGTGTCGCACTGTCTTGTGTTTTAGAAAAGAAACCACAATAACTGCCAGGAGAGGAGGCTATTATTTATTATGTACAATTATACCGTCATAATCTCCAGATAACACATTGACAAAGTCAAAATATGAATATTGGCTCCTGGGTTTCACCCACATTCTACTCATCGTTCAAAGTTTTCAGTTAATTAAATCATCACTATCCTCTATTAACAGAGGATATTCCTAATCATATTTAAAGTGTATCTGAGGCACACGGGGAGAAGTTTGAAAAAAAAGAAACAAGTTCAGAAGAGGTGGACTGTATTTGGGGGCACATTTCTATAAAAACAGTTACTATGGGATGTTTGGAACCAAATTAAAGTAAGAGTTGTTATTGTCCTTGTCAGTCCTGCGTGTCTGTCAGTGATTTCTCTTCAGTGTTAATGATTGCAGACGTGTAGTACTAAGACAAAAGTAGTACAGAAAACTGAAGTGCATTTTGGACTTCACTGTAAACAAAAACTGTCAAATTATTTCTGCTCCCCTGCTTAACTCGAGGAGGAGTGTCTCTCGGGGGAAAAGTGTTCATCTTTGTGTTAAGATGTGTTAAAAGGCTTCAGGTATTAGTGGCATGTGTTGTGTTTTTTCTTGAGCAGCTCACGATTCAGCTGTATTTTATCACATCCTGACATTTGCAGATTAAATATATATTTGTGTGTGTGTGTGTGTGTGTGCTTCAGGTCAAACCCTCCATAGCTTTAGTGCTGTGCACTTTAATCTCCTGTATGTAGTGCGGGCCTACAGTATGTTCAGGTTTTGTGTCATCTTGTCCTGCAAACAGCATGTGGTGTGTGTGTGTTCTGTGTAAACTCATACCTAAGTCATAATATATTATGTACAGTACAATGTTGTCGTTTGTCGTTTGAATCTTACATACAGTGTAGATATAGGGTGCAAACTGTGTTCCAAGATTGGACCATGTTTGTCTGTCAGGTAGGGGAGTGTGTGTGTGTGTGTGTGTGTGTGCGCATGGCTCAGTTCCAGATTTTAAGGAAGCTGTCCCAGGACCCGGTGCACACCGCCATGCCGTCATCCGTCACACCCAGACAGCTCACGCGATTGTCATGGCCAGCCAGGACTCCTGCAGCAGAAAAAAACAAAGGGACACTTGTTTGTGAAATATTTTCCTAAGAAAAATCATACTGAGAATTACAGCTGGTAGTTTTCACAGTCAACACAGAAAATCAGAGAGAAGAACTGGAATTTGCTGGTAAATCTGGCATGATGCTTGATTTCCCCCGGAACAGGCATGTAAACTTAAATATGCCAAAGATATTTAGTTTACAATGATAGAAACCAGGGTAAAGCAGCTGATCCTGCTACATGTAATCTAAAACTAGCATTGATGCCTTCTGCAGCGGAAAAAATAGCTGTAAGCTGAACTTTCAGGTTGAAGCTAACAAACACTACAATAAGGACCTGTCCATGTCCTTTTGTTCCACCCACCTGCTCTGTCTCCCTTCATGGCGTCCCAGATGTTACAGTTAAAGTCGTCATAACCAGCCAGCAGCAAACGGCCTGAGCGGGAGAAAGCCACAGAGGTGATGCCACAGATGATGTTGTCATGGCAATAGAGGCTGAGCTCCTGGTCTGCACGTAGGTCAAACAGCCTGCAGGTGGCATCATCAGAGCCTGTGGCGAAGGCGCTGCCGTTGGGAAAGAACTGAAGAGAAGCACGGGAGGAGGGATGAGAAGCAGGTATGGACAGAAATGCAGATATATCATCATAACTGAGACCATAAGAAACAAACACATACAAAAGCAGAACAACTACACCATTCAATGCAGGAAATCAGATTTTTTCATAAAATCTAATTTCACACACTATCAGATAACGTGTGTTGCATCAGTCAAACTGAAGATCGCCAGAATGTTCAGACATGGTGTTAATTGATAATCTTGTTAATCCTCTAGCATGCTCCCAGTTATAATCCCTCTTGAAGCCGCAGACAGAACAGTGTACTGGTGATATTACAGTAATACACTAGAGGGACACTTACCACTATTGTTCCATTATTATTTTGAGTTTAAATGTATAAATAATAGAATAAAAACGGTGGTGTAGTGTTCAGCAGTGACTGCTCATAGCAAGAAGGACCAGGTCTCTCTTTTGCATGACCTCCCTGTGTCTGTCTAGATTGTCACCAGGTACTCCAGCGCTGCCCTGACCCTAGGGAGCACAAGCAGTTAGGAAAATGTACGGACGTAACTAATACCTTTTTCCTTAGAAAGCTACATTTGTTCCATTGATGAGATAGAACAGTTCATCTGCCCAAGCACTGTGGCATTTTAGCTAATTCCAGTCTGGCTTTGTATTTCTTTCTTTCATCAGTGGAGTCCCACAGTGGAGGCCCAGACTGATGGTGTGGCCTCCTCAAAAAACAAAGTGACTACGTTTCTCCTCTTCAAAGACTAATTGACTGATTACTAATTGGAATTACAGGCAAGATTATTTATTTATTCATTATTTATATTTTTCATTTCTAGTATTATTCAAAATATTCTACTATTTTGCCCGTTTTACATTATTTCAGAGAAAGTTGAGGGTTTTTATTAAAAGCTACATGTAAATTTGTCCATATCTGTAAATGTACCTGACTTTTAATAGCTCCTTCAGAGCTTCAGGATACAATATACAGCTGTTCCCCAGGCTGAGTAGTGGTTCCTCTGACAAGAGAACTGAACTGTTGCATATATATATATATTGATGGAGTGCCTCTTTAAAGATAATAATAAAAACACAGTATGAATAATACATAGGTATATTAACTCTGCATTTAGGTTACGAGGTCATACTCGTACTCACACAGATGGCGTTGATGTCCGACTCGTGGCCTGTGAAGGTCTGCCGGCACATGCTGTCCCTGATGTCCCACAGTTTGACCGAGGCGTCGCAGGCCCCTGACACAAAGGTGCGGAGGTCAGGCGACAGGGACAGACTCATAACGTCACCGGTGTGGCCTGCGAAAACCGTCGTCTGCTGACTTGTCTCGATATCCCACAGTGCACTGCAGGAGAGAGCGCATAGTTAGGAGGCCCATTAGCTTGGCAGCCCGTTTGCACTGAGCGCCTGTGTTTGGGTCGGCGCGGCTCACCATGTGGTGTCTCCTGAACTCGTGATGATTTGATTGTCATCAATGAATCGGCAACATGACAGGTAACCTGAGAAGACAGTACAGAGTTTACATGAATGTCTGTGTTGGAGGCATAATAAAGGTGTCTTGTACTAGGACCTCCTATTTAGATACTACGGGGCAGTTATGACTGAAATAATGTTTTAATGGTGGACTGTACGCAAAGAAAAGTCAAGAAGCGCATGTTGCCCTCGTGTTGCTCAGAAGGCTTGTTGCTCTGACGTAGCTCTGATGAAGAAACATCTGTCAACTCAGAGCTTCTCTAATCTGGATTTGAACAGTAACGGGATTTTGACACTGTTCAGAGGGTTTTAGTAAAAGCAGAGTCAAGAGGGCAACATGTCCTCCACATCTCCAGCAAAATTACACAGCTGGGTTAGACACATCCTAATACTATGTTTTAATATCATTAGAACATGTTTTATTTCATTTCCATGTTTTTCACTTATTTAGTTTTGACTTAACTTTATAAATCGACACATTTGTAAACGTGAATACACTAATCTGTATCATAATACTGTTGAAAACAGTGGTAAATCTGCACAAGAGCTAAAATGTCACATATCTGTGTGTCACATCCTCTCTGTTGATGCCGAGCAGAGCAAAGCTTTCCCACGAGGCCGGGGAGTCTGCTGGGTGCTTGTCTCAATCATCAGTTCGGCGCACACGATTCGAACAAGTCAAACTGCATGTGGTTGTAAGTGGCGTGTTCAGCTCACCTGTGTGGCCAGGTAGTTCCCTGCTGACTCTGACATTGCCTTCACGTGTCTTCAGGCAGTAGATAGAGCAGATATTGTCCAGGCCTCCGCAGGCCACGTAGTTCCCAGAAGGGGCATATGCACAGGTCATCACCCAGGAGGAGCGCAGAGGGATTGCATGTATCTAGAGTGGGGTAGAAGCTTTAGTGGGAGGCTAATGCCAAGGTCACTGTAAATTGTAGACTATGTCAAAACAATAAAGGCAAAAGAAGGTGTACATCAGCTGCACTCCTAAAAAATAAGTACTGTATGTCATTTCCATTGTACATGGAAGCCAAGCATGACTACTCTGACGAGAAGTTGATCTTACCTTGTTAGTGGTGTAGCTATCCCAAATGATCAGTTTTCCGTCTTGTGAGGCACTAACCAGCAGCCTGCTGAGACATCCAAGCATAGAATATGTTGTATATATGTTTATCTACTCGGATGTCAGTATAACTATTGTTAAAAGACCCAAAATATAGCAGAAATAAAGCGGATCCAAATCTGTGTTTGAATGTGAAAACTGTGGAGTTCAGACACAAAAAATTTTTTGTTCAACTTTACCAAATGGCAGTGTACATTAATATTCAGCTAGCAGCTTCTTACTTTAGCAAATGTTGGACAAGAGTAGTTTACTTTACGGACTTTTTTATCCAAAGAGACTTATAAGAAGAATTATGTTACTACAAAATAAGAGCCCTGATAAGACCCAACTTGGCAAAATAAAGAGCATGTTAGATAGTGATAGTCTCAGCTAGTCGAATGCAGCAGGTCAAGTCATTCCACCAGCCAGGGACAACAGAAGAGAATAGGCTAGATCAGGATCAGGATCATTTTTAGTCACCTCTCATTTGCAGATCTGAGAGTTTAGTGTAGCTTACTAATACCGCGTGTTCATATAAGAGGGTTTACTTCCATTTACAGCCCTGCAGGCAAGCGTCAATGCGAGCCGCTACCGGGAACCAGGAGTAGAACCGCAAATGGACCATCATACATGCTATAGTGGGAATATCCCATCTAAAATAGGTTTGGTGCGACGCCTAAGTTAGTATGAAGTCTGTTGGAGCCACTTCAGAGAGAAGGGACTGTAACGGTGCCATGTTTGATGTAGTATCACCTGGAGTCAGAACCCCAGTGCATGGCGTAGATCTTGGCAAGGTGGCCGCGAAGGGTGCGTCTCGTCCGCATCTGAATCCGCCCCACAGGATCCAGACCAGCAGTTATCTGGGTGGGAGAAGGAAAGGTTAATCAAAAGTATAATATGTACTATAATGTGTACAAAGAGTTGTGTACCTGATGTTGCAAAAAAAAAATAAGAGTAACATGCAGTAACATTTACCTGCGTCAGGGTTGAGTCTCCGCATGCTTTCCTGGCATCCTGATGGATGTGGAATAAAAGGTTTTTAAAATATATTTATATAAAGGTAGGTGATACTTAACAACAAAAGGAAATGATCTGACTTACTCTTATTTGGTTCCTAAGCTGCTCTGCTTCCTGGCGAAGCTGCTCCAGCTCACTCATTTTGGATTTGTCCTAGCCGTCACCTGATGGTTGGAGGACAATTTCAAATATCAGTCTCTGATTTAGAAGACTACCACCTCAAAATATATAGTGCTGATGTGTATCAGTGCAGCACAGTCTCATGCATTTTAATCCAGTAATCCAGGGCTCTACTTTCATCAAAAATGGATCAATTAATTTAAATAACTTACTTAAATACTGCTTGTCCCTGATTTTAGAAAAGAAGTAATATAATAAAATCATGTATTTTAATCTGTACGCTTCACTGCAACCAGTGAGAAAAACATAATCTGTCATAATCTGTTTATGACTTTGCAACCATGCCTGGTTTAACTGAGGAGAATAATCTGTAATGACTAAGCTGATATCGAGCGCTCGCGTTAAAGCAGAGGAGACCTGGCACACTGTGCACATGCAGCTCATGTGGCAAGTCTGCTGCACACAGTCATTTTTATTGGTCTTCAGTCATTGTGCTTCCTAAGAATCAACACAACAGGTAAAACCAAAGATACACATCCTTCAGCTGTGGGCCGGCTGAGGTCACACACACACACACACACACACACGTACACATCATCCTTTTAGCAGGAAGCAGCATATTCTGTTACTGATAGGAGCACAGTTACACATTCAAACGACTCCCCGAACCTATTTGCATTTGTGAGGCCATTCAAATTCATGCTAACACACCACAACTAACATGCGAGGAAGTGCAGACAATCGAGCTGCTGTAGGTCACTGTTCCCTAGAAGAGGGAATGCATTGGAAACGAGGCCTGGGTGTGTTCAGCTGATGGTTTTGTTGCCTGTGAGCAGGTCAATGAACAGAGAGCAGCAGAATATGAAAAAGACACACTAAGCCAGTTCCACCTGCACTGATGCGCGGCCTTGCAGCAGACTAAAGGCTTCCCCGTACAGGAGGCTGCTGATGAGGAGGGTGAGGGTTAGGTAAAGCAGAATAAAGCATGTTCTCTGCGCCTGAACACCGGCTGACTGAGGAACACGTTCCCCAGCAAAAAGAGAAAGGATATTTCCAAATGCCAACTTGACTGACCCCACCCTTTTTGAATGCACATCTGATGTGTGACTGCACCATCATAGCATGGCTACAGCTGCAGCTGGACAGGAGAGCAGAGCTCCCACAGCCCCCCTGCATGTCTGACATGCGCGGGAGCTGCGTGGCTCTGCTCGCTCCCAGGTTTCTGCATACAGGCCCGGGCTGGAGCCGCAGAGGAGACACGTACGTGCTACATTTCGAGCTTCAAATGGGATGTTGGTCTTTAGATTGGCCCGGTGTGAGCGAACGAGCCAGGCCCCGCGGATGCAGGCTGCAGCGCTGGTAAAGGCCCCGCTCCTCCTGCAGACAGGGCGCTCCTAACATACATGTCGTCTAAATGATGCCATGAATCAGCCAGAGGGTGGCCTACAGCTGCTGCTTCATAATGGGTGGCTACCTGGTGGGTCTCCCGACGACGGAGCTGTTTTCTTTCCTCACCGTAAAAAGCGAAAGCGTCGTCGCCCCCCACAATCCGCCTGTGTTTCTGGATATCAACGGGAGAGCAGAGGAGAGCAGAGGAGAGCAGAGGAGATCCAGTCGTGTGTAGCGATCGGGTTAAATCCTTCAGTAAACAGGCAAACGGAGGAGGGATACACACATTTCCATTTCTCTGCTTCAGCACAAGTCCCGACAAAGATCCGACCCGCTGCTGCTGCTGCTGCTGCTGCGTTGGTGGATTCCTCTTCACTCTTCTTCTCGCCCGACTAATGAACTAAACCATCTTAGACCAGTGCGAGGTAAACAAACACGATTCTCCGGCCGCATCAACGACTGTCCATGAAGCCGAGTCCGTTTCCCTGCGATTCTGCTTCTCGTGACGTGATCCTCGCTTCCTTCCTCTCCTCGGTTTCCTCCTCCCTCTGCCGACACTTCATCAGCACCGCCGCCTCCGAGGCAGCACTAAATTACTGGGTGAGACCTGCGACGTGCCTCGTGGAGAAAAAAATAGATGCACGAAACCTGCTGGCTGGGAGAAAGCGACCAAACGGCGGATGGGCTGTGTGGGTTGTCTTCCAGTAAAGAGGGAGGCGGTCCTCTCCATGCGGTTCCTGTTTTTTCTTTTCTCCTCCAGTAGGGCCGAGCTCCCTCCCTTTTTCCGCTTCACGATATTATTCGGAGACCAGCAGCCAGATCACGCGGCGAGCGATAGCTGAAGGATCCTGAAATCCACCGGCACCACACCCATGCGTTAACGGCGCGCACCGCGCACACAGCGCGCGCTCTGCGGGCCGCACGTCGCCATCCCCGCGCAGCGAGCAGCGGGATGGCCCAGTGAAGAGATTTTAATGAAAGGATGTGTCATTAAACGAACAGATACAGGTCCTTCTCAAAAAATTAGCATATTGTGATAAAGTTCATTATTTTTTGTAATTTACTGATAAACATTAGAC
>JAUMTR010000006.1:7013289-7054771 GCA_032270685.1 Microctenopoma stevenorrisi
AATGAATCTAAAATATATGACAGTCTAATGTTTATCAGTAAATTACAGAAAATAATGAACTTTATCACAATATGCTAGTTTTTTGAGAAGGACCTGTATGTCATATTACATACACTGCATTCTTTGTGCTTGATTGTGTGTTACATATGTTTGCTGTGTGTTATAAAACATCAGAACATATGAGATATTATTCATTTAATGCAGGTGCTCTCTTAGCACATGCAGGGGGGAGGTTTAAGCTCGTTTCCCTGTTAATACCAAGCCCGTTGAGGTTTTGCTTTCTTTTCCTGGGGCCGTGAACAGGAACATACGGACCGACGTGATCTTTGTGGCGGCAGTGACACCTGGTGGCGAGAGGCGGTCACTACAGCCCCGCACAGAGTACAACTTTCCATCAGCGCCTGATGCTCAGATATAAGTACACGTTTACAGGTTGCACACGAACAAGTGTATTTCACACGTTATGTTGCTGTATTGACTTCACGCGCTAAATCCGGCCGGGGTCACGCGGGATTAGGCTGCAAATAGGGGGCGTGGTTAATGTTGAGGCCCTCATAATTGTGGTATTTTGCCCACCTCCCCTGGCAGTCACATGAGCGCTGTCTGCTGTCCCGTGATGCTTCGTAACAAATAACAGCGGGACGAGGCGTGTCGCGGCTCAGCGGGTTGTTATTGGGCAGCGCATCTCTCCCGCAGCATCAAACTCTCAGTTCAGCTTCATCCACCGGCCTGCTGCCGCTCTCACGCGTCTGTCTGCTGCACGTCCGATGTCCGACGCGAGACATCCCGCTGGGACGCGCACAGACAGACAGGTTGGCGTAAAGAAGGAGTTTTCAAGCAGGAAGCGGAGTGGGGGGGGGGACTATCCCGGGGGAGGCTCAGCGAGGTAAGTTTGTGTGTCCTCGGCGTGTCAGCGTGGACAGGAAGCAGCACAGTGTGCGTGTGGTGGAGGCTGCTGATGAAGGAGCAGCAGCACCTTCACCGTCGCTTTGTTCCTCGAGCACCTGAACGCCGGCGCGAGCACTTCCTGAGCGCGAGCCTCCAGACGCGAACAGACCTGTGCAGCTGTGCATGTGGCGCACTTTTTATTTACTCTTCTCAACGTTTGACATTGCAAAGATGCAAAGCTCTTTCTGGCGCATTTGCCCCACCCCTATGTTACGTGTGCGTGACGAAAACAGTTGTGTATTTTGGTAACAAAGTTGTTTGTAAAGTAGAGTCTGGGGCCCCTTACGCGGCCTCCTCTGTTGGATTCAGGCGGTCTGAATCCACATCAGGAACATCAGTTCGGTGCACCGCTCGCAGCATCCTGCAGAGACCGAAAGGATAAATACCACGCTCAGCATCAGCAGTGCAGGAAGTAAAACATTACACAAACTGGCTGGTGTTGTCTCTCCACGTTTAACTTCTTCTTTCTGAATACAAGTTGCTCAAGAGCAGTGAGTGTTGAGAAACTGTCTTACAACGAGTCAGTGTTCAGAAGGGCTAATAGTTAACTGGTGTCAAAAAAAGAAATGATCAATAACAGAAAGTATTTCTCTGATTTATTAGAGTTGCTAGTGATCATTCCAAACAGAGAAGCTGGAACCAGAGAGTGCTTGGTGTTTTTTGCTTGTGAAATGCTGAGTAACTCTCTGATCACTGCTCTGTCAGTGAACAAATGTCTGAACAGGGTCAAATACAAAAAAATAGAATCAGTAGCTGGGTGTGGTTCTGTAATTGGGATGTTACATCTCTTACATGTCCCATCAAGCTTTGCTTTTTAAAGCAGCCGTCAGACTGTCCCATCATGTGATTCCTTTAGCTGAACTAATACCTCACAGGATGTGGTGCTACTGAGGGAACTCAATGAGCAAGAACTTCAGAGAAAGAGAGGCGAATACCAACATTTGAGAAAAAAAAGAGCACCCCCTCCTGCACAGTGGGGCACGGTGCTCACCTCAAACAAGCATCTGTGAATCAGCTGACTGCAAATACCAAGCTGAGGCGTGAGCTGCCTCTCTCATTAAGAAGGGCCAGTCAGAAGAGCTTCACGTACGCAGGCTGCCTCAAGCAAGTTTTGTTGCATTGTAAAGCCCAAACACGGGTTCGAATTCTGCTTAGAGTTAAATATTCTCTGCTCGCAATTACAACACGACACACGTAATTTGTGGTTGGACTTTTTTTCTTAGTTTTTTTTAGGAAGTACTGAAGAAGACCAGGACGTACTGGTGCGTTGCCGTCAGAGGGCACGTGTCTGCGTGTTTGTTGTTACATCTGTAGTGGAACGTAACACAAGACAAACATGAGCCATACTTTCTGAGATAACACTGACACATGATTATGATTAGGTTTCCGATGGGGGCATATTTGACATGAAAACTTATGTGAAGGTTCTGAGGAGTGTAACCTCTTGATAAGAGCTGCTAGATGATGTATTAAAGTCTGCACAGAACTTTAATACATGCATTAGTCAGCGACTTACAGTTCCCCAATGATTATATTAATGTTCTTCTACTCTGCGCTAGATAAAGGTAAATTCTGTTGTAATACTACTTCTTTCTTATTTCCCACTAGTGTTGACGACTAATCTGAAGCTCCTCTCACCATGTCGAACGAACGCACGCCACTGATCACCTCGGGGGTGTGCGGCCTGTCTGTGGCATGTGGCGCGGCGTCAGACGCCACGCCCGACTCCGGCTCGGAGACACCAACTAAAGGCCCACGAAAACTGAACACCTTCTTTGGGGTCATGGTGCCGACCATCCTCTCGATGTTCAGCATCATTCTGTTTCTGAGAACAGGTGAAGATCTGAGCGATTTTAAAACCACGTAGCGATCAGTAGCGTCATTGTATGAATCACTTCACTGAGTCATTGTGCTCTAGTGACTAATGCTGACACGATTTCTCTTGCAGGGTTTGTGATTGGTCATGCGGGGCTGTTGCAAGGTCTCCTAATGGTCATCGTAGCCTACACCATCATATCTCTTACAATACTGTCCATCTGTGCCATTTCCACCAACGGAGCTATACAAGGTGGTGGAGCCTACTGTATCCTCACAGACCAAACTATGTTATCATTCAACATGTGTCTTTTGTTTGTTCTGCGTTTGCAAATCGCAGTCGCTGTTTCACACACTTTAGTCGAAACATCAACCTTAACACGACGTTGAGACATGATAAGTCGATCTTTGGGCCCGGAGTTTGGAGGAAGTATCGGGCTGATGTTCTTCCTGGCCAAAGTGTTTGCGTGCGGAGAATATGTCCTTGGTCTCGTGGAGGCCATACTCGACGTGTTTGGTTCAGATCCTGGTAAGTTTTTAGTTTTTTTTCTCCTGCCTACATCAGGGGTGGGCAAGTGGAGGGTTGAAAAACCAGCAGGGCTGCGGCTCTCTAGGACCGAATCTGCCTACCCCTGGCCGACATCATGCAGTACACACCACACTGACCGTTTTCCTTTGTTTTAGAGTCATCCGTGTCGGAGGGGGTGCGGGTGCTTCCTCAGGGTTACTGGTACACAGTGCTGTACTCCTCAGTAGTTCTCCTGCTCTGTCTGCTCGTGTGTCTGGTGGGCGCTCACATCTACTCCCGCACCGCCTTCGTCATTCTGCTGGTGGTCACCGTGTCCCTGCTGTCCATCTTCGTCAGCTTTGTGGCAGTCAAACCTCGTGAGTTTATCATCATCCACCAGGGACCTGGTAACCAAACTCTCCGCTACAACACCAGCTACACGGGCTTCAGCGCCGCCACACTCCGGAACAATCTAGGCTGTGAGTATTAATGGGACCAGAGGTTTTTTGCTTGTGGGGATATGAAAGCACGTACAGATGCAAGTGTGACACTTAAACATAGCAGCGTCTATTAAAGACTTTGCTTTTGTTCCTCATTTTTCTCTGTAGCTGGTTACTCGTTGGACTACAGCACCAACTCTGTCATGTCTTTTGCCACTGTCTTTGCCGTCATGTTCACCAGCTGCACTGGGATCATGGCCGGGGCCAACATGTCAGGTTAATGTTTGCTGTCATAATACATCACCGTCCACAGGAAGCTGTTATTGGTTATTAGTCTCAAGTACTGTAATTAAGGGCAGTTTTTAGGTACTTGGCTTTTACTTTACTATTCCTTTTATGATATAAATTCTGCTTTCCAACAAACCAGTGGTAAATATCTTATAATATTTAGTATCTAAGTATAATCAGCTTTTACTTTTAATTGTACCAGTAGACCAACAGATTTTAACACAAAGAGCACAGCAGCACAGCCTGATTTTTGCTCTTCCTCCACATGTCTCTGAAGGAGAGCTGAAGACTCCAAGTGTTTCCATCCCTAAAGGCACCATCGTAGCCGTCTTTTACACTTTCACAGTTTACGTCCTCCTCTTCATCTTGGTCAGCGCCACGTGTGACAGGTGTGACATGGCCGATCATTTTTCATATGGATACTTCAGCAGTAACCATCAGCATTCAGATAGACACTAATGTCGTTTGTTTCTCTCAGGACCCTGTTGATCCAGGATTATGGCTTCTTCCAGAAAATAAACCTCTGGTCACCGTTCGTCACTGTGGGGATATACTGCGCCTCGCTGTCAGCTGCGATGTGCGCTATGATCGGAGCGTCACGTATCCTGCACGCTCTCGCACTGGATCACCTTTTTGGTAATGTTTGATGTTTGTAAGACTTCTGTGTGTATTGAGTTGATTCCTAATAGATTTGTTGTGCCCCAAACAGGTTTGCCATTAGCCCCTGCTGCCATCACATCAAGCTCAGGTAATCCCTGGGTGGCAGTGCTGTACACCTGGGGCCTGGCACAGGTGAGTGATGGTTCTGCATGGAGCATCTGTTTTTACTATTGCAATCAGTGTCCTAAACCTTTTGATGTTTTTGTGTTTCAGTGTGTGGTGTTTGCAGGCCACCTCAATGCAGTAGCCGCTCTAGTCACCGTATTCTACCTGCTCGCCTACGCTGCCGTTGACTTAGCCTGTTTGGCTCTCGAGTGGGCGTCAGCACCAAATTTCAGGTGATGAAGATTGGATTTTAAAGGAGACTTTCAAGATGTCCTCTGCTAGTAGGAATAGCACTCATGCTTTTATCACCTTGTAGCTTGTTAACACAAACACCTAATGAAGTAAAGCATCTAGATTAATCAGTGATCAGTCAATGAAACGATGAGATTATCAGCAGAAGTTATGGTTTAACTCCTCTAGAAAAGCTCAACGCGTGAACTGAGACAGCGAGATTAAAAGATTCACAGCATGTAATATATAAATATATAATCCTATATGTTAACAACCTCCTCAGCCTTGCTTTGACATCATATAGTCAAAAACGTAATGCAGTCTTGTCTTTGTGTGTTTAACAGACCGACCTTCCAGCTCTTCTCCTGGCACACCTGCCTACTCGGGATTCTGAGCTGTTTAGTCATGATGTTCGTCATTAACCCCGTGTACTCCTCGGGCAGCATTGTCCTCCTGTTACTGCTGCTGCTTTTCCTTCATTTCAGATCACCTACTAGCAGCTGGGGATACATCAGCCAGGCTCTCATTTTCCACCAGGTATCTGCACTCTCGCACGCATTAACTCCAACATGCAGAGACATTTGTCCACAGTGTCGTCGTCCTGTGTCCACCGTGCTTTAGGTGCGCAAGTATCTGCTGATGCTGGATGTGAGGAAAGACCACGTGAAGTTCTGGAGGCCACAAGTGTTGCTGATGGTGGCCAACCCTCGCTCTTCCTGCCAGCTCATCCTGTTTGTGAACCAGCTGAAGAAGGGAGGACTGTATGTGCTGGGCCACGTGCAGCTGGGAGATCTGGGTAATGCTCCGTCGATGGTCTGGGCATTCAAATCAAATTATTCTTTGAATAGTTTTCCTGAGTGAATTCACCCACTAAAGAAAAAAATGTTTTACTTTAAACCCTGTACTTAAGGTTGAACACAGGTTCTGTGTTTTAGTCACGTTTGAAACATGCAGTAGGTTTGTGTTGTTACTGATAATGTCATGTTATCATTTTATATCATTCAACCGGAAGAAAAATTAAGAGGATAAGCAGAAAATATTGGCATAGGTTTTAGCCACATGTACATACCAGCTCTATATATTCTCTCTCACTATATATATCTATATAGATATATAGATATCTATATATATATATAATTTTTTCATTTTATTTTTTTTTTGGGGGGGTGACAATAAAGATTCTTCCATTTTAGACTCACAGCTTGCTTTTCTGCCCCCTAGTGGAAATTAGAAGACATTGCAGCGTCTAGAAACAGACTAGATCATTTACTTGTCTGTCTGCTGCATTACTACAGTTTGTTCACTGTACTGTACTTTTTTTTTACTACAGAAATATGAAAACCCTGTTAATATAAGATTAAGTCCTGTACAGTACAGTTTCTATCGCTCAGATCCACGCTGTACATTGATTTCTGTCAGTTCTGTGTTTTAGACACCCTGCCATCGGACCCAGTCCAGCAGAAGTATAACTTCTGGTTGAGCCTAGTTGATAAACTTGGAGTAAAGGCCTTTGTAGACCTGACGTTGTCTCCCTCAGTCAGACAAGGAACTCAGCATCTGCTGCGCATCACAGGCCTGGGTAAGCTCCGATTTTTCTAATCCCCATCATGCTATTTACAGTGCAGATTCACTTTGTCTGCGCTTGGTGACTCTTATGTACTGTGCTTTCTCTACAAGGTGGCATGAAGCCCAACACACTGATTTTGGGTTTCTATGACAGCTGCACTCCCGAGGACTTCTTTCTGCAAGATACTGCATTCTGTGACTCATCAATAGAGCAAAATAGTGAAGGCGAATATAATTTTGGGGTTGACTTGCCTTCATTACAGGCCCATTTCCCGCCAGTCCGACATGTGGAGAGCCCACGCTGGCTATCACCAGAGGAGTATGTTGGGATCATTTCGGATGCTCTCAAAATGAATAAGAATGTGTGCCTTAGCCGCTATTTCTTCCAGTTAGAGGGAGAAGGTAAAGATAGTAAGGTTGATGGATCAGAGCGCACTATAGATGTGTGGCCCCTCAACCTGCTCCAGGCAAGCAGCAGTGATTATGAGGACGTGTGCAGCCTCTTTCTGCTCCAGATGGCCTGTGTACTCAACATGGCCAGCAAATGGCGCCATGCAAAAATGAGAATCTTCCTGAATGTGGAGACGGAGTCCAACGACCAGGGCTGGGTGGTAAACGAAGAGACTTTCCGAGAGTTGCTGAGGAAGCTGAGGATCCGGGCGTCAATAAAGATTGTGCCGTGGGACTCTGTGGTGCAGCACCACACTAATCCAAATGGAGAGATCTCTACCGAACCAACACAAGCTCTGTCTGAAGACTTCTTGTCTGCGGTGAACTGTATGTTGATGGAGCACAGCTCTCAAGCTGCTGTTCGCTTTCTGTATTTACCTCGACCTCCTGCTCACCGTAGCCAGGCGCAGCAGTACGTTGCTCAACTTGAAGCAGTGACCAATAGTTTAGGACCAACGCTGCTGATTCATGGTGTCACGCCAGTCACATACACGGATCTTTGAGAATGTGCAGTCATGGGATTTGTTCATATTTTGTTATTCAGTTCTTCAACTCTTAAGTCTAGTTATTTAAGTGCAAGTTTGCTCTGGTTACGTGTAAAACTAACACATAATTTATTGGAACGTGGATGCTGATACACAGTTTGTATTACTGGCTACTAAACTAGTTTATTTATTTTGCTGTTTTGTGTATGTCAGGTTTTCACAAAGACAAGCATTTTGTGCACATGACCTCATTCTTGTTTTGTTTTTTTCCTGTTGTATGTGCTACCTTAAACGTATATTGGATTTTTGTGTCTTCACACTGCAGATTGTCTAAATACACAAAATGGCATAAATATATGCCTAATGCACTGTATAATGTTATCTTTGGAAGTAATGAGATAAATTAAAATAAGATTGTGTAGTAGTACAAATACTATGGTGCACTGGTGGTTCCAGTTGGGGCAGTGCATGTATGTAAATGGCATAAAACATCAGGCTGCTTTCCTTTTACTAAAATACTCTGCTTCTAGTTGAAACACTTCCCCATTATGTCATCTTTTATGATGCCACCCTGTTGCTCTTAGTTGCTCATCATGGACATCCTCCAGATGACATCACCTGAACTCCCGATGAGGGTGAATTTCTCCAAAGCAGGTGCATTGATACAAGTAGCAAGTTTAAAAAATAGTCAAGTTTAATATATAGGCAATAAAGTCATTGGACATGTTTGTGTCATTTAGATCTTAATGCAATAAGAATAAATAAATATACATAATTTATTTACGTGTAAAATGTGAGCTTCGTACAGTATTGCAGTAACTTTGCTGTCATATTACAAACATTAATCTGAAGTGGACCCACAGAAATAAGCAGTTATAATACTGTAAAAGGTAACACTTGTTACTTGTGTCAGTAATCTCTCTGCAGGTCACGATCACTCTTCTTTTTCTCTGACCTTATAATTTTCCCCACAGGTATTTTCACGTTTACTTGTTTTTCCAAAGTTTTGTAGCTTTTTAACAAGGAATGATGACATACGAATCGGATCTGGCAGGAGTAAAGTGAGAGCCGTGCTCTGTAGGACAATAGAAAAGAGATGTTAGGAAGATGTTGCAGCTGATAATTTGACTGTGATCTCTGTCTGTCATCTCTCACCTGGAGTGCATGGGACAGGCAGCCGCTGGTGTAGCTGGAGTAACCCACGGTGTTCAGGGCCTCGCGGGCGAACCCTGAAGAGTTCTTCACCAAACTGCTGGCTTTTATGTTTTTTGTCATGTTTGTGGACACCAAAAAGGGGGCCACACACTGGGGAAACATGGATCAAACATTTATTCCAACACAGAAATGATGCAGCTGTATAAATAGGACAAAGGTTCATTTTATAAGCTACGTGTTTGTTCAACACAAACACACTGTTTAACTTAGTCTGTGGTTATACTGTACAGTATGTTTCTAACATACATAGTCTTTACAATTCAGTCACAAATGAGCTCCTGGGTGTGTGTTGTACAATTTACCTGAACAGTAATTCCCTTTGACTTATACTCAGCATGCAGACACTGGGAGAAATATGTTACAAAAATCTGAAATGACAAAAAATGAAGGCACAAAAATCTGTCTCGTGATAGCATGTGTGATCCGTTTATGGTGTGTTTGAAAAATTTGTACACATAAATAAGTGAATATATGGGTGAGAAGGTACCTTGGTGGCACAATAAAGGGACAGTAGAGGCTGCGGATGGACGCCCACCTCGGAGGAGATATTGATGATTAGCCCTGTCCCTCTGTGGAGGAGATGGAAGACAAACCAACATAAATGCATCTGGCACTCTCTCAGATGTCATATACACTGTAGACCTCTGAGTGTTTGTGTCACAACACCTGTCAACCATGCCTGGTAGGACTATCCTGGTCATCTGAAAACACAAATAATCATACACAGTAGTGAAGTCAGCAAATGTCCAAACTGTGCTCAGAAACAATGGAAACGATTGCAACTTGAGGATTAAAAAAAACTTCTAAACACACAACATATTCACACAAATGCAGTGTCTTACCTGAGGAACAGACAGTATGTTACAGTTGATGACCTGATTGATTTTCTGGTTAGAATAAAAAAACAGAAGAGCAACAATAAGTGAATGAAAGATCTCATCCTATCAACTTCCATCAGTCAAAGTGAGTAAAAAAAACTTAATCAGCCAGTATATTTCTAATGCAAACCTTACCTGTTCTGCATGTGGTATGTCCAGGAAATAGGTGAAATTGTCAGAATAGGTCATTCCTACATTGTTCACTGTGTGTTGGGCATAAACAAGAATTGTGGTTATTGATCGTGTTTCTTTCGTCAGTCTTCAAATGATCGAACGACTGTAATTCAGGACCTGGTAGGAGCTGTCAAGTTCCTTCAAAATTTCTAATTTCAAAACAACTTGGGATCTATGATTATGTAGACGTTTTCATCCTGTTACCCAAAATTCCAACATCCAGGCCTTGAAGCTCTGCAGCTATAGTGGGGTAAATGCTGTGGCCGTCTGTGAAGTCCACTTGAATGGTGCGAGTCTTTTGTCCATACTGATCCTCTGAAAGAGACAAACAATGTTTCATACTTTTTGTAATTTATCAAAGTGACAGTGAAAGAAAATCTTGATTGATTGATGATTTTCATTTGACTCACCTATTTCTTTGGCAACCGTTTGAAGCTTATCATCAGATCTGCTAATCAAAACAACATCCAGGCCTCTGCGTGCCAGCTGGAAGTACACATGCAGACAAACCTGTTTATTCATTATTCATTGAAAGACATAAATGTTGAGAACCTTTTGGGAAAAGAGGCTCACCTCACTGGCATAGGCTTTACCAATGCCAGACGTGGCACCTGTGACAACTGCAAGGACAAAAGCAGAAAGCACAGAGGTGTAAGAGGTACAGCAGCCACTGTTTGGTCCAAATTAAACTTTGTATTCCAGAGGAACTAGCACTTACAACTACTTGAGGATTAGGTCCTGGTTATACAGAAACCCAGAACCAGAAAAACAGCTTCAACAAATTCATAAAACTACACTGTCACAATGGTAATAAAAATCGAAGTTGAAATTAGTGCTGAGGCAATGAGGCGGAAATCTCCCACAAAGAAAGAATGTGAACAGCTTATCAAGTCTCTTATCGAACAGACGTCACACAAAGGTCTGGTGTGCGCTGCTTTGAATGAAAGGTAATGCTATAGAAATACTAATATCCCATGTTTTTGCATTCTGCAGGGGAAGATCGTCCCTTTTATTTCACTCTTAACACAGACTGTGGGACAAATCTATAAACGCACACTGAACAGAAGTAGTCAGTGAATGATTTAACTTTGTATTAACAAGTTTACTCAGATATTAAACACTATACATTTAACACTGTTTGCATTTTGTCTTCCTACAAAAGCATACAACAAAATATATTGTATATATATTCTCTTTGATCTTACCTGCCCATTGCCCATATGTTCTTAAGTTTACTTTCCAGATCTCTGACAAGACGTACTCTTGGAGTCCACGCCAGCATGTCCAAAACAACTTTAGCAGGTAGAAAACAACAATTATCCCCCCAATCATAGCCAGTACATCAGTGAAAGACATTTTGCAGCAGAACTTCTGAACGATTCCGTTGTACGATGCACAAATATTTGAATGTCGGTTAATCCAAATTTTATATTGCAGGAAACAAATTTTATGTTCTGTGCTCCTCCCACACCGCCCCACCCCTCCCTTCCTGCTGCTGTCATGAATAATGAGCTTGGCAGGCACCCTATATCCCATAACGTAAAGTTATCCACTACCAGCAGACTGAGATGTTGAAACTGATACGAGTTTTGAACCCTTGAGTCAAGTTCCAGAGATAAAACACACAAAAAGGTCAAACAAATAAAGACAAAATGCTCTGTGTGCAGGTGAATTTAGAAATCATTTTCTAAACCCTTTGCTGGTTGAGCTCATCTACGCTGAATTTGTGCACAGATAAAAAGAACCAAAGCAACTTTAAAAGACAGCGGCTCTTAGATTTAAAATAATGCACAGTAGTACTGTCCTTCATTAAACCATCTCTGCCTAATACATATCCTCATCTTTCAAACACCGCACTATCTATGCAACATATATATAAATCTGCACATATCACAGACCTTCAGCCATAAATGTGTTTGATATAACCTAAATGACATCACTATGACATCATTCGGAGAGCTTACGCAAAGCCCCACAAACTACTGTTTCCACACACGTTTTCACAGTTGGAGAAGTACTATCCACGAATAACACGACATGGCCTGGAGTCACAACAGACAACACGCTGATAGTGAAATAACCTGTCCTCTTTATTACTTGGGTAGAGTTGGCATCTAATCACAAAAGCTCAAATCTGTGACTCCTCACGGAGCTGCAGTGGAGATAAAAGTGAGAACATAGTTGTGAACATGACATATTTCTGACAACTGATAAGTCTTTGCGGTACTTACAATCTGTCAGCAGAAACAGTCCTATCCATCCATGCAAAATCCATGTCTGCGCAATGCTCCAGATTAAACGAGGGATAATATTTGTGATTGTGGTTCATAAATAAAAAGTCCCGTGATTCAAAGAAGCTGCTCATCACCTAAAAGATAAATAGTTCATCACATATTATATTGTTTTTTTGTCTCATAAACCTTCCAGTTGTAGTGCTTGATCATAAAAACATAATTAGAACTGTAACATAAGATGCTTAAAGAAATTTAATTTTAGAATATTCAAAGATTTGATTTTCTTAACCTTGAACACTGAATGGGGCAGAGACTGGCTCTGGTGCATAGGGTGTTCACCTCCTTACAGTTTCATCTAAGATTTGAACCTTTACCAAGGTAAAGGTCATTGCATAAGCCTAACTGTTGTGTTAGTATTAGGTGTAATAAACTTATGTGTATGTTATGAGGTTTTTAACTACTTTACTTTGTCAACCACAAGAGGGAACTACAGATTCCTTACAGGCCACAGCTGGACTGTGATTTGACAAAGAGATACTGTACAGTAACCGACAGTGGAGAGCAGTTCAGTTGAACCTTATTCATGTGTAAATGAAATTCACATGTGGAGCTGGGAGAATGTGATTATGTGATTTTTGATAAAGCTTATAGTCAGAGATGGCTCAGGTGACTCTTACTCATCTCTTAGTTATGTTGCAATAGATTCAGTCTGCTAGGGGACCTCCCACATTACACTGAGCTCCTCTCTTCTCCTCCTTCTCGCACTCTCTCTCTCGCTCTCTCTCTCTCTCTTTCTGTCCACTCTTATACCATCATTACATGCTGTCAACCTGTGTCTTCTTTCTCACTAGTTGTGCTTCATCATCATCTCTTTCTCTCTGGACCTTTTTGCAGGTGTCCTTGGCCTTGTAGCTGTATGATTCCAGCTTGCAGATTCTGGTCCTGACAACTTGCCCGGTGCCTCATCTGCTGCTCCTTGTTGTTGTTTTGATCTCTGTTGCCTGTGGCTCTTTTCTCTCTCCTCTCTCCACTCACCCCAACTGGTGGAGACAGACGACCGCCCACCTTTCAGTCTAGCGTGAAACACCTTGAGATGACTCTTGTTGTTATTTGGCGCTGTACAAATAAAGTCCTGTTACCTAACACATTTTAGATAACAGAAGTGCTCCTTAGGGAAGATTCACTGTTTTCCTACAGAGAAACAAAACTGTGTGATGTCACTTTGAGAGGTGGCCAAATTTATTCACATAATCAGTTAAGTGGGGTCATCCAGGAGGCAAATGTCTAAGCTTCTCTGTGGCTTCCCGAAAGGTTTTTCACAGCGTTTGATTAATTAATGTTGACAAATGCTGTCGTTTTTTTTCAGAGAAAGTAAAGTATTCTGACAGAGATGGATTAGACTATATCAAAAATTAATAATTACATTTAATGACAATGACCAAGCACATGTCATTACTTTGCACTAAAAACAGTCATGTCATATTAAAATCTAAT
The DNA here is from genome assembly GCA_032270685.1 of Microctenopoma stevenorrisi. NCBI lineage: Eukaryota > Metazoa > Chordata > Actinopteri > Anabantiformes > Anabantidae > Microctenopoma > Microctenopoma stevenorrisi. The sequence continues at coordinate 7,026,781 of JAUMTR010000006.1, forward strand.
ACATTTAGCTAATAAAATTATTGAGAGAAACAAGGGCAAAACATTACAATCACAAGTCGCATTTTAGTTTAAAAAAAACACATCTTGCAGACATAGATGTTATTTTAAGCTACAGAGGAACAACATTTAGGGCTAACAATAATGAGCAAATCACAGGTCACAAGTGCTGATATCTTCCTGTCAGTATTGTGGCTCAACTGAGCTGACTGTATATCTGACCTTGCTTTGAAGTGATCTCTGTCAGTGCTGTTAGTCATGTCACTAAGAGGCTTGCAGGCAGCAGATCAGTTTAGCACAGCCTCGCCTGACTAATCTGATTACTTCGACAAGGCTGCTATCAATGTGCAAGACAGGAAAAACTAGAACAAACAAATCCTCCGATTTCCTCATGTAGGAGACTGCCTTCATATTCATAAATGAATATTATACATGTATTATTTGTGAGCACCTTTGTGTCAAAGCGCTTTTTTACATGTGAAGTTCCCCTTCCCACCTAGGGGCTTACGATCCAGCTGTAGTGCTGCAGTGAACTGTACAGTACACGCTGCCAGGTCAAAAGAGCAACTGCAGACTTTGAGTAGCTTAGCACGAGATATTTTTAGTCCTTATGTCTTCTTTCGCTTTACTCCCCATATGTAAGGTGCTCATGCTGACCTTCGGACTGTGACTATAATCTGTCCAGAACTTCAGGTTCAACCATAGTGAGGAAGGGAGGTTACAAAGATGTCACCAGGGGTATCAAGCCTTAGACAATAAAAAGACAACTGACCACATAAAATGTACTTTGGCATTATTTATCATTCAAGGAAAACATATTTGCAGTAATTATTTTAAAAGGTGAAAGCAGCAGGTTATTAGAGAAGAAATACTGCTGCAATCTGATAAGCTATAATTAAATGAATGATGGGATATTTTTAAGATTTATTTCATGGGTGGGTGTTTTTTTTATCATTAATTTTTAGTTAGCATCTTTAGCTGCTGCTGGAATGCTGAGGGAACAACAACGAGCTGAAGTAAAGGTTTCAGAAGGAATTAACATGCAGCAGCAGGGTTATTCAGGTCTACAGATGCAGTAACTTATTTTTGCTTTCTTCTGGCACATTTATAGCAAATATAGATTTCCTAAAGCTCAGATAATTAAGTTGGGAGTTTCTGACTACAAGAACTATGCAGGTTAAGCTTTGTCCACTGATTGAGAATGATAGTCTGAAAATGATTCATAGCCCCATAAACCTCTATCTTGACTCCAGTAATTGAAGGATAGATTCTTTACCAGATCATGTACTTCATCCTCTTCTTCCTATTAAATAAGACATCAAGTATGTGACCTTTGTGTCAAAATGTGGAGGCGGAAAAGGGGACAGTAAATCAGTCTGAGGTCAGTGCACCATTTTGCTCACAATTCTTCCCAGTTGAGTTTAAAATGGTGAATCAATGTTCTTTTTAGGTTATTTTAAAATTGTTGTGAACATTCTGGGCCGAGACAGAGTGAACACATTCACCTTCTCTTCTGCTTCTCCAACCCCAACCCCCACAAACTCTTTCCTCACTAGTAGGGATTAACAGCAAGCTAAAAAGGGTTGAGAAGTCAAAGCTTGCTTGTCCCTCCCTCTCTTCCCTTTCTTTTACCTGTTATCTCCCCACAGCTATCTGCCAATCTATTTTTTACCAGTCCATACTCTGGATCAGGTTTGCACTTCTTCTCACGCACGGTCCCGTGGCTCTGTGGTTTGGGGTGGGTCCTAGTCCAAAACAGGGACAGCAAGAAATAAGGCAAGACTGACCTACTGGAAATATGGAGATTTTTATTTTTCAGCATTGACTTAAAGGAGCTTGGATGTAAGCGAGAAAAATTTCTTTTTTTTTTTTACCTTTCATGCGATTTGGATTACCTATGGTACTCTTTCGCAATAAAAGCCCACACGTAGCTGTTCCTGCTGTATACTTCTGTATACTTAATCCGCCTGGAGTGTGTATGGTGCTATTCAACGGGCAACGCCGACATGGCTTGTATGTAGAAAAAAACTGTTTCAGGTCAGACTTTTTTTCTGTTATTTTCTCTCCTTTAGAATTGAATAAGAGTTACATATATGTGATTTTGCTGATATCTAATGACTTATTTGTTTGGATCTGTTTGTGAGGTCAATTCAGTAAAGGTCAAACTGTATAACACAGGTCATCAATTAGGAAATTTGCTATGAACATGAAGAGTAAGAGGAATTAACAATTTGTCGGATTAATATAATTTGACCTATTTTTCTCAGTGGCACTTTTAACAGGACGAGATTCTTCTTATCAGTACAACTCTGAACCTAATACAAACTGACAAGTTGATTTTTTAATTAGCCACTTTAGGAGGTATGTTGATCGCTGCCTGCTCGCTTGCATTTCAACTTGAAGACAAGGCAAATCTGGTTCTGTGATATTTCAGGTTAATAAATGTAAGCTTTAACCACCACTGGATTTCATGTTAAATTAGACCCAGCAGAGGGAACCTCTTTTAATATATATATATGATTAAGACTTTTAAATTATTCTTTACTTTAAGGCCATACTTTTAGCATCCAAAGACCTGGACTAAAGTTTTAAAACGGCAGCATTGTATTGATAATATATTATAATAACACAACTTTACCATGCTCAGCATTTGGATAGAAGACACACCGCTCTGATTCTTTAGCAAAGGCTGACACTAAAGTCTTTTTTACCACTGTCAGGTTTGGCAAGTCTTTTGCTCAGTTGTCAAACCAGGTGACATTTGTTGGCAGTCATTTTTAAAAGTGTACATTTTAAGAAAATATAATCTCTACAAGTTTGTAAAAGTAGGATTTCAAATCAGAAAATCCTGATTTGAAAAATTCAATTTTGTGGTGACAGCCTGAACAGCTGATGTAGTTATGTCAGCTTTAGTCTTTAAAGGTACAGCTAGTCAGTGGACATACACAAGGTAAAATATGCAACATATTTTTGTTATGTTAATACTTTAGGCTTGAAAGACTCCAACTATCTTTCCTAAACAATACTGAATTCCAGAAGGTTAATTTAATTGTGAGATATTTCTATTAGCTTTACAAATTTAGATCCTAAATCAGCAATCTGGAGGGTTACTGGTGTGGGAAAAGATGAACAATCCAGAATTAGATGGCTGAACTGTTCTTAGGAGATTGACTTTAGTAAGGAAAACAGAATCCAGAATCGAATAGAGACATCAAGGCTAGATTTAGCCTCACGTTACCTGGCACTTACTTTTAAACTCCACGGCCCCGACAGAGCTTATCAGCTTGTTACACACATGCCAGTAATTCTCCAAGAAATAGTACTGGCACTCCTAGAACCATGTCCCAGTGAGACAGATGGATGCTGGTAAGAACCACATTCCTGTTAAACAGTTCAGCAATGAGCAAGTTCGGGGATCATGTCCCTGCACCAGCTTGTCTCACACAACTTACAGTGTGAAGCAAATGTTAATCATATTTGATTGCCAAACCGCACCATTTCTAATACATTTTTCTTTTTTTTATATTTTCTCGGAAGCAGTGATGGCTTGGGGTCGTGTTGTCGCCTGTCCAGCTTTGGACTAGAGGCCTGCTGAGTGCCAAGGGAGGCAGTCCCATCCACAACGACACGCTCGTTGTCACACTAACCACTTTACACTATCCACTCTTCTTCTGTGTCTAAAGCAATAGAATAGCAGTGTGAAGACATGGCAAGTCACAGAGACCCTCGTTTTCTGCACAACCTGTCTTATCATCCGCGATGGAAGCATGACTCAATACAAATTAAAAGAAAGAGGCACATACGTACAGAGGTTAAAAGCAGTTGCAGTGGGTTTAGTCTGTTTAAATCATCATCATTATCAACATTATTGTCATCAAGATCATTGTCAGTAAAACCACAGTTGCCATCAACCCCAGTGCGGTACTGCAGGAGCTCGTTGGGGAACTGGTTTCTTCTGCCCTTGTTCATGGTTTTATTTCTGCCATGTCAAGCTTGGGCGACTACGTTCAAAGTGGCTCTGGTTGGACCCTGGACGTGTGATCTCTTATACTCTAAAGCACTCCCTGACTTGGCAGCACGTCTTGCAACCAGTCGCATAAACAAAGACCCCTACCTCAACAAAGGTTACTGGTATGACTACACGTTGATTAATGAGGATTGCAAGTCATCACGTGCCCTTGCTCGCTTTGCTGAACTGGAAGGTTTTGGTGCAGCTTTTCTAGGTCCTGCCAACCCAGGTTACTGCTCCTCAGCAGCTTTGTATGCAAAGCAGTGGGATGTCGGGATTCTTTCTTGGGCTTGTCTGAAACCCAACATGAGAGGAGGGATGTACCCCACCTTTCTGAGGCCACTGCCAATGTCCTCACATATACTTTTTACTGTGTTGCGATACTTCAGATGGGCCCATGTGGCCATAATCTCAGAAGAGACGGACATATGGGAGTCCACAGGGCAGGAACTGGCCTCTTCACTGAGGGCCCTTGGCCTTCCTGTCAATCCTGTGGTCACTATGGAGTCTGATGAGGATGGGCCCCACAGGGCCCTGACAAAAGTGCGGGAAAAAGACCGGGTTAGGGGTGAGTTAGTTAAATATTAATGTTTTAGTTAAGACCAACAACACACTGCTTCAAACACATGGATCATGCTAGTTTGAAACCACCCTCTCTCCACAGTAATCATCATGTGCATGCCTTCTGTCCTGATTGGTGGTGAAGCCCAGTACCAACTTCTGACAACAGCACTGGCCATGCGCATGATCGATCGTGGCTATGTTTTCATCCCCTACGACACCCTCTTGTACTCATTACCATACAAAGATGCAGCCTACTATATGTTGGGTAATGACACAAAACTGCGGAAAGCCTATGATGGGGTTCTCACGATCACTGTGGATTCTGGAGAACGCAATTTCTATGAGGCCTTCAAAGATGCTCAGGACAGCTATGAAATTCGGAGCAGTACCCCAGCAGAGCAGGTAGGACCGTCTACTGCATATTGTAAGTGAAATGATAAGAGTTCTGGAAGAAACAGTAGAAGTACTTCATCACATCTCTGTGCCCTCTGTTAGGTTTCTCCATTCTTTGGCACCATCTACAACATGATTTACTACATAGCAATGGCTACTGAGCAGGCACGTACCAATGGAGGCCGTTGGGTAACCGGTCAGATCCTGGGGAACAGTGAAGGTGGTTTTGAATTTGGAGGCTTCAATCAGCCCTTGAGGGCTGGTAGGAAGGGTGAAGGCATGCAGACTCCCTATGTCATACTGGACTACAGTGGCATTGGGAATTCTCTTTACTCCACTCATGCACTTCATGCAGCTCATACAGATGGCAAGACAGGGGGCGTGAAGTACCTTGGCCGATCAATTCATTTTGCAGGCAGCACACCCTACACAGACTCAACTTGCTGGTTTAGCCCATATTTTGCCTGTTCTGGAGGTGAGTTTACTACTAGTATTATAGCAGGAAATATATATATAAAACCTGGTATGTGTTCATTGATAAGGTTGTTGTATTTAAACTGTCTCTTCTTCCCAAAGGCATGGACACAGTCACTTTCTTCTTTCTTTCCCTTCTGTTCATTTCATTGGCTGGAATCACAGCTAACATCTTCATTCATTTCAAGTATGTACAGAAAAATACTCTAGCATGATATGATATGGTGTAGTCTCGTGTTATTTGGCCTTTGCTAACTCTGTTACTTTTTTCTGTTTAGAAGAGGTGGCAGAGTTGGTTTAAGCTTTGGAGGTGGTGGTAACGGTGGAGTAACAAAAACAGTCCTGACGTTGGATGACCTGATCTTCATCAACACTCAAATCAGCAAAAGGGTCAGTTCGATGCTAAATCTCTGATGGTATTTTGATGTGGTCTGTAGGATGTGATGCATTGAAGTTGTTCGCCTGTAATAAACTATCTGTACTTACATGTCCCATACCCTTTAAACACTGTATGAACTGCAAGCAGAAGCTTAATGATGAAAGTATCCTGAAAAGCCAACTGGATATGAAGACGCCTCACCACTCTGTGTCTGGGCGCAGCTACTTGGCGTCAACACCAGACAGTTCAAATGTTGCTGTGTTCGAGGTGAGAAAAATCCAACACGCTAAATTCACAAAATTTTGTTTTACCATTTTGGAGCTCATGCCTTTGTGTGTGTCATTTTGTTCACCTCCCAGGGCGACTGGGTTTGGTTGAAGAAATGTCCCAGTGGATCAGTCTCATCTGTCAATAGCAGCACTGAGCATGTCTTTGTTAAGGTAAAGGAATGTGAAGGGGAACTGGAAAAAAACAATGAATTTATTTAATGTATTCCATAGGCATGTCACTCATGACTGGTGCACACACCAGCATTGTAGCCAGAAAGGGTAACATGCAGCTTGGTTTGGATATGTGATCAGACAGCTAAACACTTCCTGGTGCTTGAATGTGTAAATTAAAAAGATAAGGAATCAGATGTTGCAAACAAATCTGTATCACGCCGTGTGATATTAGATTGCAAAATAAAGTTGTAACAGAGAGACACGTTTGACAGTTCACAGCATTGATGTTTTTATTTTGTTCTTTCAGCTCAGAGATATGAGGCATGAGAACATCAATCTGTTCCTGGGACTGTTCTTTGATTCAGGGATATTTGGTGTTGTCACTGAACACTGCAGCAGGGGCAGCTTGGAGGATTTGCTCAGCAATGAGGACGTGCGCCTTGACTGGATGTTTAAGTCTTCCCTGTTAATGGATCTGATCAGGGTAAGAAACACCAAACATAATATCCTGCTCACGTTTCACCTTCCACCTTCTTCTGTTTTTTTTTTCAACACTCATACATTTTCTAACACCTGTCATCAGGGAATGAAGTACCTCCACAAGCGTGACATCATCCATGGACGACTCAAATCTCGCAACTGTATGGTAGATGGGCGCTTTGTGTTAAAAGTGACGGATTATGGATTCAATGAAATTGTGATTGCTCAAAGCATCGACACAGATGACGAAAAGCCTGAGGGTAGGTTTTTGTTCACTGAATAATGTAGCATATCAATATTCTTAGTAATAAATTTAATTATTGAGGTTTCTTCTTCTCTTTTTTCAAAGATCTGCTTTGGACGGCTCCTGAGCTGCTGCGAAGTTCTAGTCTGAGGCGGAGGGGCACTTTCTCTGGTGATGCCTACAGCTTTGCTATCGTTGTGCAGGAAGTCATCTCTCGGTCTGCACCTTTCTGTATGTTGGACATGCCGCCCAAAGGTGAGTGATGCACTATAAGACCCAAATGACGAAAACATGAAAGGAAACAATGAAGCTGAAGAAACTGGAGCCACATAAAGTGGGTTTTCCTTCATGATGAACCTATGAGAATTGCATAAATACTACAAACACATTTTTTTCTCTCTACCTTCATTATACAAAAAACTAAACAGAATTATTAGAAAAATGGGACTGATTATTATTTAGATTATGAATTTCACTTTACCTTGGAATGTATGAGATGCATTTTAAGTCACATGAGATGGAGTATTAATTACTCAACTGTAAAACAAGAGAGACGAATGCAGAAAAATGTTTTCATGAAAAAGCCTAAAGAGAGATGCATGAGGAAACCAGGTAATTACATATTGAAAAAGTCGGTTTACTTTACAAAGCACAGTTGTGAGAAATTATTGCAATGTAAAAAAAAGATGATGACTTTAAAACAAATTACATCCAATCACTTAATCCTAATTAAATATGACTCTAATGAACAAACAATGAGGAGTAGGAGTATGATATGTCTGTCAACAGAGAAAGATGCAGACAAAAAAAAAGCTTGGAGGAAAATGTATAATGCACACTCACAGGAGAACTAATAAAAAGCTAACATACCTAAAGAAGAGTAGTTTACAGATATAGGCTGTTTTTCTCACAATGCTACAGCAGTTTATGTCTGACTGTGAGGTGTGCAAACAGCAGTTTGGCAAACAGTTTGGAAATAAGTTCTATGTGTGGGTGGCATGATAGCTCAGTGGTTAGAGCAGTCGTCTTTAAACTCAAGGGTGAGTGAGTTCGACTGCCAGTCCCACCGGGTTACATGTCGATGCGTCCTTGGACAAGACATTGATATATCGCAGTAGTGCTGACACAGGTCTAGCAGCATAATTTATTATTATTATATATAAATAATTAATTTCAGGCCTCTTAGTCAGTTAGTTAGTTGTTAAAAAGCTTGTAATGTTCCTTGAAAGAGTGGTATTATTTATTTTGTACTTTACAAACGATGTTTTTGGACCTACATGTATGTGTTCTAGATGAAATAGATTAAATGACTTTAATATAAACCACTTGTCAAGACTAGACAGACAAGGCAACGGTGTCCATCCATAAAATTACAAATTTTTTATTTTGTATTATTATAATACTTCCCATTTTCTATCAGAGCTTACTAACAATGAATGTATACTGTATAGGCATGACTTAAAAGTATCTATATGCAGATGAAAATGATCAGTGCTTAAGACATAAGAGTATAATAAGATTTGATGATAGTAAAACTCATTTTCCTTGGGTTTTTTGTAGCATTTGTAACGACAAAGATAAATTTGGGTTTTATATCAAAATGTTTGTTCTATGTGTGAGTGTACATGTCTGCTTTCTATTAGCAGTGAAATTCAAAATGAATTGACAACTGCCTGTCTTTGTGTATTTGTGAATAACACATCTATTTTCCATGTGTATTGACAGAGATTATCAACAAGGTCAAAGAGCCTCCTCCTTTGTGCCGGCCTGTCGTGTCAGTCGATGAGGCCCCACTGGATGTGATACAGATAATGAAACAGACATGGAGTGAGGAGCCAGAGAAAAGGCTGAATTTTGAGGAAATCTTCAAACGGGTATACACTGCATATACTTTATATTTTTATTATGTGTTCGATAAACTCCACACGCCCAACTAACTAAACAACTGGTTCTGTTCATTCCCTTCATGTGATAGTTCAAGAGCATCACCAAGGGTAAGAAGACTAACATCATTGACTCAATGCTGCGAATGTTGGAACAGTACTCATCCAATTTAGAGGATTTGATCAGAGAGAGGACAGAGGAGCTGGAGGTGGAGAGACAGAAGACTGACAACCTGGTAGCTCAGATGTTGCCCAAGTGAGTATCCAGCAAGACATACATAGACATACCACACAGTCACTGAGGTTGATGAGCAGCAAACGTCTCAGGAAACAGCGGAGACAGCTGTGCCATATAGCACCATGGTACAGGTGTAGTAGTGCACCATGACTTTGGTCATGCCTTTCCTTCACTGTGTTGTTTAAGTTAATTAAACATCTTTTCAGACTGGTCACTTTACTTGTCTGCAGCGTTAAGTACAAACAGGGTTTCAGCAGAATCTGACATTGTCACGTTTATGGAATTAGACAGGTCAGCTCTGGGTGTCTGGGTGTGCTGAAAAATCAAATCAATGAAAGTGTAACATTACTTTCAGTGGTCTCGCGCTCTTGTGACAAAATGTTCTCCACTCATCATCTTCCTCCTTCAGGACTGTGGCTCAGGCACTGAAGACAGGCAAGCCCGTCAAACCTGAACATTTTAACGAGGTCACTCTATACTTCAGTGACATTGTGGGCTTTACCACCATCTCAGCACTCAGCGAGCCCATTGAGGTGGTCGACTTACTCAATGACCTATATTCACTCTTTGATGCTATCATTGGATTGCATGACGTCTACAAGGCGAGTTTCCACTTTGAATTGTTTTGTAGTTGCTGTTTTTGATACTAGAGGAAAAATTTTATTTTTTTAAATTGAAATTATACCATAGATCCCAAAAACTCCCAGCAAACCTTCAATGCTTTTTAAATAACCTTTTTTGTGTATTTCATAAATCAGTTTCTATTTGTATGGGATTTGTATGCTAAAATACCCTGTTCTTCAGTTTGTTCTGAACTCCTACTTTTATGCAACAAAAACCTAATTTAATTTAGGTGGAAACTATTGGCGATGCCTACATGGTAGCCTCAGGAGTGCCCACCAGGAATGGTAACCGTCACGCAGCTGAGATGGCCAACATGTCTCTTGACATCCTCCACTGCATCGGCACCTTTAAGATGAGGCACATGCCTGAGCTAAAAGTCCGAATCCGTATTGGTCTGCACTCAGGTGAGCAATATTTAAATCCCTTTTGTGCTGTGAAAAACAGATCATCATGCTGTCACTCCTTGAACTTGAACGTGGCAGATTATTTTATATAAACTCAAGCTCAAGCAAGTGTGTAAAAGTCAATTGGGTACAAAAGACTGAGAAATACAATAATTCAAGCTGGTCAGGCTATGAGATATTTTTATCTCCTTCATCTTTGTCTGGAACTTAGTCCTGGAACAGTGAAACACTATCCACTTAGAGCGCTGTCATCCAATTAACATACTGCGTTTTGAACTCTATTCTATGACACAAGTAGCAGTGCACATTTAATCTCATATTCTGTTAAAATAATGGAATATCTGACTGAAATGATAAGACATCATGAAAAGTAGTTTCAGTGACCAGGATTATGGTCACATGCCACAATCCCAAAAAAATATGACATACAAAGTAGCTTATGGTGCAAGATTCAGGAAGATGTGAGGCAGCCTGTTCATGAGTGTTTGTCTTTGCACGCTATCTTTGCAGGCCCAGTCGTAGCAGGAGTGGTGGGTCTCACAATGCCTCGGTACTGTCTGTTTGGAGACACTGTCAACACAGCATCACGAATGGAGTCCACGGGGTTGCGTAGGTGTCTCAGATAACATACAGAGCAGACTGATCAAATTTTAAAAATCAACACTGTGGCTAAGGACAGGTGTACGACATCCTGTGTTCATGCTGCTTGAGGTTGAACAGGGCTTTAAGTGAACAGTCCTACTAATCCTTTAAGACTATCAGCAGAATTAGAAGCCAATTTAAAGTTTCAGCGAATATGTCGTCATACCAAGTTTACCTTGGTTACCCTCTGCATACTGTATAAATTAAGTACAAACTTAAGAATGAACTATTAGAAACACTTAACTTATGTCTAACAATAACATTTGTATTGTATCATACTGTAAAACATATTTAATTGATTATTTACCAGTTAGTGGCACTTACTATTTACTTCTGTATATCTAAAATAACAATAATGCATAGTAGTAGTCTACTGCCCCAAAGTGGCCTGACACTATAATTGCAGCTTCATTTTGTTAACCTTAGAAAGGCACAGATTTAAAGATACTGATTATAAAGAACGTCGTAAAGAAACGGGCAAACTTTGAATGTTTTTCTGTGTTTGCTATCACAGCTTACAGAATCCATGTCAACCAAAGCACAGTTGATGTCCTGAACAGCTTGAAGCTGGGATACAAAATTCAAGTCAGAGGTCTGACTGAGTTGAAGGTAAATACAATAAAAAAAGAAAAACAGTTCACTCTATACACAGATCATCTGTCTACCGTTGCATTTGGGCTTGTAATAGTTACCAGTGAAATCAAATGAGAATTTACTTCTAGGGAAAAGGTATTGAGAACACATACTGGTTGGTCGGGAGAGAAGATTTCCAGAAGCCTCTCCCTATTCCACCAGATCTTCAGGGGTAAGAGGATATTTTTATTAGTCATCCATACGTGCATACATTTAAAGTGCCAATGTTAAGCTGCGCATTACATTTTGACTGTGTACAATTACATTATTGCAGCACAGAGTACTGTAATCAAATGGACTGCTGTGTCTGTTCTGCAGTTGTGGTACTTAAAAAGCTTTTTGTCCCCCATAACAGGGGAAGCAATCATGGTATAAGTTTAGAAGAGATACCTGTTGACCGAAGACAAAAATTCCTGGATCGACAGAAGAGAATGGGCTAAATGTTCCAGGAGTGACAATATTTTCTACAACAACATTGTTCTATATCAAAAGAACATGCAGTGAGGTGTGTGAATAGAAAACAAAGAACAATTAATTACATTAATTACTAAAATGATCCAAAATCGATCATACAATATGAAATCTGGTACCATTGACTTTGGAATTCATACTTTTTGGATTTGTCACAATAAATGATAGGTAAAAATGTTTTTTCTTGAGGATTATTAATTTAAGATAGCAGATCAAGTATTGCGTATAAACATACTGTACTCTAAAATTGGTTATTGGTTCAGAATTTAATTTTGAAATATACCACATGGTCCACATGATGTTGCTCTTTAAAAGACTGATTACAATTTGCACATAATCAGTAAATATGTTACGATACTACATTCAGTATGTAATGTTTTTAACTGCTTTTAACGTTATGCTGACTTTTTTTTTTTTACCAAAAATAGATGACATATTCCAACATGAAAAACCAATAATATTGTCATTAACAGTAATGCAATTTCACTTTTACTGACATACTGTATGCTGAATACATGACTGACAGGCTTAACAGGACAACAGCAGGAACCTTATTTCTGTGACAAACGTTATATCTACGCTGCACTGATGCAGAATATCTGACTCAACTGACTGAAATCATCGTCTCCAATAATGTGCTTCAACAGATTGAGCCTTTTCATAACTATTGTCGTTTTCTAGGGAAAAATGTCTGGCTACAGCGTAGTTTTCAGTCATTATCTTCTGTTTGGGCTCTCTAGGATCCCAAACAGCAGCTGTATCTGAAGGTCCTCTGAGAACAACTGTTCATTAAGTCCATCTCCATGCCCACCCCCAGGGAACCCTATTTTGCAGAACATATGGGGGAGCATGCCCAAAAGAAAGAGGCCTGGGAATATGTACTGTATGTACTGTGCATTTGTACATAGTTTGTATTTGTGCCCTGCAGGTTTAAAGATTTTTTTTAGTGCAGTTAGTTTTTTTCTTTTTTGGGTTTTCTAAACCTCTGACACACAAGGAAATCTCAACGAAATGCAGCACACACTTTCAAAACTCTCTCTCACTGTCTCTCTCTGATGGCTCGCTAATTGTCTGCTGCAGCACTGACAATCAGGAAATGTCAGGATGTGAATTTATGTGTCTGTGGACATTTTGTTTTTGGGAGCCCAGTGCTGACCACTTCCCACATCCAATGACTTCTTCCAGTAGTTCAACACGTAGATAAAAAAAAACAGATATCTTGATTATCATGTTGCTTTTTCGTGGTGTAGTGTTTCACACCATTATGTACTGGCTCTTCAAACATGATTAAACCCCTGGGATGAGAATGAGGAAATACACGATTCTGCATCATGAAGCTGTCTGAATGTTTATTCGATGGAATATACAGAACAGAAAGATTTATATTATTTCATCGGTAGAACCTACATTTTCTAGATTTTTAATCAATTTGCCAAATAGATATAATCAAAATTGAATGTTCTGTATTGTTTATTTTGAAAGTGATCTTAATGTGTTTCTGTAAATAAATGATTGATTTAGTCAAGCCTGCCTCTGTGTCGATCTAACCTTGTGTTATAATGCTGCCAGTACTCAGTACATTATGAGCCAAAAAAAATTGACCTATAAATCATACGTTCAGTAAAATCTAGTTCTCTCTATTTTAATAAGACTGGAAGCTCTATGTTAGTCATTTCTGAGAGTTGTACATAACAGAAAAGCTGAAAACGTACCTCACCATTAAATCCAAATGCAAAGGCAGGTTAAAGTAATGTTAGCTGTTTGGCTGGTGTGACACTTATTCTGCTTCACATAATGTTGCTTCTGTGCAATGTGTGCTGTAAACAGCTGAGTTGTTTTGGATAAAAAGCAAAGTGAAGTACTTAGTTTTTTCTAAATGTTTAGCAGGGAGAAAATGAAGCAGCATAACAGTAACTTTTTGTCAGTGACATATTCTCTGCTTTACGTCCTTAAACTAACAAACACGTTTGCTACCATTGAATTATCTTTTTAAAGGTGACTTTTTTTTCAGATGTTATGATCCAAATCAGGATATGAGCAAACACTGCGCTGCTAGCAGGAATATCTACAACAAATATCTGTATCCGATTATGCCTGTGCTCATAATAAATTAGTATTTAAGAAGAAGAAGAAGAATCATCATCTTTATTGTCACTGATTACATTTTACAACAAAATTTGTCTTCTGCATTTGACTCATCCCCCTTGCAGGGAGCAGCAAGCATGGGAGAGGGGCTGATCTAACCACTGTCACATTGTGTGTTCTGGGTGGTGCAGGTTTGGTCAAGTTTCTTAACGTCTTTGGTGTTTCAGATGATTCGTTCAAGCCCACAGTCAGTCAGTTTACTTATATGTTATATATGTATATGAATATGTTGGTGTTGGTACTGAATTATTATACTCCCAAGAATGTTTTCCAGTTGTTTTCCTCTTTGCAGAGTAGCTTTGTACAGTTGAGGGGGTGGGTTTGGGTAATGTGACCAAAGTAAATGCTGAATTGCAAAACGTGATCATTAACCAAGTATTGCTCTGCTGAACACCTCGTTAGTTCTGAAACCTCCTGACATTTGACTGGCACCGGCTTGAAGGTGCCTGTCCAGAAGAAGCTGAGTCAAACCAGCCAGAGAGAGCCAGGGTAGACCGGAAACGTAGGATGGCAACTTTCACAATTAAAGCAATAACGGTTGCAAAAAATATATATATTATTATTATTGTGACAAACGATATAATTTATTTGGGAGAAATGCAGAAGCTGTCTACCACACAGCTGGGTTTAATGGTTTAACTTTAACATAGATATTGCAGGAGTAGACATGCACAATGACAGAAGGCCTAATTCAAGCCAATAGATGTTTTACTGTGAAGGTCTTCATCGGAAGTTGAGGTCGGATTATGCCCAACTTGACAGTGGTGGGTAAAGATTGACTGTGGGCAACATCAGACAGGTGGAGGAGACATCCACAAGCAGCGGAACTGCACCGTGGTTGGACCTGACCGAGCGGGACTGGGCTGGGCTGCAGGACGAGCAGCGGTGGACGCTGTGCGCGCTCGGTGCGCGGATCTTACTGCAGCTGCTGGACTCGCAGTATGACACCAGATCCAAAGCGTGGCTTGGCTGATTTTCCCATCCCGAGCCTTCGCACACATGCTGGACGCTTAGATGTGGACACGAGGAGGACGAAGGATGTAGTTGCAATGGATTAATGATGAGTGCACATGGGCTTCGGTTTTTTCCCTGAGATTGTCGGGTTCTAATATTCATCCCCCTGCCTTGGCCATGGAGAACCAAGCAGCTGAGCCACAGAACTATGAAGACGTACAGAAGAGCGGGTATCTCCGCAAGCATAAATCTATGCACCGGCGGTTTTTCGTGCTGAGGGCGGCCTCTGAGCATGGGCTTGCTCGTCTTGAGTATTACGAGAACGAGAAGAAATTCCGCAGTAAGTCACCTGTGCCCAAGAAAGTCCTGAACCTGGAGACTTGCTTCAACATCAACAAGCGGGCAGATTCCAAGAACAAGTACATGATAGTCCTCTATACCCGCAGCGAGACCTTTGCCATCGCTGCGGACAGCGAGGAGGTCCAGAACGAGTGGTACCAGGCGATGCTGGACCTTCAGTGCAACTGTAAGAATATGAGGAGTGTGATGTGATTTCCACTGTCTGTTTGTGCACCAGGCCCATCCTGCCGTAGGCTGTTTGTTCTCCATACACTATTTGGCTCGGCCATTCCGGATTGATCCATTGCACATGATTGGCTTGAATTGTTTGAATATTTCTTTTTACTGCAGGCCTAGTTAAGCTGTTTAACGTGAACAAATGATTCGAACTAATTAAATTGGGACGGTGTGTTTTGCCAAGAGGCAGGTGCACACGGCTGAACGGGGTAGACCAATACTATGGGCGGCATGTGCTGTGTTTGTGCAGCACCGTCTCAATAAGCGTTGGTTTAATAGTGAGGACCTGCGGGTGATCCCTATCTGCAAAATGAATGAAACCTCATTTTAGATGTACTTCTATTTACACCATCGCCCCTTCGCACTGAAATGCTGCCCTTTTAATACGACGATGTGTTTTTTGCATGGCGCAGTGGGCATATAGCAACCATCCGAGGGATGCATCATATAGTAGTAGCCTATCGCGGTGCACTCCGCTGGAGCCTGTGTTTTTGTTTTTCTGCACAGCTCCGACTGCCGTTCGCCTAACCTACATTTCTGTTCCGCGGCAGCGCTGTTAGGGAGGAGATGGCATCGTCAATGCGCTCCCACTGGAAAATGTGTTTCTGTTGGATATCCTCGTGTTTACGTTGGTATCCTTATGCTGGGGCTCAACACCACCACCACCACCACCCACCCTCCCTGTTGTGCTTTGCCTTTCAGTTAGTTGACACTGATGGGCTTGCCCAGCACTAATGTTGTCATGTTGTGGATCTCTAAATAGACACGCTAGAGTACAGAGCCCCATTTTGTTGAGATGTGTCTTAAGGCCACAACGACACAGTGTTTTCAATGGTTCTTTCTAATGTGCATAAGATAATACAAATGGAGACTGAGATGCAATAACATATGTCTATAGTGACTCCGTGATTATTTCGACCTAATTAAACATTTCTCTTGAAGAAGAGAGAAAAGAAAAAGAGATCCATTATAATTCTGTATTTGATCATGTTGTTGAGACTGAATGGAAACTCTACCGTTATACAGTGAAGCATGATGTTTTCAGTATATGTATTATAGATACCTTGTGTTAAACAGGTATTGAGTTGGGTGCAGCAGCTGCTGGGACATTACTATGTAGAAGTTTAGTAGTAACTGAGAAACTAAATATTACTTATCAGTATTATTTTTTATTATTTGCCATTTTTTCTTTAATTCGTATTTTAACAGGCGGTTTTTCTGTAAATGGTCATTCTGTGCCTTAAATGTCTATATTTATTCTTTTTCTTTTCTTAGGTAAAACTCCTGAAGACTATGGTAGCAGTGGAGAGTGTAGCTCTCCATCTCCTGTTCCAACCTTCAAAGAAGTATGGCAGGTCAAGGTTTGGCCTAAAGGTCTTGGACATGCAAGAAACTTAGTGGGCATCTACCGGCTGTGCCTCACTGACAAAACCGTCAACTTTGTCAAACTCAACTCTGATGTGGCCGCTGTGGTGTTGCAGTTGATGAATGTTCGCAGGTGTGGCCATTCAGAGAATTTTTTCTTCATTGAGGTGGGTCGCTCAGCAATTACTGGCCCTGGAGAGTTTTGGATGCAGGTGGATGACTCTGTTGTGGCTCAAAACATGCACGAGACCCTGCTGGAGGCCATGAAGGCCTTAAGTGAGGAGTTTCGTCAGCGCAGCAAATCTCAGTCTGTGGGAACATCATGTGGAGGTGGTACTGCTTCAAACCCCATCAGTGTCCCGAGCCGTCGCCACCATCCAAATCTTCCACCAAGCCAGGTGGGCTTTTCCAGACGAGCCCGCACAGAGACACCTGGAACAGGAAGTGGCAGCACGAGCACTTCACCCACGTCACGCCATGGCTTTCCGAGGGCGCGAACAGCCAGTATTGGGGCCAGGTCAGAGGAGAGTGGCGCTAGTGCCAAAGGGACATGGGCCAGCTCTAGCCCAAGTCTTAATGGATCCTGCTCAACTACACCTACATTGAGGCCCAAGCCCACTAGAGCCCCAACCCCAGCTAAGATTACCCTCAGCCTTGCACGTTACACGCCTAACCCTGCTCCCTCTCCTGCCCCGAGCCTATCCTCCAGCTCTGGTCATGGCTCTGAATGTGGTCTAGTGGGAGCAGCAGTTGGAGGCATGACGATCTGCTCGTACCCTCGTGTTTCTCAGCGAGTTTCTGTTTCAGGTTCTCCGAGTGACTATGGCTCCTCAGATGAGTATGGTTCCAGTCCCGGGGAACACTCTCTCCTAGTACCCAGTCTGTCTGGACATCATGCACATGGAGAAGGCTCCTCTAGTTATATAGTTATGGGACAACGAGAGGGACACCTTGGTTATCATCATCGCTCCAAAGGACGACGGATTCTGCGGCGCTCATCTAGTCGTGAACCTGAAGCAGAGCGCAGACTACTAAGTAAGAGGGCTTCCCTGCCCTTGGCAGCCCATGAACGGCTTACCCCACGTAGAAAAGATGAAGATGATGAAGAAGATGAAGAATATACCATCATGTCACAGAGTTCCAACAGAGAGAGAGCTGGTTTGCACCATGGCTCGGGGGTTCTGGCAGTTGGGAGTGGGCAGCTTGATGTGGCAGGGGAGAATAGGAAGAAAGCTGACAAAAACAGGGGAGAAGTGAGTGCAGGAGCAGCTATGGATAGTGGCTATATGTCAATGCTGCCTGGAGTGACGTCTCCTCCCGTTTCACTTTCTCTCTCCATAGATATGTCTGACACTAGTGCCAAACCTGGGCCTGATGATGAATATATGGCAATGACACCCAACAATAGTGTGTCCCCCCCGCAGCATATCTGCCAGCCTAGCTCAGAGGGCTACATGGTCATGTCACCCAATAGCAGCAGCTCCACAGACCTCCATGGACTGGGCATATGGGATAGCAGGGCCAGCATGGAGAGCCGGGCAGCCAGCGACTACATGAACATCTCACCTGTCAGTAGCCACTCTGCTTGCAGCACGCCACCTTCCCACCCGGAACAGCATCAACTGCAACCAAAAATGTTCAATTCTTATTTTTCCCTGCCAAGAGCTTATCAACATACCCTTTATACTCGTTTTGAGGAAGACTTGAACAAAGGAGAAGGAAAAAAGGACAATAGTGGGCATGAAAGTGCTGGACAAGGAGGGGGAGCAGGATACAGCAAGAGAAACAAAATTGTGGTGGGTTCCGCAGAAGGCTGCAGACTTTCCATGTCTTCCTCATCCTTCTCCTCCAGCTCAGCCAGCAGTGAAAGCCTAGAAGACAAGACCATATCTGCAGGGAGAGGGTTAAGTTTATTAAGAACTGGAGCAGACTACAAGAGTTCAGGAACATTAACAAATGATGCGCGTCACCATCAAAAACGTTTGTCAAGTAGTAAAAGCCCAAAGCAACAAAGGAGGGATCGTTGCCTCACCATGTGTTCAGACATTACAAAAGCAAACACCCTGCCCAGAGTGAAGGAGAATCTTCCACCATCTGTGTCTCAAAACGTCGGTGAGTATGTCAGCATTGTTTTCAAGGAAGACAAAAAGTATGATGGAAGACGACGTGTGGGGTCTGAACATGGACAATCTGCAATCCATGGAACCCTCCGCCCTTCAAATCAACCCCGCCTCTGCCACGATAATCCTGCTAACCTTCCGCGTAGCTTCTCTGCACCATTGTCCACCTCTGCTGAATATGTTAGCATGGATTTAGGAAAGTCCTCAAAACCCCTGACTCCTGTTAGGTCCACATTCAGCACCCCACAGGGCTCACTAGCTGTTTCCCCCAAGGCTCGACATGAACATGGCACATCATTTCCACGGGCAGCGGAGGGCAACGCTGGGTACAGAACAAAAGTGAACATGGTAGTAATGCCGACAGATGCCCCTGCTTTATTTACAGACAGCAAAAGTTCAGATCCCAGCATTTCAGCAAGACCTGCCATCCACACTGGTCAACCCCTATCTGTGGAACAGGAGACAGGTTTGGGTTTTTCCCCAGTCAAGTCCTTCCAGTCGCCTGAGTGGGGCAGCAGGTTGGTTCGTGGTGGCGATCCGGGACGGCGAAGCCACCGCTCTGAGACTTTTAACTCACCTCCATCTTTACCACGCTACCCACCCTCATCTACCTCGCTTTCACCAGAGGGCAGCCAGGCAGCAAGTCATCGGCATGGTTTGGACTGCTCACTGTGGGAAAACGAGCAGGCAGCTAGTTTGTCTGCCACACCTCCACCACAAGCCTCCACCTCATCTACTGAACAAGGCCTTAACTATATTGACCTTGACTTGGCCATTAAGGATTGCCCTCAAGTCGGAGTGGAGTGTACCTCCTCTCTCTACAGCGTTGGAGGAAACGCTATGGGTAGCAGTGCTGGTTCAAGCCTCAATACTTATGCCAGTATTGATTTCTGTAAATCAGAAGAACTGAGAGCACACCAGAACAGTAAAAAGGATGGTCAAGGTAAGTGCTACCATCTTATTTTGAGGCCGTTTTAGTTTGATCATAGCAGTTGTGATGTGACTGAGGTAGATTTTGTCTTCATACATCCTCAGATATCACCTTTTATGATATCACTGATTGAGACATCTCACATTTTCTCACATTTTTTCTCCTTGTAGATAGTGATGTTGTGTGTAACTAAATGACAATATTCTTATTACAGCAGGAACGGAGGTGACAAGACAATGTCTATAAAGCTTTTTAGCGTGAATCAGTATAGATGTGAAGAGAATAATTATTTTAATATAGAAAATATGTCAAAACTATAATAGAAGACTGTACAGTATATGTCTCAGGAATACACTTTTACAAATTGTCAATAATAATAATAATCATGAGTCAGTCATGAGAAAGGCATTTGGCGATTTTAGCATTTTTCAGTGTTCCAGACAGACAGGAAGCCAAACACCTCTCTGGTTTAACTTTTTAAGATGTAATGATGTGCTGCTTTTTGCTGCAATGTATGATGCGAATTTTGGCAGGGTGGACATTACCTGAGACCAGTAAATTCTAAAAGGACATTTCTTTTCTGATATTTGGACAGTGATCAATTTAGGAATGAATAAAATAAAGCTGAATATCAGTTTTTAGTTGTAGCCTAAATTATCATTAATTGAACTAAGCAAATAAAATAAATATTTATATATTAATATATACATTTTGGGCTTTAGATTTTTTGGTCATAATACATACAAAAACATACAAAACCCACGTCTGGATCTTAGGCAGTCCTCTGCTTTCCTCCTAAACTGATTTGTTTCTTTGCTAGTGGACAGCACCATGTTTCCAGACTGTGGGTTGTCTGTAGAGTCTCTTATTATCACAAGTGGGTGTTCAAAGAGCAAAGCCAATTGATTTGTCTGCTGGTAATGAGCCATTTCACTAAAATGGAGGTAGAAGGGTCAGAATACGGCCAGGTGTTTATATTTATGTGTGGGTGTGCTATCTGCTGCAAGATTTTCACATGGTAGCTCTAAGGTTTCCCTCCCATCTTTAATGGTTAATATTTTTGTTAACATTTATGTTTTTGATGATTCTCGACAATAAGTACAGAGGGCCATTGCTTTTACAATTCATAAAACAAAAGCCTTGAAGGAAAAGGAAGTATGCTACAATGGATATGTGCAGGTATATACAAATTTTAATCAGAGATCTAAATACAACTTAAGCAGCTTATTTATTCAGAGCAGCTACAACATTTGCATGATTGATTTACTTAATGCTATTCAGTCTCTACAAGTCTATGTATAAGCATAATAATTGCCTAATTATTTCAATTGGGGATAGTTTATGCATTTTATGCATTTAACATGCATAGCAAGAAGTCTCAAGTTAATATTCTGTAAATTACTCTTATATGTCATTTTGCATTATTGATGTGTGAAAATTTATATAATGATTGATTTAGCCTCTTCTACTATAAGCTACGTTGTTCATCCTGCCTCCTTAACTGCAGCTTTATTATAGTGGCAGAGCTCTTTATACGTGGGTCTACAAAGAGAGGATGGTGGCTGTACTGTAGTTTAACCTCAAATAAACAGGCATGCTGCTCGAATGTAAAATCAACACCCAAGTACATCTGTAATATTATATTACTCCACAATTATATTAGATGTTTAAATTAAATGTTGATTGATTATTTTTGTAGTATTTTAGAGAGGTGTTGATTCAGCTGTATGATCACAAAGGAGTCTGTAGTTTAGGCTTCTTTTAAACACTGCATCATTTAGCCATGTTGTTTAGCCTCTCTTCTGAAAAAAAGACACAGTTCAAAATCCATGAACTGATAAGACAGAACCCATGATATTGACATCTGCAACAATGCGTGTAAATCTCCAGTCAGAAAATCCTTTCAGAAAGATATCGTGCGTCATGTGATATTTATCCAAGCAGCCGGCAGGAGTTCTAGATTAAACAAAGCAGCGTAGTGTAAACTGCTGTACCTGCTGCAATATTAATGGATGGGGAGACCTAATTACATTGACCGTCTATATTATTATACACACCATAATATTAAAATGTAATTTCAAATGTATTGCAAACCTTTTGTGCCAAAATGCGTGACTGATTCTTGCGTGCTTTTGACTCTTTTCTTTCAGATTGTTGATCGCTGCCCTTGTCTTAGATCAGAGTGTAACGCCGATGTGACAGGTCCACACTCAGTCTGCGAGGGGACGGTCAGCTGCCCGATCTGTTGCCACAACAGAACTTTACACTGAACACTGATACCCTGGAAAACTCATCCCCATCCTGTCGGCTGTTTTCTGTCAACTAAATGTGTGCCAAACACACACACACACACACACACACACACACACACACACACACACACACACACAGGGTAAAGAAAATATTTAGTTTTTGCCTTCGTTTGAATAAAAATGACATTTGATCATCATTTAACTTGATATAAATAACAATCATAATTTTATTGTGTGAGGTTTCAGGCGGCTGTTACTGCATGGGATCATGATGACTCCATTAGATCTTGTCTTCGTCTTTAACTTGATCCCCCTGATTGCAACACTATCAATCACGTGGTCAAAGTCACAGATCAACGAGGCTTTCAGGGAATCGCACAAGTGGCAAAACCTTCCTTCTGTGTATCCTAATTTCAAATACATTTGCTTATCACTTAGATTTGAGTGGTGCACAAGACAGTCAATTGAACTCTAGTAAATCAAGGCTTAAGCTGGCAGCTATTACTTTAACATAGTCTTAGCTGCACTGTAAAGTTTACTGGCTCCTATTACAAACTTCAGTCCTAAAGATTCATGCTTTTATTGTCACATCAGTCTGTATCACTGAGTTAAATGATTATCAAGTGTCACTTTAGCTCAAAATAAGAAAGAAAAAAACTTCTGGGATAGATTTCACTGTCACTGTTAACATATTATAATTTGTTATATACAGTTGCCCAAAGAAGCTTTTATCTGTCTTGACCATTTTTCTTGTGCTAGAGAACTTGAGAATGTGGCTGAGGTGAAATATTGCACCCCCTGTGAAATAAGCAATGAAAATTAGGTATATAATTTTTTATACACCGCAAGATCTAAAATAGCCAATCAAAGTTTATTAAATAAATATCACGATATAACATTGCAATTTCATTTTCACATTCACATCATATTGTTGTACTCCAGATCAAAGTTAATCCCTCTTTGCTGACGGATGAGAACAATGGCTTTCTTTTTATCCTTTTAAAATATCATACTATAATTTTACATTTTTCACACAGATTTAAGATTTATCCCTAAATCTCCAGATGTGCTCTCACACAGGAATCATGTTTACGTGTCCCAGCTTTGATTTTGCTTAAACTAAGCATGTCCTGTCCTGTCCTGACCTGACCTGTGGCTGAATGGTGCCAGGAAAGGGGGGAGGGTATTGCATGACATTTTGTGTATTTCCTTATACACTACGGGATGTTCAAGACTTAAAAGTGCAAGTTATGTGATTATCGGTCTGCCTGGTATGCAGACACACAGTGGCTATTCCTTTTTTAAGATAGTTTCTCCACTGTGTTGTATTATAAAATAAAATAAAATGCAGTTATATTGATCTGAAAGCACAAGTGATCATATGTACATCACAAGCCTCCAGAAAAAAAGTCAATCATCACAAAACAATGCATGTATTCATCAATCATGCAACGCAACATTACGTAAACTGTCTCCATAAACATAACAGCATTCCTCTGCTATGCTTGTGAATAACTTAATCCCGTTGGATTTAAACAGTCAGTAAGAACAGTAATTAGACTGCATATGCGTAAATTTGCTTAGATGATGTGCTGAAGGAAGCTCATAATTAACTTGGTTGGTGAGGGAATCTGAAAATTACAGATTTGAACTGAAAACATTTAACCAGCTTAGCTACTGCTTGTAAATTATTGATTTGGAATCTTATTACGAAAAAAAAAAAAAACAAGAGCTCACTCCTCACAGTATTTCAACCTAATTTTATCTTTGAACAAAAAGCTGCAGAGTAAGTAATAAACCAAGCTCATGTGGTAGCTTTTTGGCTTCTGGAGGATAGACCTACAGCAATTTTCTGTGGCGAAGAATGTTTCATTACAACGCCTCATAATGCAGTTTGAACCTATGCGTAGCGCAAACGTTTAAAAAATGTGGACCTGTAAATACTTTTTTTGGCAACTGTATTTTTTCATATAGTTGTATAATATACTGTAGTATGCATACACAGTATACAAAAACTATAGTATATATTGTGATTCATTTTCCTCATTTACATAACAGTTATCACAATTCTTATATAAAGTGACATTACAATGGTATATGAGATATACAGTATAAATATAATGATTAATACTATATAGCCTAGATATCTATATACTCTTTTATAAAGTGCCTCATTTTTGATTGTAGCTGTTTTTACACGGATAATCTTAAAATGGGTTGTGTAAATTTGAAAAAAAAAAAGTGTTGTCTCTCTCCTGATACAAAATTGTTCATGTCAAGACAGCTTGGAAACTTATATTGCCATTAGCCAGCCATAATCAAATTGCCTTACTGTGTTTATCAGAAACATAGGGAACAAAACTCTTTTTTTGCAGTGCCTAATATTTCAGCCTCAATGTAAGCACTCTTTCACTCTTTGTTTGGCTACATCCGTCTGACCCCCCCCAAAAAACATCTCCTTATCTCAGTAGTTTCATACACTGGGACGTATCGACTTTAGGCTCTGCTGTCTTTTTCCCTCTTGAGGACAAGCCATTTGTTCAGTGTGAAAGCTGACGGCCTGTTGCAGATGGGACATCATCCATCTGAAGCTGCTTAATAATGGTCTGTGCACAGGAGATAGCTTGCTGAAAAAAATATGAATTAGTCTTGTGCTTGAGGATTCTACATAGTTAAGCTGTAAATTTCAAATCACATTTTTTTTATGCAATTTTACAAATTAATACAAAAGACAAGTATTCCACCAATAAGACGGGATCTTACTCTGTAGTAGACAGACTCCTCAGAGCAGCCAGTATTGGTGGCTCATGACAGCTGTGTGGCCTAAAGCTGTAGTAACATGCTTGTGCATCGCTCTTATTATTTGGATATGGCTTATCTGGAAAGGATTTCACTTTCTGATAGGTGTGAAAAGCGCTACTCTCTTTTATTCTCCCTACACATTGGACTTGGTCCTAACTATGAGACAAAGACGTTCCTCCTCTAACACACACATTACACACTACTTTTTTCCCATTCATAACATTCTGCTGCTGTCAAAAAAATTGCCAAAAAATACATAGTCTGACAACAATTCAAAGGTCTACTATAAAAATAAATGAGTAGACACGCAAAATCAGCTATAGATCTGATTTTATAGAAGATAAAATCACTTTTTCACTTGATAGGCCAAAAAATAAGTTAAAATGTAATGGAGTCAAACCTTTTTGAGCGAACTGTGTTTTTCTTAGGTAGTGTGACTTATGGTTTATGACTGGTTGTGTACTGTATCCAGAGCTGCTGATAGAGAGTTTGGTCATGTTCTGACATTAGTGAGTATGTGTTGGTAGCAAACAAAATTATCTGCTAGGTATGTTGTTCTAATGCCAAATGCTTCACTAATTGCAGTGAGCAGGCTCGTCCTATCCAGGGCTCTGGCTGTGTGTATACAGGGTACAAATGACGGAGGCTTTCTTGACACTGGTAGCTTTTCCCACATTTAGATGGAATTTGTTTTCACACCAAACTAACTGATGGTTTAATTCGGAAAATATGTCTTTTAGACATTTGTCATGCACTTATCAGTCACTGTATTTGATGCTGTGAAGTAAAACATGGGACTTGAGTGAGCACAGCCCACTACTGCCAACAGTCAATGCTCAACACGGAGAACATTACTATCAAAGTCTTGTATATCAAATACATATACAGTAGATATGTGGAAGTGTACCACTTTTCTTACTTCCGGTACACTTGTGTTGCTCTTTTGTTAAAGTGATTGTTTATAATCTCTTTGTTGTTCCTTCAGGGGAACTCTTGTACTTGGGGATTACGGAGATTCTCTAACTGTACCTCATAATCTCATGTCCAAGCAGACGTAACAGTTGGTAGTAAACCCCATGGAGGGTCTGAGAAGGGTTCAGGATATTACTGACTATGTATAGGAAGAACAAATAAATAAAAGAATTAGAAAAATATCATTTAATGTATTGTGTATCCAAAACTGGTCTAACAGCATGAGCTTTTCTACAGTGACATTTTGCAGTCATGTGAAGACACTTCCCATCTACGAATCATCAGGATTCTGCTCATTGTTTTGGTTTTGTGAAATGCAGAGGCTTGTGTCGCCTCTTTAGAATATTTTGTAACAACATGACTAAAAAGAGTCACATAAACTGCTCAACAGAGTCTAACTGTGGGAAATGATACTGTATGTACAATCAGGATTGCAATTATAAATACAATGGAAAGAACATTGTATGTATTTTAAAGCTATTGCTACTACTTTGATAATGATGTAAAATGTAAAAAGATTGAACAGGAACTATAGGTATGTAAAGTATACTGTGTATAGAGGGGTTTGCTCCGGGGGTGGAGTGGGCATGGGGTTCATTCATTCATGACAAAAACTTTTAACACAGAATATTGATGATTCTTGTCTGTGATGTAGACAACGTCAATTTGTTTTGTTTTTTTGATAAAAGGTAAAATGAAATAAAAAAAAAAGTGTGGGTCTTTTATTGACTAAACGTCTGAACATAAAGGTCAGGCTACAACGTGTAATCGAGTGTAGTAAGCCATTGGTGGAGTTTTTAAGGATAAGCCTGTGGACATCAGGCATACGTATTTAATCCCAGGCTACTGTGTTTAAACAGATGGTTTCGGCAGACTTTTAGTTCATAAATAGTTATATAACAGCAGAGTGGGTCTAATGGTTTTCTATTGTTAAACTGCTATATTTGCCATTTGCCATTAAAGAGGAACATGAGCAAAACTTGCTACTACAGAAACTGTAGCTGAGTTTTATAAAAATATCACAATTTTAGAGAATGAACCTTTACTGCAGTTTGGATATGGTGAGCGCTCCTTGGCTGTCCCTTGTGTTCACAAGTTTTCATACCAAGAAAAGCTCTATAGTAGATACTCATACAGTGTATCTGAAAGCAATCGAGCATCAACAAGGTGTGCAGCAAGTAATGCCTTAAAGATCCTGTATATTTATTTAGAAGTTGTATTAACTGAAAAGAAACCCCTAAAGCAAAAAAACAGTCACCATTGAGATTAGACATTTTGTACTGTCAGCATAACTACGCTGAACAAAAATATAAACGCAACACTTTTGTTTTTGCTCCCATTTTTCACGAGCTTAACTCATAGTAGTAAACATCTGAAAATGTTACTACATACACTAAAGACCCACGACTCTCAAATATTGTTCTCAAATCTGCCTATATGTGTGTTAGTGAGCACGAGATAATCCCTCCCACCTCACAGGTGTGGCATGTCGAGGTGCTGATTAGGCAGCATGAATATTGCACAGGTGTGTCTCAGACTGCCCACAATGAAAGGCCACCCTGTAGTGGTAATCAGTCAGCATCTGGCCATCCTTTGCCTCACACAGAGCAACACATCTCCGTCACATAGAGTCGATCAGGTTGTTGACTGTAGATTCTGAATATCTCAGCCAGTTTTATGGATAATTGCATGAAACTTGGCGAGGATTTGTTTAGTATTTTTATTTATAAATTTCTATTGCTCCCTCTATTACAGGGTGTATAGAATATGGGATTGGACATATACCAACACCAGACCCTGGGGCCCAATTTGGTCCCAAAGATTCCCAGTACAACATCTTATGTTTGATATACTGGAATCCTGACATGTGATAATACTTTTTCTAGGAAGACCTAATGAATCTGAGTCTCAAAATACAAAAAAATACAGATGACTGAATATTCAAAGTGATGTTTTCTTAACTGAATGTCACAGACCACTAAAATTTACAAAATGA
>JAUMTR010000006.1:7054871-7100069 GCA_032270685.1 Microctenopoma stevenorrisi
TATCTTTTACTTTTAGTTCTCATTGTTTGTACTGATATTTATAGGACAAAAATAAATCTGGACAGAGTCACAAAAATGAGTAAATCTTGTGTATTATAAAGAAAGATGAAGCATCACGTCAACAGAAGTGGTAACAATGTGTCTACATCTCGGATAGAGACTGGTCCCAATGGTCACATGCATCAGCTTCATGTGTCTGATTAATGTAGCTAATGAAAAAAAGTGGTAAATTTATTTCATGCTTATTCCTATGAAGTTCACTTTTTGAATGTCAATTCTTTAGATGCTTAGAGTGCCTAGAAATATACCAAGCAAAGTATTTATTCCAGATTTGTTCCCAACCTTTAAATACCCGTTTTAAGAATGAGTGTTTCAACACTCTTTCTGCAGTCATTGATTAAATGTACTTAATCTTTCCAGTTAATGTGAAATTTATTTCCATGCAGCCCATAAAATCTGCACTTAGCACCACCAGATGTTCCTACAGCACTGTGTTAGGATTCATCTCCAAAAAGCAAATGTACAAATCTGTAACTATAGACCCTACATACTGTATCCCACATTATTCACAGCCAATGCTCTGTGCTAAAATATCTGTACCACACAGTGTTTGCTTTTGGACGCAGGAGGTGATAGTTTGACTTTGATGAAAAGTTTTGGATTTGTGTTTAAGGTTTTGATGGAGTTTTGATCAGCAAATGACTCAGTATCTGAAGAGTTTACAGTATTTGTAGTGTTGAACTTTTCCACCTCCACGAAGAGCAAACGTTATTTAATGTGTATTTTACTACTGCTACTACTACTACTACTACTACTGCTACTATTACTACTACTACCACTACCAGTACCACTACCACTACTACTACTGCTACTGCTACTACTGATACTGCTAATGCTACTGCTGCTACTACTACTACTACTGTTACTACTTCTGCTACTACTGCTACTACTACAACTACTACTACCACTACCACTACTACTACTACTACTACTGCTACTAAAACTACTGCTACTGCTGCTACTGCTAATGCTATTGCTACTGCTGCTACTACTAATGCTACTGATACTACTACTACTGATACTACTACTACCACTACTACTGCTACTACTACTACTACCACTACCACTACTACTACCACTACTGATACTGCTACTACAACTACTACTACTGATACTGCTACTACTGCTACTGCTAATGTTACTGTTGCTACTTCTGCTACTACTGCTACCACTACTACTGATACTACTACTACTATTACCACTACCACTACCACTACTACTACTGCTACTACACCTACTACTACTACCACTACTGCTGCTACTTATGATTTGACTGTGAACGTGATGTAATCTGTGCCTCATCTGACCTCGTCCACTAAATTCTCTGAGTTCTTAGAGAAAGCCGCAGTTTCTATGTTGATGTGTTGCCTCTCGTGTTTCTGATGAAAATTATATAGAAGTGTAAAATGCAGTACACACACACACAAAGTATGAGCCTACAGTATATACAATATACATGTACTTTGAGTGACCGTGCACACACAGAGTGGGTGTTACAGCATGTTGGTTACACACCTGTTGTTAAACCTAAATGTCTGGATCACAGAGGCAACAGTACATTGGTTCCAGTTGTTGTGTGTGTGTTAGTCTAATGGGTGCATGGGTGGATTTATAAATGTCTGTGTTGAACTTTGTTCAAAGGAGAGATTTGTGTTTGAGATTGTGCTGTTGTGAGCATTTGCAGTTTAGCTTCACGTTAGGTATGAATGTGTTAGCAACTGGAAAACACTGTAAAGATGTGTTTGCTTTGAATTATTTGCAGTTTAGTTTTGATGTGAATCCACACTGAACCACTGGAAACAGCACAGATGATTTTTTTACTAGATGATTTTCTAAAATACATTTAAAGTGTGTTTTTGTGTTCAGTGCGAAAACAGTTAACATCAAACTTCACTGAATGACCTGTGACAACAGGAAAAGCACCTGTTCACAGCTGATTGACATCAGTTGCATAACTGTGAATCTTTAATGCACAAATATCCCAGCTGGCTGTGCACAGTGGCTCAGTAGCTGCTTTCAGGGCACCTAGAAATGACATATCTATAAACATAAACCAAACAAACTACATTTGTGTAAACATCATGTTTTTTGACGTTTCTCATGAACATTTGTGTTTAATTCTCTGCATTTTTACAGCAGCATTACTCTATTCATGTCAGATATCTGCTGCAGTACAGTAACATTTTATTCCTTTTTACAGTATTTGATCATTTTGTTTTTTGGATTTCAGCTGCTTCTTATTATTCTCCACAGGTTGTGTTGTCTGAGGAAACTAATGTTTGGGTGTTAATTGTTAAACAACTGTGAAAAAGTGTAAAATGTTGGTTACAGTCTTACGTTTAGAGAAAATGATGCCTTATTCTAAACTTTTCTATTCTGTGTCATGTCAGATTTGTTAAAGACAAACCAATTAGAACACTGACGAACTGTTAACACAGAAAGATACACCGACAGATGAAAGACAGTGAAGGAAGCCATCTAGAAAAAGAACATGAATCAGAATCAGAATCCCACCCTTCTCTTTCTCATTTCAGCTGACGAAGAACGTCGTGTCGATGACCACCACAGACGAGGCTTTTGCCTTGATGATGTAAGACAACAATAAGACCAGTCTGGAAAAGCCTCAACTGCCCTCCATCATTTCTCAGCATCTCATGATCCTCCATCACTCCTCAGCATCTCATGTTCCTTCATCACTTCTCAGCATCGCATGTTCCTCTATCACTCCTGAGCATCTCATGTTACTCCATCACTCCTCAGCATCTCATGTTCCCCCATCACTTCTCAGCAACTCATGTTCCTCTATCACTTCTCAGCATCGCATGTTCCTCCATCACTCCTGAGCATCTCATGTTCTTCCAGCCTCCTGCAGAGCCTCCTGCAGTACCCAGAGCTGCAGCACACAGAGCCTCCTGCAGTACCCAGAGCCTCCTGCAGCACCCAGAGCCTTCTGCAGCATACAGAGCCTCCTGCAGCATACAGAGCCTCCTGCAGCACACAGAGCCTCCTGCAGAGCCTCCTGCCGCACCCAGAGCCTCCTGCAGTACCTAGAGCCTCCTGCAGCACCCAGAGCCTCCTGCAACACTCAGAGCTTCCTGCAGCACCCAGAGCATCCTGCAGCAACCTAGTCTCCTGCAGCACCCAGAGCCTCCTGCAGAGCCTCCTGCAGAGCCTCCTGCAGAGCCTCCTGTAGCACCCTCATGCAGCACCCAGAACGTCCTGCAGCACCCAGAGCCTTCTGCTGCACCCTCCTGCAGCACACAGAGCCTCCTGCAGCACCCAGAGCTGCAGCACCCAGAGCTGCAGCACCCAGAGCCTCCTGAAGCACTCAGAGCATCCTGCACCACCCAAAGCCTCCTGCAGTACCCAGAGCCTCCTGAAGCACTCAGAGCATCCTGCACCACCCAAAGCCTCCTGCAGCACCCAAAGCGTCCTGCAGCACCCAGAGACTCCTGCAGCACCCAGAGCCTCCTGCAACACACAGTGCCTCCTGCGGCACCCAGAGCCTTCTGCAGAACCCAGAGCCTCCTGCAGCGCACAGAGCCTACTGCAGCACCCAGAGCCTCCTGCAGAACTCAGAGCTTCCCACAGCAC
Source organism: Microctenopoma stevenorrisi (assembly GCA_032270685.1). Classification (NCBI taxonomy): domain Eukaryota; kingdom Metazoa; phylum Chordata; class Actinopteri; order Anabantiformes; family Anabantidae; genus Microctenopoma; species Microctenopoma stevenorrisi. Next base: position 7,058,526 of record JAUMTR010000006.1, read on the forward strand.
CCAAAGTGTCCTGCAGCACCCAGAGCCTCCTGTTCCGCACAGAGCCTCCTGCAGCACACAAAGTCTCTTGCAGCACTCAGAGCTGAAGCATGCAGAGCCTCCTGCAGCACCCAGAGCCTCCTGTGCCGCACAGAGCCTCCTGCAGCACACAGAGCCAGAACATCCTGCCTCCACATCATCCCAGTTGTACAGTTTTTACTTAAATAATAGCAATAAACCAAAAAAAAACGTTCGGTTTTGATGCACTGACTCGTATTTATTTGTCATGATGTGTTTTGCCTTCACATGTGTGAACCAAAGGTGAAACAGGAAGAAAAGCTTCAAGCAAAGTGTTTCTTTAAAAAGATGAAGGGTAAATTAAATACTATATTCAGAGCTGGAATATATTGTTATGCTTGATGAGAAATGTACTACTTTTACAGTGCCCTGGTAAATTACTGTAAAGTTACTTTAGCACTTAATTTGAGGACTTACCACAATTCAAGACTACAGAACTGTGTCATTACTATAACAACAGTTCATCAAGTATCTACTGTACGTTGATAAGGATTTATACAAAGGACCTATTATAAATCTAATATCCAGTGGCGCTTCAGGGTCTCTTGGGGCCCAGTCAAATAAATCTAAGGAGACCCTCAAACTAGGTTTCATCATACATAGCCTACAGCACTCAAGACTGACATTGAGATATCATATTTTATAATTGTGAAGGCTGATAAAGAACAGCAAAGAACAAATCATTTTACTTTATGAAATTTTATTTCTAACAAAACGAACCAACGAAAATGCAAATCTCAACATAGAAAATTTTTACAAAATAATAGGAAAATAAAATAGATAAATAGTAATAAATCCTGAAAAACAATAAGACAACATAACTGGAAAACAACACAATATATTTACCAGGTTCATATGGCTTAATGGAGTTTCAATTTAGTTTCTGTGTAACAAAGGTTACATAGGTGAAAACAATCTATCTACCTAGTTATGATCCATCCATGATCATCAGAGAGCCGATGTTTACCTCCAGTCGCCAGGTGAGAGGCGGAGCTACACCTGGACAGGTCTCCATTCCAGGGACACATGGAGACAAACAACCGTTCATTCACGGCTCTCAATGGTTAGAGATGCTAAGCTATTCATTAGGTGGATAGTTTTTAGTTCATGTGCAGCATGATGCTAATGTTAAGCAAACAGGTTAAAGGTGAACAAAAGTAGAGTGGGGAGCATGTTTTCTCTCTCATGCTATTTGCCCTGATCTACAAATATGTTTATTCATTTTTCTATGAAGATTCTCATCTAAGTCATGGATATCTCAAAAAGATTTTTTCAATAGCAACTGGATTTGTTTAGTTCCTTGACTACGTTTCACCCAATGACTGTATAAAATATGAACGACACAGTACCATTTACTCCTACTGTGCAAGAATTAGAGAGACGCCATCTTGCAAATTTGAAGCCAGAGTCGTTGGTTGTACCCTTGCATTCCAGAGGAGTTTCTCAAGTCTGGTCAAGTCAAGTCATAGACTTTATTCATTTCATTGTTTTTAAATTTTAGAAAAAAATATATTTGGATCAGGTGTGCAAAATAGAATTTATCCATATCAACTACATGTTTTTTGGATTTTCCAAAATAAGTAACTTATTTTTAAATCCAATTGATAATAAGAAAGAACACAAATACACAATATGGTAACAGCAGGAAACATTTTTAACTTTTTAAAGTGTCTTTTTTTCTGCCTATGGGTTTCTACAAAAAACAAAAAACCGTCATTGATTTCTTACTTTTCTTTCTTATAGTCTTTAGGACATGAAATACAAACTTTCTGGACTAATTTGTTTTCAGGAGCTACAAACAACCAGCAGGGGGTGGTGTCACACGCTACTATCTGCAGAGTTTATTTTGAAAATCCAATGATGATAGGACGTTAACCGGAAGCTATGTCAATTCACGTATCAGAGATCTTCATCTGAACATGATCACTCACTAGTCATTGCTGTGGACCGTAACTATGGAGCTTCCACCTACCTCAACAGATAGCTACTGATTTCCCAAGTTTGCTAAAGTCTTGCTTGGACATTTTAAATCAAAATATTTATTTGTATTTAGTAAGTATTCAGTACACAATGTAGAACACAAAGGTACACACTGTTCCCTATATATGCGAATGCAAATCACATTAAAAACATTACGAGATGCGGATTTGGTACTTGCAATTTTGAACAGAGTGGGTACTCCCGTTAGCTTCATGTCCGCCGATGGCACACAACATCCTCCTCAGCCCCGTTATCGCCGATCCATTCATTGAGCACCATGGATAACCTCCAGGGGTAGAAGTTGCAGATGCGATAACATTAAAATAACTGTGTGTGCGTTTTGTGTGGTGTCGCATGTTAGCATTCAGTCAGCAGTGCGCGGCGTTAGCTTCCGCCAGCAGCTCACCGGGTTAACGTTACCCTGTCGCCGTTAACTTTACTGCCACACGCTCTCTGGTGTTCCGGGCTCGTCTCCTCAGTCTCCAGTAAAGTCGGTATGGAAAAAATATTGTTATTATTTGTTCTATTATCGTTATTATACGTATAAAGCTGTTTGCTATGCAGAGCACCGAGCAACTTTAAAAAGGTTTCTCGTAACGTTAGCGTCGCTCCGCCACGGTTTTTGGTAACTCATGTACACATGTACCTAAAAACCTCATGTGCACAGCGCAGCGGATTTTTGTTGTTCGTTTTTGCTCTGAACAGTTAGAGCTCACACGTGTCCTTGGTCTGGATGCTTGAAAGATTTTTTTCTCTACAGACATTAGCGTTTTGTCGCCCCCTGGTGGCAAACTACACAGAGGTAATGTTACATCAGCTGTGGAGGCAATAATAATAGAAACACTGCCACTCACATTTAGTCCAGTACATGCAACAGTGGCAAAATAAGTAGAATTACATCACTTTATTTATTTTTTTATGACTTGTATGAGTCAAAAAAGGGTTTTAGAACTTCCTTTGTGGGTTTTTTTGCGGATAACATAAAGATGTGCCACAATAAAACACGAGACAATCATCTCTTGGGTGTTTCAGTTGCAACAAAGATGAAACACAATAATATCAATTGACTACTGATGATGTCAATAAGGTCATATAATAGGTTTGGATTTCACACGTGTTTGTAAAGTGGTTATTAGCGGCCTGGTAGCTAAATGGGTTAAGCGTCAGACTGGAGTGCAGAAGGTTGCAGGTTCGAATCCTGTCTGACTCCTAATCCATCCCCTACCAGGTGTGTCCCCGAGGCAGACACACAGCGCTAGCTCCCTGTAAGTCGCTTTGGATAAAAGCGTCTGCCAAGCAAAGTAAAGTTATTATCATGCTTTACTAGTGGTAATGTATGTTGAGAGTGGAGATAAAGCATTAATGTGTGTTTTTATTAGGTAGTTGAGAGAAAAAGAGGCCTCTTGTGAGAGCATTTTGGACCCCATGGCTCCACACCCGGTAATCCAGGCCATCATTGATCTCTCAGCAGGAGCGATAGGTAACTACCACTTTGAAAATAAAAAGACTGTGAAACACTTCTGTAGCACAGTATTTAATTTCTGAAATAACACTGCTGCTCTTCCACTGCTTTCTCAAACAATGTTCTGGCTATGTCTGTGGCTGATGTAGCAAGACAATGTGATGACTCCTGACTTTTTCCAGCTCATTTCTCTCTGGCGTCATATTGACTGTTTGTACTAGAGCACAAGTCTCTACAAAGCCTCTGTTATTCTTATCTGTGTCCAAAGCACATTATGACAACAAACTTTGATTTTCCTGTAGTTTGTATAACAGGCATTCTACTTAAAGTTTGCTTTAGCTTAACTTTTGTGGACACACACACACACACTATGTATAAATCACTGGTGTTTTTTCTCTCTTCGCTGTCTTTATCCAAGGGGGAGCTGCGTGTGTCTTCAGTGGACAACCTCTGGACACAACAAAGGTCAAAATGCAGACCTTTCCTACCCTGTACCGTGGTTTTGTCCACTGCATTGTGTCCACCTATAAGCAAGTGGGTTTTCGTGGTCTCTACCAGGGCACCACACCCGCTCTAATGGCCAACATTGCAGAGAACTCTGTGCTCTTCATGAGCTACGGCTTCTGCCAGCAGGTTGTCCGCTTCACAGCGGGACTGCCCAGTGACGCTGTGCTGAGGTAGGACGGTGTTAAGCAACACAAAATCAACATTACCCTGTGAACACGTGTCAGATCATCTGTGTGTCTTCCCCCTGGTGTTAGCGACATGCAGAAAGCCTGTGCTGGCTCAGTAGCGTCCATTTTCTCCTCACTTGTGCTCTGCCCCACTGAGCTCGTCAAGTGCCGACTGCAAGCCATGTATGAAATGGAGGCATCAGGAAAAATCGCAAAGAGCCAGAAGTAAGTGTTTTTTTTAATAGGCACATACTTTATGATATCATGTGGGTCATTAATTTAAGTCAGATTCTGTTTTTAAAAATTAAAACTTAAATCATTAATATTCAGTAAAGAGTTATGTCTTTAATTTGGTCATGTACTGCAGTTTAATTATTTGCTATGTGCTTATTTCGATATATTCGTCCATACTATACAGAAGTTAATAGGTGTGTATTAACTGCATCAAACGTCACTTCACTCTTCAGCACCGTGTGGTCTGTGGTCAAATCTATTATGAGGAATGAGGGACCACAGGGCTTTTTCCAGGGCTTGACCACAACCATAGCAAGAGAGGTACCTGGATACTTCTGCTTCTTTGGTGCCTACGAGCTCTGCCGCACCACTTTTGCAGACTACATGAAATGTGACAAGGACGACATAGGTACTGGCCAAATTTTCTCCTGTGTGTTGATTAAAAGACAGATGTGAAAGTTGATATATTAAATGACATCATGGGCATTATATAGGTGTTTTCTTTAAAATCTCAATCAAAAGATTGATTTCCATCTCAATTTTTATTTACATATGTGCTTTCACCTCACACCTAACATGATTGTTTCGAAGGGTTTAACAGGTTCTCACTGTGTGTGTTGAAGGTGTGGCTCCTATCGTGTTCAGTGGCGGTTTTGGAGGTGCTTGCTTGTGGCTGGTGGTTTATCCCATGGACTGTGTCAAGTCTCGCATTCAGGTCATGTCTATGACGGGCAAACAGGCGGGGTTTTTCAAAACCCTTATGACCATTGCTCGTACTGAAGGTAGGTAAATGTGGGGTTTACTTGAATAACAACAAAATTAAAAAACTCCTGCTGCTTTGTTTATACGTCAGAGAGTGATTTTTAGGGTCTCTTGTGTTCAGGTGTGAGGGCACTCTACTCTGGTCTAACCCCCACCATGATCCGCACCTTTCCTGCCAACGGAGCGCTGTTCCTGGGTTATGAGGCGAGTCGGAAGCTCATGATGAAGCAGTTCGATTGAAACCGCCCACATGCATAACGCGAACTGGACTTGGTGTACTGTAGGGTCAGTCGGCTTGACGGGTTGAAAACTGACATTTAGAAATAGATGAACAAAAGACAGAAAATTGGTTGTTTTCATAAGAAAATGCAGAAAAAATAATAATAAGCCACTATCTAATTTAATTTTCTGTCTACGAGCAAAAGTCTGGAACTAAAATATGCATAGAAAGTGTTCTTTCTCAATTTATTTATATATAAAAACTTTCAACTTTCAGGCCACAATAAATATATAAAAGCAAGATTTAGAAAGAATTTTTTAAACACATATTCTCTTCCCAATTTCAACGTATAAAGACAAAACTAAAATCGGATTACTATGTTTTTTCAAGTATTTTATTATCTAACTGTAGACGGATATTAGAGCCTTATGAGCTCATTAAAATTTATTTTAAAACGGCTTTAACACAATTTTTTTGATGTTTACAACCTAATTCTTTAAATAATCTGTTTTACTATTTTAATTCTACCTCAGAAACGTTGTGTCATGTCTAATCATGTTTTTATTTGGAAGCTTTACCCTGTATATGCAGCACATATATTGTTCTTTTATTCCTCCTCCTTCAAAAATATGAAGTGGCATACACTAATTTAGGTTTCCTAAATACAGTGTGTTGATGTGTTTAATTGTCATTTACAGGTTTAACGCATGTCCTGTAAACTTTGGATCACAATATTATTATTTCTTTGTTTAGTTTCCAAACTATTCCACCGAAAAGCTTTACTGTCCAGACAGTGTTGACAGAAAAGGTTTCATGTGCCTTGAAAGTGTTTTAAATATGAGCCTAACACTGGCCAAATGATGAGCAGTGGCTAAAACACTTACATTGGTCTTTTATAGATCCTAAAAGTGTCATACATGTTTTTCAATGATGTATTCCTGCTGAGATTAACTTCTTTTACACCCAGTGTTTCCCTTTTTAATCACTACACTAAGTGTTATGTGTACTTGTACAAGTACATGAGGAAAAAACTGTAGGTGCTGCTGGGTGCAGGACTTTCTTCCCGTGTTTAGTGACTGAAAGTTATTAAATCTTTCCTCGTCTTCTAATATTAGTTGGGATGTTTTATTTAGATAATGCAAACATTTTTAGATGATGATGAAATATTTGTATAAATAACACCCTTGATAAATTACATTAAAGGTGTCGATGGAGACAAACATTGTCCTGCTATTTGTTTTTTTTAAATAGAATATTTTGACTGAAGAGCTCATATGAAAATATGATGTTTAATAGATGTTAATGCATTGCTATAAATTACAACTGTATGTGTTGATTAAATTAATATAGTGCAAGGCATGATGATATACACATCAAAAATATAAATCCTGTGTCCAATGGAGACGACTTGGAAGTGGAAATTGTGTTTAGGTGCAGCCAGGAATGCTGCCCTCAGTCTCCAGCAGGGTGCGCCAGTCAGCTGTCACGGACTCACAGCGGCTGTAAGAAATGAACATCAAAGCCCGGAGTTGAGTTTCTCTGAAGGCAGTATTAAACAGGGTTGTGAGTTCAGATTTCGTCCTACCCCCTTTTCAGCGCAGGTTCCACACAGGCAGCCGAAGAGCCCGTTGATCATCTGAATGGCGCAGAGGATCAGCTGCAGGCAGCTCGTGGCCAGCAGAGTCCCGAACAAGCCGATGTTGAACTGCACCACGTTCTTGGGCTCCGTGCACGTTCCCCACCAGGTGCTGTCGGTCAGGTAGTTCGAGTCCCTGCGACAGGACAGTTTCATGAGTGATCAGAACCTGGGAAGCCAACGGCATCACAAACAGAGTCCCGCGCGTGTCACCTGTCTTTGAAGGGTGTTCCCCAGATCAGCAGAACTTTGCACAGGGGTCCGTTCTGCAAACCCAGCGCCGCCACAGCCAGACTGTACAGAGCGCCGGCCACGCCCACCGCCGCAAACGCTATGGACAGGAACATCTGCACAAAGGACATGAGGAGGGCTGACGTTCACAAACATTTCTGTTCATCTCTAATCCAGCTTATTGACCAACACTGTATATGTGATGATAGATATTTCAAGATTCTTTATTGCAGAGTACCACGCGCAGTGAAACGCACCCTGAGCCACACCTATGACTGTCTAAGTTCAAAGAGTTAAATTAAACTAAGCTCTAGATAAAAGAGAGAAGTAAAAAGCAATCTGTTTTATAAGGTGTGTGTACACTGTGCAAATGTAATGTAATGTTAATGCAGTGCCAGGTATGTGATGATGAACTCTGACTCATATTTCTTCCTCACATATTCATCACCACTAACTAAGCCAAACATGTATCAGTGTGCTTCTCTTCCCTCTGGTTTTTCCACGTTATTTCTGTGCTGCTGTTGCTATTTCGCCGGAATCCATTTTCAATCTTAAAAAACCTTTATCTGTCGCATGAATATATTTCAGTAAGCCTTTTGCTCATTTGGCTCAATCATGTGACTTTTTATGATCATCATAATGTGTGTGTTATAAAGTTTAGTGATGCAGCGTGTTTACACTTGCATGCTCTGCCCAGTGCGTCAGCAGGTATGAGAAAACTCCAGAAAACTCCAGAATTAGCTAATTTCCAAAAGCTCAAGGCACAAGCGTGTCTGCACCGGTGGCAGTGCTGTTCAACAGGTCTGTGTCGCAAGAGGCTTCAGCAGCATGAGCAGAAGCTTTGGAGCGAGCTTCTACTGAAAGATATATGTAAACATTTTACATACTGTGGTTTTAAAACCAGCTGTAATCATTTAGCAAAACAAGTAGTTTGTGGTTTTGTCTGACTCACCCCACAGCGATTTCCACAGCATCCCTGTTTTCCAGTCAAGTGGATATAAAGTGCTGGGACCAAAACCTGCCGCAGGACAGATGCATACATCAGTTCAAATTGGTCTATACAATTCAGCATTTTCTTCTAGTATCTTCCAACGAGGTGCATTCTTCAAACAGCACTAAACTCCTTTAAGAGTTTGTTTTAGTCATATTTTGGATTAGTAAGTGTAATACAGCAAAACATAGAGGTTGGCACACAAAAAAAGGACAATTGAAGACAGTTGAAGACCAATAAACCATATGTAATCTTCACCTTTAGCTTTCTGATGCTGCACACTACATTTTAGTGTGGAGTTTCCAGCATGCTGTAGACCAGTGTCACACTCTTTAGTAACAGGAGAGAGGAAAGACAACTCACCATTAAACCTCCTCCAACCAGTCCCCCCATGTACTTCACCTCCTCAGTAATGTGTCCGTCTTGGGCATACTTGACGTCCCCTCCAGGGAAAAACAACACAATGTTGCAGATGATGGATATCAGCGCTAATGGGTACAGAAAATTAGAAATGCAAACAGAACACTTTCCAGTACACATGTTGCTGGAGAGAAAACTAACTGACAACTAAATGTCCCGTTGTGCTAATTTCACCCCAAGCACTTGTGCTTTCAGGTAAGGTCAGTCCCAACTGAAAGGCAAAGAGTGTGACTTGAAGAGGAAACCTGTTTGCTCTGGGAACGGAAGCTAAATACTGTGATTGATGTTAGGGTGTGGGAGGTGGGAATGACAAACCAATGATAACACAGACAAACAGCCAAGGATAGGCTGCAGCAGTAAATGTGACACATTCCACGGTATCTCTGAGAGACAATGGTTGTTTGTTGAGTTATTAGAGATAATGCAGGGATGCACATTTTTAGTTAAGGATGTGAATGCATCGGGTCATCTGAGTGTGACGTGCTGACGGTCACATCGCTGTTACATACTTATGTTTCATTTAAAGATGCTCATTGTGGTTACGTCGCACTTTAAAGTTGCTGTGCTACACCTACTCATATGAAATGTCACCAAATTGGATAAATTGGTGACAGAGAAAACTTGGGTTCACTGTGACACATGTTGGAGCTCCACCTATTGCATACCGTACTACAGTGATGTATTGACATTGTGACTGCAGGATCACAGCACGGTTGGACTTTAGACCTGTGGCAGCTTGTTAAGCGGAACAAGAACAATGTGTCATTGACATTTGGAGGGAAACGCTGGTAAATTACCATATTGTTTGCAGTCAAACACAGACTGCACAGGCTACATTTCTTTGTTTCTGTAGTGAGCAGTCGCTTGCAGTTCTTTCCATGTTGTGTAAATCAACTGGATACGGTTTTAAAAAAACAAGCCAAGAGGTCATGTTTCTCAAAACATGTGCTGTCTCCTAGCAACACTTGGGTGAGGCAGTGTTGCTCATCAGTGATTAACAAATATCAATAACAAATGTATGCTAATGGTGGGTTTCCGTTTTAATAAATCGTGTAGTTTTCAGCTGTATTGTGATAACAAAGATTACCTATTGGGGTTATTTCCCTCCTGGGTGTTGTATTACCTGTTTAACATATGTTCAAATATGCTGCACTAAAGATATTTAGAGAAGGAAACTGTACACAAATATATTAACCCATGAGATTCTCTGTCATCACCTGAATCTTTTCAGATGATTTTACATTTCTGACCAATAACAACTGAGCAGATTGCAGTCTAATGTTTATGTAATTACAACCACGTGTGTGTGTGTTACTGATGAAAAAAATAAGTAAATATAATAACTATTATCTGGTGCTTGTAAACAGAGGCATTTATTATCCACACACTGAGGCACAAAAAGGAACAGTCTGCTTTAAAAAGACAAATATTAAAGCAGTAGCTTATACTTTTAATAATAATTTTCTAATCAAAACTCTCTGATAAATTGCTGCAAGAAGCATCTTAAAATACACCACACGTTTTATGCAGGCGCAGCCAGAAGAAACGCATCCAGGAGAGAGCTATAGCCAACTCTTCACCTGCGCGAAGGATCAGATTTCTTCCTGCAAGTTAGAGAGAAAACAGATAATAAACAGAAAAAGAAAAAGAAAGGAACAGGAGTTCAGATTTTCTTAAATTCCACAACTGAGCATGATTTGTTCGTCTTCACCTCTTTCTGGTTGCAGGTTCCAAACAGGCAGCCGATGAGGCCGTTGATCACGTAACACGGTGAGAAAAGAACAGGAGTTAAAATTCACTCAAATGACACAACTTTTACAATAAATTATATATATATAAAACAAATGTCTGGATTCAGGTGTCAGTGAAAACTGAGTGGGATTTGTTTGTTTTCACCTCTTTCTTGTTGCAGGTTCCAAACAGACAGCCGACGAGGCCGTTGATCACTTGAATGGCACAGAGCAACACCTGCAAACAGCTGGCTACCAGCAGAGTAATGAACAGTGCAGTGTTGAATAAGACAACATTTTTCGGCTCTTCACATTTTGACCACGACGTTCTTTCCTTCAGGTAGTTTGAAGAACTGTGGAAAAAAAAAATGTCACCAAAACAGCATAATGTTTAAAATATTTTCAATCAATTACTTCTGTCTCTCACCTGTTTTTGAAAGGCGTCTTCCATTCGCTGTCAGCAAAGCAGAGGGGCCCATTAGCCAAACCTAACACTGCCACAATGAAGCTGTACAGGCCCCCGGCCACACCCACCGCCGCGAATATGATTGATAAGAACATCTGCAGAAGTTAAATGGCAACCAAAAGTCAGGAACATTTTGATTGTAGTTTTAGACATAGACAACATGTCGATTTTTATTTAATGATGATGTCAAATAATTCTTAGATTTTATAAAAGGCTGTAAACTTTCACACAAACAGATTTTTAACATTTGATTATTAACAAGCACTAATAGTTTCTACTTTTACTTTTTTTTATTTATCATCACTGTCTGCTTATTTTCCTGTCTACCTCTTTACTGGTAATCTATTGGATAAAGGCTAAAAAAATGACAAAGAATAACCTTTAAAAATAGAGATGCACATTATGCATGTGATAATGTTTAGAAAAAGTAAACTCTTCATCATCTTTAACATACTTTTCATTATGTTTTGATAAAGTAATTGTAATTAAAAAATAAAAAGTACATTGCATAAATTTTTTAGAGTTATATTCATATTTTCAGATCATTTATTTAAGCAACGTTGTAGGTTTTAAACCCTTCTCAGTAACTAAATGTTCTTTTTTCGGGGGGAATGAGAACTGCTGCGCTGCAGTTGCGATATCTCACTTACAGTGGTGATACGGCAAAATCTATTAACACCACTGAGTCATTCTCTGCTTAACTGGTTCTCTATTAAACTACATAGGTCATCTTGAAGGCTTGCTGATGTTCTCCTTTCGCAAACACATTAAATGTCAAGTTCTGACTAACTTACCCCAAAACGATTGCCACAGCATCCTTCTGCTCCAGTGACCTGGATGTAAAGTGCTGTAAACAACACCTGTGGGTGCAGGAAATTTGTTTAAGCATCGATTCTATGATACTGCATGTTTTATACTTGAGAAATAAGGTTAGGCTGCAACCCCTATAAACCAATGAAAAAACACCATTTACACATCTTTTATGTGAGACTGCACAACATATTTATGGAACATTTCAATTTGCAGCAGCTTTTAGTTTAGAGTCAGTGACACTCACCAAAAAACCACCTCCAACGATTCCTCCCAAGTAATTCACCTCCTCAGTAATATGTTTTTCCTTGGCATACTTGACATCCCAGCCAGGAAAGAACAACATGGTGTTGCAGATGATGGATAGGAGCACTAATGGGTACAGAGTACCTGCAATGCAACGGGAACATTTTCCACTACACATGGTGTCAGATTAAAAACTAAGCGTTAAACCTCTTGTTTAGTACTTTTTTAGCTCAAATCCTTCCTGTTTTCAGAGACGTCCCACTTCAACCTCATTAACCATGAGCAGATGAAGATCAGAAATGCTGCTGATAAATGTGGCATTAACCATTCATTATTTTATATTCATAAACCTGTATATGCAAACACTACATGAAAATGTCAGTGTATCATGTCTTGGCCTGAGGCTCAGTGGATCATGCTGCAAGACAGGGGCCCTAAACCCATTAGTTACACAGGACACAGAAGTGGTTTTTAAAAAAGCAGAGAAGAGATAAGACATTCTATAGAAATATTGTGAATTAACTGAAAATATGCAGCGCTCCTGTGCTGAAGCTGAAGTAATTGGCTTAAACCCCTCCAATGCTGAGCTGATAAATGAGTACTGCAAACAAAAGTGGTCACATCGGTTAATTAAAGCAGTTTCATTTGCTTTTGCCATATGCACATTTTAGTATTATTAAATTCATTTTTCCTATAGTATATAAACAAATATGCATTTTTTAGGTTTGTATCATATAGATTTAGGACGTATAGGAGATTTAGGTGAAATGTGATTAAGTCGTCGATGCTTGAAACTATAGAACAGATAATTCTGAAGGGGTCACAAACTTCCGTTTTACCACATGCAGTTAATGCATTAGCTAAGGATTAGCTAGTTACACTATAACCTTTTCAACTGTCTTCTGAATGAGAAACGTTTTGTTTAATTTTAACATGTGGGCAGCAGTTCTTGTGACATTTTGCATTGCTGCATTCTTTGTGATAAATCAGTCATACTGTGCAGGGTGAGGAGGCCGTGGGTGGTTGATGGATGTTCGGTTCACTGCAGCCACATTCTGTCATACTCCTGCACTACTTCTCTACTTCTCTACTTCTGTATTTGACTTAGCTTAAATCTAAATATGAAGTATGTTGAGGTATGTCTGGAAGCCAAACATAATCCAGCAGACTACATGCACAAGCGTGTGCTGCACAAGCCCTGAGTGAGAGAGAATATGTGAACTGATTGAATGAAAAACATATGACTACAAATATTCCCTCTTCTACATTTCCCAGTGTTGAAGGCAGAGCTGATTTAGTGGGATTTAAAAGTAAATTGTACTTTTTAGGAACTTTAAAGTAGAGTTTATGAACTCTTATCAGGACTGTGAGCTTCTTCTCGAATGCATCCATGTCATTTTCACCATAGACTGAGGAGACTTCCGGACTACAGATCTCACAGAGGTCCCTCTTCACAAGCAGCTGGCGGGGCTCTGTCTCCTCTGGAGACCCCGCAGTAAACAACCTTTGGACTACTCCCCCCGCTCCCGAGGATCGCACAGCTGCTTCACCATGGCCTCGTCTCCCGTCAGAGAGTTCCTGGTTACATATTTAATGCCGGATAAATGCTACGAGGAGATTTTAGTCCACTTCCACTTGCACGGTGAGGCTGCCGGTTGAAATCTCGGTGTGAACGGGGGAAACGTTGCTTCAGATCTTTCCAGATGTGCAGGCTGCGGGGGCGAGGACGCGGACAATGTTTTCGCCCCTCTCTCTCTCTCTCTCTAACTTACATATCCTGTGGGCCTCTGTGGTTTCTAAACTCTTTTCTAATGACGCTTTTGTTGCGCGTTGTCCACAGTGCCGTGCCTCAGCTTCATACTGATCAGATTTGCTGGATTTGGGGTGTTGCTGGACACGTTACTGGGTGAGATTCCTCCTCAGTCCAATCCTATCACATGACAGCTGCAGCAGGAGTTTACAACACGGTTTTTTCCAGAAATGATGCTTCTCCCAAACACTACCCAGAAGCAGAGACATTTGCATGCATTTAGAGTAAAGTAGCTGCAGACTGATTCCCATACACAGTAACTGTATTTGCTCTGTGTCAGTAACCACGTACTTACTATAGCATATCCACTGATAATTTGCTACTTGTGCAGCCATCTCATGTTCAGTGTGATTGAGTGATTTTTCATATTCTCTGTCTGTTGTCACCCTGCAGCGCAGCCACTGCAGCTGCTGAAGATACTGTGGAGAGGAAGTGCAGAGGGCCTGAGTCCTGCCTCTATCCTTCTGCAGCTTTATGCTTTCTCATGTCCTGTTGTCTACGCAATGGCCAACAACTTCCCTCTCTTGTATGTAATCAGCAGCTATATGTTAAGTCAAAGACGTTTGTGTGCATGCTGGATGGTTTATTATAGTACTGTGTAAGCTTTGATCACGTCAGGTTTACCACAGGTGTTACAAAACTGCATGGGGAAAAAACAGTGTTGTGGAGGTGTTAGCATTGGCGTTTTCTTGCCTTACATGTGTTTTGCTTGATTTGCTCCACAGTGCCTGGGCTGAGAGACTACTTACATTGGTCCAGACAGCTGCGCTTGTATTCCTCACCCTGCGTTACCGTGGTGAAAGCCTTGCAGGTTAGCGAATACATACAGATCCTCAGATTTGGGCATCACACCATGAAAATTATCGCACACTTTGTCCCATAGATTTAACATTAAATGGATAAATTACATGAGAGGAAATATAAAGGTATCTGAAACAACAATATATCAACAGACTTTAAGCAGCTTTGCTAAAATAATTTACAAAGCACAGATGTTCATTAATAAAACTCTTACCACAAAACTTCTATGTGGACTATTTGAGAGAGAAAAACATTACAGATATAGTTAACAAAAGTATATTAGGTCTATAGTTAATCAGAAATCACCCCCACTATCCTGCATCACCCACATTATGTCAGTAACTCTTATAACACATTTTAATGTACAGCTTCAGATAACTATAGACCATTATTTGTTAATTCCTATGTACGAACAACAGTCGTCTGTCTAAAGTTCTTGGTAACTAGTGACTTGTATATCCATGTTTTGTGAACCTGTTTTATGTTTGCGTTGCAGCAGGAATGCTGTTCCTCTCGGCTCACAGTTGCGTAATGCTCCTCCTCGGCTCCTATGCAGCTGCGGCTGTCATCTCACTACTGCAGAAATCCAGTTTGGCAGCTATGATTGCAAGCAAGGTACCTTTTAGCCTGTCTCCACTTCTGAAAGGTTCTATGAACAACAAAACTGTAAAGTGATTATTGACAAACACTGATACTGTTGGTTGGATCTGTTGCCTCCAGGCTTTCCAGGCTGGAGCCAACTATGGCAACGGTCATACAGGCCAGCTGTCCACGCTGTCTGTGTTACTAACATGGGCAGGCTCTGTGGGAGCTACCGTTATTTCTCTGCAGGTAAGCAGTCAGGAGTCAGAAGCGCACTTCAGGAATATGTAACTGTTGATTTTACTAATTGTGATGGCTTCAAACTTCGTGTGTAGGAAACGGGAAGCTCTTTCGCGACTCTCTCACACACACTGTCAGCCTGCCTCAGCTGTGTCCTCCTGGCCCAGGTCTTCTGTTACAAGAGCAGCACTACCACTAAAGCGAAGAGTGAATAGAGGAGGAGGACAGGAATACATTAACACCCAGTCACTCATCATTTGTAAGCAGAGACCTGGTGATTCTATGACTGACACAGCTCTGCAAAAGAGGTTTACATGTTCTTTTTTTACTGTAAAACAAGTTGTACTGTGCATTTGTGTAAATGCGAACTCCTATTGTCATGTTTAACAGTTTTCAATTTTCAATTTTGCAGTTACAAATGGGTGAATTAAAGGGAGAATCTTTAAAGCTTGACTTGGTGGCTCTGTTACGATTCACTGTAAAGTATATAGAATATCTTTAAGAAGAAAGGCCATCACAAAACGTCAGACCAGCTTCAACGTGCCCTTGATATCGTTGAATAGATATATCTTGAAATATTTGGAAAATACTTAAAATTTCAAGTGACATACAGCTGCATTTTCACACTCATCGAAACGCTCGGTGACTGTTGTGAATGTTTTATCGTAGGTGACATTCAGAACATCTTCGCACTGATTCACATGGACTCTTCTCTCAAAGAGATCCCGTGGACCCAAACCATGCCCTATCCTGTAGCAATGCTACTATTGTGAGGTCAGAAAAAATACAATGTTTTGTCGCCCTCTAGTGATTCAAGCAAAAATTACTTTACTTAGCAGAAACATGATTCAATGGAAGCATCAGGTGACTGTCACAATAAAATACTTGGTGGTGGCCTTGTCATACTGTTTCATTTTCTTTCTACCATTTTGTTAAATAAGCTACCTTCAGTAGGTTTTAATACCTCTGGTTGAAGTCATTTCTCTGGTGAAGTTGTTGCTTATGTATCTGTGAAGGTTCTCAGTCATCCAGGTCACGGTTATCTCAAAAAGGTTTTATCCAAAGCAACTGGACTTGTTTGGTTTCTTGACGACGTTTCACCTTCCATCCCAGAGGGCTTTCTCAAGTCTGACTGACTGGTGTGAGGAGCAGGTTTATGAACCCTGTGGAACCCTCAGGTTGGTGATTGGTGCTCACCTGTGGGTCGTCCTTCCCTATGTGAAAGCCAGAGGGGAGGACATCCCACAGGTGACCACAATATCCTGTGAAAACAGGATTCATATCCTCAGATAGTGAAACAGAATTTTGTTCCTCTGGTTTTTCCATTTGTCATGGTTACAGATTCACTTTCTCTTTTCTTTCTCTAAATTTTAACTTGTAGACGTTGGTGGAACTGTTGGTTAATATTAGTTTATGTATTACCTCAGTCAACAGGTTTATTTACCCAGTCTCACTGAGCATAACTGCACAGTGGTGAAACAAAAAATGCACAAACAAACATTTGCATCTGGGGGCTGCCCAGCACTGATGCAGCGTTGTACTGTCAGGTACTGAACAACTCAAGCGTAAGTGTCCTTGAGAGCAGATTTAAAGATGAGTGTTAATTTGCCTGCTCAGATTCTTCCTGCTGGTCTGAGAGATTAAACACACTCAACCTTGAGTTCACAGAAAGGGTAGTTAGAGCTTTGTGTGCTGTCACGTAATCATCACCTGTGTCAAAGGTGATAATTAAAACCAAGTTTATTGTATAGTTTGGGAAAAAACGGGAACTCTTTGTTTCCAGGCACAAGCTTGGATGTAAAAATCGTTTCATGAACCCCACTCATCATGAAATGAAGTGAACATTGTTCACATTGAGCAGGAGCTTTACCAAGACACAGTCAACTGACTGTGGCAGCACACATGCCCAGATCACATGTTTACCTTGTTTCAATGTGATTCATGCTTGTTTCTATCAGAACAGAAAAATAGAGCTTGATATTAGATTTTATTCTGCTTTAGATCTGTATTTTACATTTTACCACATTCAGTAATAAAACATAATGCACACATACATTTTTATGACTGTAGCATACAGAATTAACAGAGCGTTCACCTCCAATCCTTTAGTGTACACAAAAGTCTTGTTCCATGTTCCTAAGGGAGTCATGTTACACTAAGCATATAAAGGTTATGTAAAATGCTGGTAGTTACATACAACACTGTTAGCCTTACAAAGCCCTGTTATACCTGTCAGTCTATCACGGCACAGGCGTGAGGCGCGCTAAACACAAGCTGAGGGCTCATCACAAATTAGAAACTCGTCAACTGCGTAACGTCCGGTACTGAATGCTCTTGAAAAAGTGATTCACTTTCTATTCTCTTAGACAGTCAGCTGACTGAAAATCCATCAGTTGGTCAATTCTGAAGGTAGTGGTGATGATTGCTTCAATTCTCTTGAGAATTAAGGAAATGAATCTCGAGCCACCCTCGTCTGTTCTTCATGTCCAGTCCACAGAAATACTGTCTGCCCATAACAGGAAGTGCATTTTGCTATACATTCATGAACCATGATCCTGATCACACGTTATAAGCTGCAGTGTGTAACATTCATTAATGCTGCTCAATAATCCACTGTTATCGCAACTGTCCTTGTAGAACCATTAGCAAACCAAAGTATCAAAACTACATTCAGCATGCGTTTGTCTCCAACTTTACTCAATAACTTTTTTGAATTACTCAGGCTGATTTATAGCTAACTGACCACTAGCTATTCAGTCATTGTCCTTTTTAGAAAAGACTTCATAATCACAATGGCTAAGGTAGTGGAAAGCATAATGGTGAAATTAAGGGTTTGTTCTAGTTGGAAATAGGCTAAAAATTAGACAAATTAATTTTAAAAGTCAGGCGAAAAAGGGTAAAGTCCCAAAATTCATCTGTTGAACTAAACAAATGGCTCAAGGTTTGGCACAAATTGTGTTTGACAGGAATAATTTTTTTAAGTCATAAGAATTGTTCTGTTTACAGTACATCTGATATTGTGTATAAAACCAGTGTCCATCCATATAATTTTCACCCTAAACATTATAAAATTATTAACAGACCTTCATGACCCATAAACAGTGAGAATACAAAGTTCAAGTATAAACATTTCAACCCTTGTTGCAGGAATATCTTGTGCCTATCGACTCTAGGGTCAACAGTTAATGGACTGGTCGGTTGTTGCGTTCCTTAGATGAAACACTGAACCCCCCACTCTGTCCAGGGTTGCATCAGGAAGAGCATCCAGTGTTATACCTACTCCAAATAAATGTGTGGACCACGATCTGCTGTGAGTCCACACGTTGCAGGAATATTCTGTCTAAAAGAAAACCAGAACTGGTTCACATACAAATGAAACTAAAGTACTACCAGGCCCCTCTTTTGTTAAGAAAAATATGATAGTGTTTAATTACACTGAACTGTACAAACACACTGTGCTGTCGCGTTAACATGTTTGGTAAAAAATAATTAAAAACTAATCATGTTCTACTAAATTCTTGACACTTTGCAGAGTATTGTTCACTTTATGAAGAAAGCATTAAATCTGGCTCACCTCTTGGAGATTTCATAAAACCTTAGAGTCCATTTCAT
Source organism: Microctenopoma stevenorrisi (assembly GCA_032270685.1). Lineage (NCBI taxonomy): Eukaryota > Metazoa > Chordata > Actinopteri > Anabantiformes > Anabantidae > Microctenopoma > Microctenopoma stevenorrisi. The sequence continues at coordinate 7,077,490 of JAUMTR010000006.1, forward strand.
GGCAAACTGGTGGAAACAACCCTAAAAACCGGACTAACTGGATCCTTTAGTTCCGGCTGTATCACACTGCTGTCATACACCTGTAGATAATTAGTTAATATGTACGTTTCCATTCCTAAAAACAGGTTAACTGTTACAAAACTAATATTAGTGGCTCTTGGCACAGTTAAAAGTCAAAAGTATTCATTCTTGATGTTTTAATAGTAACTGTTTATAGTATAAAAAACAAAAGAACAATTATTAAATCTGACTGATTAAAATTTCTAAAAGTACAACTATTTTTATTGGATTTTATAGTTGATGAAAGATTAAGGCACATGGCAATGAGGACAGAAGGTTGCATTAGAACAAGAGGTATGAGTCGTAAAGATCAAAAAACAGTAAATGTTGTTGGACAGGAAGCGAGTTTCTCCAAAACCTACGGTAAGCATCTAGAGCTTGTTGGCCTAGGGTCAATTTCACACAATGGAAAAAACATGTCAAACACTGACAAAGCGCACTGAGTGTTATTCTGTGCAAAATTTCACAGAGGCATGAGGAACTAATTCCACAGTTTGGACTTAGATGACTAATAAAGCATAAGGTCGTGGAAGTTTTCAGGGAGCATGAACGTAGAGTGAAACAGTTTTATTATAGTGCTGTGGACTTTTTAAATAAGTGATTGTGTGTCTTTCCTTATCTACTTTACTTTGATCTGTTAGCTTTATTCATTTACTTGTTTATTTACTTATTGTATTTTATTTTTTATTATTATTTATTTCTTACTTTAGAAGTATTAGCTATTAGCTCAGGCTAAAGTGTGCCGAGCGGAATGGTAGCTCAATGTTTTAAGCCTTTGGGAAGTAGTAGGTCGCTGGTTGGTCCTAATCTATCCACTACCAGGTGTGTCCCTGAGCCAGACAACCAGCGCTAGCTCCCTGTAAGTCGCTTTGGATAAAAGCGTCTGCCAAGTAAAGTAAAGTGAAATTCTGTATGTATCAGTCTGTTCACCTGCAGATTTGTACAGTACAGTAGCGTTTCCCTTAAGAATAATCATTAATAAATACAAGTAATTAGAATATTGAGTTGATTGAGAAATAATTATAATCATTGATTTCGATTATTCGGGTTCTACTAGCTGGTGGGTGGGGATGAACAGCAGGTCACCTCTGACTTTTAAAGACACTTCTTCCAATGGTGCCTACAGAAAATCGCTCAGCCACAGATTTCTTACTTCTGTTGCTCTATTATCCTCCAGTGGCAAGTAATCTATGTGATCATCTGATTTGCTTTGGCATTATCATTTCAGAGCAGATTATTTGTGCCTCTGCTGCGACTGCTGGCACAATCCCTTCATTTGCTCTGTGAGCCATATTTAATGCTTTCTGCAGCACATACGCATTTCTGTCCAATGCCTATATTTATGTATTTTATGTGTTATGAAATTACATAACTGAAATGTGTTCCTAAGGAGGTTATCTTTATAGCTGCACATTTATGATTCTGGAGTGTGTTCTTATTGGAGTGTTGCATCAAGTAAGGAGAGGATCCCTTGGATTTTCTTTTACCTCATAAGAGGAAAGTCATTAAACGATATATTTCAATTATGCAATCTGAGGTAAATGAGTCATCACTTTCAAGTTACTGGTTCCTACTGTTATCTGAACTGCTTGTACAATTTGCGCAGTTCATCCCAGAAGAACAAAGACAGAATGGTGTGAGGACCAATCCGGAAATAGGAGGCTCCCAGTCCTTTGTAAAGTCCCGTCAAGCCCTCCTTCCTCAGTGTCTTAGAAAGGCAGTCGACAAATCCTTTATACAGGAGTCCCTGAATGATGAGAAAATGAAATCTGATCAGCCATCCCATTTCACAGCAAGGTACTTTATGATGCTTGTCTGAGCGCCCCTGAATGATCAGTCACCGCTTATTGTTTATGTTAGAATCAGATCTATAACACTGTTGGGGATTCAGGTTAAGCTAGTAGCAGCTATTGTTACCTCAATGATAATAACATGAAGCAATAAGATACATTAGCTAAAGCTGAAACGCTGTCAGCCGAACATCACCGTATAAATAGTGTTGATTTCATGGCAATCTGAAACAGAAACCTTTTTATTTGGGGTGTCTCCTCACCTTGCCCAGGTGGTCCACAGGCTGGTTGTAGAGGCGTGTGCTCACCACATCAAAAGGTGTCATAGCCAGCACCACCACCACACTGCTGATCATGCCGGCACTCAGAGCCACCAACCAGCTGTCCTTAGAGAACATCTGGGGAAGAATAAAGCATTGCTCTAGGAAAACAACCTTAAAGAGGAGGACAGAGGGCTCTCTCCAGGGTACACGAGGCTTAGCTAGAAGTTTTATATGAGACATGTCAGGATGTCGCACATTCTTTGCACCAGTGCAGTGAAACTAGACCAGTCCTCAGTGTACCACCATCTGTGCAGCCACATCTAATTTTAACCGCCCGTGATCTCCTATATGCAGGGAAACAGAATGGTTCTATTTTTAGTGCCTACGGTATGTTACACACGCTTCAGCAGCAAACATGCAAACGTGACGTTCTGAAAGATCTAAAAGAAAACAATAGTATATAATAGTAGTAGTTTTCTAGATTTTCTATATATTACAATGCTAAAACAACACAGCAGCTAAACACACCTTTTACTTTGAAGGTCTTCCACCTTTTAGCATAGCCTGTATTAACATCACAGCACGAGTTGGTATTAAATGATCACACCTGGTAATGGTAAAAACGAACTTTCCCTAAACTGCAGTAATGTAGCAACTTGTGCAGGGAGCCGGTGGGAGTGTTGTTTAGGATGACTGGACGTGTGGTGAATGCTGACAGACTCCCCCCACCACGACAGCCAGCTAAGGAGCTCAAAGGAAGTGTGCGAGATGATGACAGTGCAAGAAAACCCTTTGCAACATGGTCTGGATTCTCTTTTCTGGAGGCATTTGGTAACTGGTCAGTGTGTCTAGCATTGATGATTTGTTTTGAGTCAGCAGCAATTGGTACCAGGGATACCAGTGCACTAGCTGTGTAAGCTCAATGTTTTCAGGAAGGGGGGCGATAGCGTGTCAGATTCTTTCCAGAAGAGTGCAGCGCCCCGTGCTTTGTCTATGCCACAATCACTGTTTTTGTAATGTGTACAAAAAGTAGCAGCTACTGACTGTAAATGATCTTCTCAACCCTACATGCCTGAGCTTAGGGCTGTAACTAAGGAGTATTTTAGGTCACCGCAGGTGCTTAAAGCGACTATCACATCTTCAAATTACATTTTTTATCCAATGAACAGACTTAAGCACAAAAATCCTAGGTTTACTAATATATATAAACAAAAAAGAGCAGAAGAGCTTCACATTTCACACGCTAAGACCTGATTTTAGCACATTCACTTTGAAACAAAACAGCTTTTAAGCACAGCAGCTCTATCTAAATGAAGCACGAAGAACAGTCAGAACCCCGGAGAGCAGTCGTGTTTATACGGCACGGTCATATGAAAACTGACCAGAAGTGCTTTTCACGTGCTGATCACATCTGTATTCTCACCTGTAGGTCAATCACAAGCTCCTTGACAGAGGAGAAGGTGGAGAGCTGAGCAGCCGAGCCAACGCTGACCCTTGGTACAGCAGCACTGGAGCCCCTCCACAGCCCCAGGAGGCCATGCTGCCTATAGATGGCTGCCAGAGCGTGGGTCATCCCCTGGCACAGGGAGAGGCACACATGAGGGAACTGATGATGCCCTGACTCAGATTTAACACCTTCTGTCTGAGATAGGATGTTACCTGGTGTTTGTACTGATGTCCCACAGCAATAGAGGAGGTAGACTGACTCTGCAGATGAGTCTTGACCTGTCAATCAGGACCATAGTTTAGTCCACAGTGATAACTTCCCCTGAAATGGGTCAGATCTACTGTACAGACGCACAGAAAGCACATTTTGCTCTGTCTACTGACCAGGTATATGGGGCTACCCATCACGGCTCCCACCACTCCGGCTAGAGCCCCTGCTACCGTGGTTTTCACGGCGCTGACCCTTCCGTCGGTGTGGATGTACCCGGAGGACTCGATGACGGCGTAGGAGCCGAGTCTGACTCCGTTCATGAAGAACTGGTACACCAGCCCGGGCACCAGTCCTTTCTGCAGGCCGGCCAGGCCGTCCACTTTACCGATGGTGTAAAACGCGTGGAACACGTTGCGATAATAAACCCGGTAAGTGCCCCTGCTCTGGAGCTCCCCTTGCAGCTGCATGCGCGTTTTGACCACCTCCAGCGGGTTGGTGAACAGGCAGGCTCCGCACGCCGCCACGCCGCTCAGAACGAAGTCCATCGCGGCCGTCGGGCGGGAGGACAGCCGTGGAGCTCCCAGGACAGCCGTGGAGCTCCCAGGACAGCCGTGGAGCTCGGGGTCCCGCTAGTCCGAGCTGCCCTTCATTTATACTCAGCAGCGTCTCCTTCCTCCACAGAAACACGCACAAGGACAGTGGCTTGCATCAGTGTGCAGTCATAAGACCACTTCAGGAGCTCCTCGTAATTCATAGTGTTTTTAAATCGGCTCTCTCAGACACTAAAACAGTTACATGATGTGGTATTTGTAACACTTGAGTGGTGGTGGGGTGTCGGTTTGAGCATCTCTGCTGTTTGTTTTAGTAGAGTCACATTATCTGTGAGTGATATCACCATAAATATATCAAATGGAGATTTGGGCCAAGAAAACATCCATGGGTAAGCCAAGGGTGTACGAGATACAGCATCTTCCTAATTAGGACAAAACTATGTTAAATAAGTCAACCTGGTAACTGTAAGAATAGTTGAGATATTAAGTTTGAATAGAATAGCAGCACATTGTCCGCACACATTATCCGTCCTTAAACATCTCATCTCGGAGACGGGTACCTCCAGCTCCAGTTCAGATGAAAATCCTTGACGTAAATTTGACGCTCGTCTTATCAGCCAATGAAGACGGAGCTGTAGCCTCGGTTTCAGCAGCTCGGACTGAAGGACTCTGTGTTCCCGCTCATCGGACAGCGACACCAGGTGGCGAAGTCACAGCTGCGCATGCAGAGACAGAGACGCTTCCATCCAATCCAGACTTAATGTCATCTAACCAAACCTATTGTTTGTCCAAAAGACTAATTGTTGTTGGCTTCGATTAAAATGGAATCCACTTATTCTGCTTTCAGCTGACCAGGTTTCAAGTCTTACTCTGTCTAAAATAAAGAAATGTAGAAACAGTTCTTTCCACAAACATCACTTAAGGGTTCACATCCTTCACAAGGACTAAATATGCTGGTTAGAAACAGCTTTTATTGGCACATACCTGTAGTTTAAATGACTCCCTGATAAAAGTCACACTGGATGTATAGGACTTCATACATTTGTAGGTCAAATGTCAGCTCGCAGCAGATAAGCTGTTGTTGCTCTGGTTAAGTAAAGATTGTCTTTCTAAGACTGTCTATGCGTTACTGCTTCTCTATCAGAAGAGACAAATCCATTTACTATGGGTTTGTTTTTTTAGCCCACTGGATGAGGACAAAAATGTGCTTTTGCCTCATTTGTGTGACTTGCTGGTTCCAAGATTTTATAGATAATAATAATAACATTAAAGGCTGAAAAACTTTCCCTGTTCATCAATACAGCTACAGATTATGAACATAAAAACGGAATCTAAATATTAATTTCTTGACATTTAACTTTGACTTGTTGACCTTAACTTGAGGAGAAGAGGAAGACCTCAGTCAGGAGGACATGCAGACACTTGGTGTGGGGATAGGATGATCCCCTGTGACGACCCCTTAAGGGAGCAGCCGAAAGAAGAAGAAGTAATCGACACATGCTCTTCAGTTTTTCTATTGGACTTCACTCTGGTGAAGTGAAGTGAGCTCAGGTAAGTACTGGGTCACTAAGGAGTGCCACGAATCAATTAGATTACTGTCTGAGGGATAACTGTGACTTCTAGTTCTGTTTTTAACCACATCTCAGTTTAATCAGCTCAGGGGCCCAGCTGTCCAAGCTTCAAAGACATCTTCACAATTCCAGAGTGTGTAAATGTAATGGGAATTAAACACTCTACACTAAACCGGGAAAGATGCCCAGTGAAACAGAAACATGACATTCTCAAGTCAGAGAGCAGGATAAAACTGTTCCAGTGCAACCACGTCTCCTAAAAAATGTTTATATACTAATAAATGCCGTTCCCAATTACGTCCTCTACAAAACATAATCTGAAATGCAGTTAAGTTATATAGGACGGGTACAGGTTTGTGCAGTGTGAAGGTGGAAGAATGCGCCTAATCCCGGATCATGTTTGGTAATGATATCGCTTTGCGTGATTAAAGGAGTAGTGACACTCTTTCTGTGATCCCACCACTGTCTTGTTAGATGACAGTGATTAGTTCTAGGTAGATATTAGTATATGAGCTGCAGACTGGTCACGTCTGGGTGGTTGAATTTGTTCCTCTACACTTGGCTGAATAAGACTTGAAAGTAAAACCTGTTTTACCTGTTTTCCCCCCCACCCACTTTAAATAGGATTTACCTTGACATAGATCGGGAGGCTGAGTTGCCAGGCTGTCACATGACTAACACATGGACACAAACAATTTCAGACTCACATTCACACATACATTCAGAATAATCAGATCAAAGTGGTGGAAACCAAAGTGTTTTTCAGAATATATTTCTCCCCATTGTTCTGCCAGTATCACAATTGAAATGAACTGAAAATACGGGAAAAAACACAACATTTCCTTTATCTTGATGAAATATCTCAATGTATTGTCTGTTGTCGTTGTCGGAGTGCAGTGCAAATTGAAAGTCCATTGTGAAAAAAGAACCAAAGTATGTGTGAAAATCTGCAAAAGACTATCAAGACGATTTGTCCAAAGCATTGAGACAGAACTCCAACCATGTCACAGTTCATATTCTTGCTTCTTTTTATATTAAATGCGCTTACCTTGACACATTTAGAATCTGTTTAGAGCAGTGTATTGATGCTTGGTAATAAGATTCCTCATTAGTTCTCACTGCCACTGATTTATGCTAATAGCTTTTGCCCAGTTGCTCTCTCCAATAATGTCAGGGTGTAATCCTCACCACCTAATGAAGTGCAAAGTAGGATTTCAGGTGCAGAGTAAACCTTAACCTGATTGCCCGCTCTTTTCAACACGCTGCACTGCAGGAACGAGGGTGCGATAAGGGAAGCGTAAGTGTGGTCGACAATCAGGCAAGACAGACATGATTATCATTTGATGGAAGAAAACGAGGCAAAGAAAAGAACAAACTATATGCTGGATCCTCCCCAGTTGGATATAATTTATTAAGTCTTTCTTTGAAACGCTCCTCCATCAAGACAGTACGGTGAGTGTTGCTTTTATCAATAATAACAATGAATCATGCTGTAAATGCAACCACTGACTTTTATAGAATAAAGTATGAAGAATTACGGAGTGAGTTGAGATTATTAATTAAGACCAGCTGAAAAAAAATTGTAACAACCATACATAAAGCACCACCCAGAACTGAAAACTCATTTTATACATGATATGATGATCAGTTTTGTTTAGACGTTCCACCTGTTTAAACACATTACATTCAACAATCAGGTCAGTGGAGCTCTGGTATCAAGATTCAGTGTTAAGTGGATTATGTAAAGTCAGGAAAGGACCTGTGCAGTATCACTTTCAGCACTGCATGTAAAGACAGAGCATTAAATGTACAACCACAGTGTGTATTTCCTGCCCGATTGTGGTGCACTGAGCTACATATTTCAGCATGCTGCATGTCATAGGTAGGACCCAACATTGAGATGTTCCAGTTAAGATGAAATTATATTAAACTGCAGAAGATATAACAGATTTACAGCACATTTGGTTTCAGTTCCCAAGAATTACAGGCAAATAAGTATATTAGATCATTACAAAATTGAGAATGAGAAGTAAACAATTTGTTCCCTGCATCAGGGAGGTAATCTGCAGAATGAATAAGACAGAAGGGAACCAGGCTAAGGAAGCGAAAAGATCTCAGCCTGCCCAGTGTGAAGTTAATACTCTCCTTCCTGCAGCTGCCTAAAACCCTAACCCTTGCGTGAGTGTGTGCACATGCCAGGACCTAACTGTACCAGCTGAAGTAAAAAGCCATATATGCCGTGACATATCTTTAACAGCAGGGTGCAGTAAATCACAGCATTATCCAGAAAAAGTTAATTTACTATGCTCTTATTTCACCAAGGGGATAAGTAAAGCATCAACTCTTCTTCTTTAAATCTATTCTTTTCCTATTCATGTCACTATTTGTTATATGTCATTATCAAGGGAAATGAAAAATCAGCCAGCCTCGCTCATTACATGATATGTTAGTAAAGGTTTATTAATATAATGTGTTTTAAGGTTTTAATCATTATATAAGGTTTTACCAGTAGAAGACGAGTAGTGGCATTATGGAAAGCTGATTCAAAAGTGCAGCTCAAAATGTGACGAGAGTCACAAAGTCTCCAGTGCAGTGACTTAACATTGGGTGTAGAGTTCCCATACTCATGTAAGGATAAATTAAACCCATTTATGGTCCTCTTAATACAGACAAATAAGGAAATTACGTAATACATCTTGGTTACTCTGTAAAATCATCTGCAACTACTAAACAGACACATTTTAAGGACTTTCTCTGTGTTGTGTGCATCACAGACAAAGGTGCAGACATGGACATCGGTGGTTTAGAGACGGTGGTGGCAAACTCTGCCTATGTTTCGGCCCGTGGCAGCGTGGATGGAGCTGTAGCAGCTTCCATGCGTGACAAGAAGATGCGCGCCAGGTTGAAACTCCCACACATCAGAGATTGTGAACACATGAAGGCAACTATAGACACAACTTTCGACCACATGTGTGTCAAACAGCCCATTGCCAGGCGTCTGTTCCAACAGTTTCTGGAGAGTAACGCAAACCATAAAAAAGTGGTAGAGCTGTGGAAAGACATCGAAGACTACACCATATGCCAAGAGGAGGACAGAGTGCAAAAGGCCCAAAAGATAGTCAATAAGTATTATGAGTCAGCTTCAAAACACTTTTGCAGCTTCTTGGAGGAGAAAGTCATCACTCGAGTTAAGGAAGACTTCAAGAAGATCCGTGGTGACATGTTTAAAGAGAGTGAACAGCAGCTGCTCAAACATCTGGAGAAGAAAGCCCTAGATGAGTTCAAGAACAGCATGTATTTCCTGCGTTTTGTTCAGTTCAAATGGTTGGAGAGCCAGCCTGTTGATGAGGAGTGGTTTATGGACTTCAGGGTCCTGGGTAAAGGAGGTTTTGGGGAAGTGTATGCTTGTCAGGCTAAGGCAACAGGCAAAATGTATGCCAACAAGAAGCTGGAAAAAAAGAGGCTGAAGAAACGCAAAGGCTATGAGGTAAAGCACTGATATATGTCATTCCACTCACAGCATAGTGTGACACAAATCAGCCACAGCACAAGATTTACTCCTTTTACTTTTAACATCAACATGATTTCATAGAACGAAACACAGTATAAAGAAAAGAAGAAAGAAAGCTTCTTAAAATATTTCACAAGGGCTTAGAAACAGCTTGGTGAAAAGAAATTATGACTTTCATAAAAACCTCACTAAGCCAGAAACTGAGACAGTGCTTGTTACACAGTAAATAATTAACTTGGGGTAAGAGCAGCGTTGCAACAGCGCATCACTTCCACTGTTAAGGTATAAATAGTAGTAAAGACAGAAGAACAAAAAGTAAGTTGTTATATGCAAAGGTAACCAGTTACATGTTACTAGATACAATTACTGATATCAATTCTCTCATTAATATCCAATTAGTTAATTAATTAATTCAGTAATGTACACGTGTAATTACTTTAAGTGTTACCAGTGTACCACATACCAGAGATTTTATGTCATAGAGACTTTGTCACCTAAATGAAATTATTGATAGTACATTCCAGCTTATTTTCTACTAATCGTGTTCTGATGTTTGATTTGATTCTAGGGAGCAATTGTTGAGAAGCGCATCCTTGCAAAAGTTCACAGTCGCTTCATTGTCTCGTTGGCTTACGCATTCCAGACCAAGACTGACCTCTGCCTAGTTATGACCATCATGAATGGTGGAGATCTCAGGTACTCAATAAAAACACGTAACACACTCTAAAGTGCACTGACTGATACAAACACTGTCCTGTTAAAACACATGCTACATACTGATGTATACAGTGAGAACCGTGTTCCACTTCTTGCTTCTCTTCTAATTAGCCTAAGGTAGATAAAGCTCGCTGATAAAGTATAGGCCTACACGTGCTGTAAATCTGAGAATTTAAGCAGTTTTTCACTTCAGAAACTGCAGTAAGCTCTTCTTTCCTGTCACAGATTTCATATGTATAATGTGGACGAAAAAAATCCTGGTTTCGATGAGAAGAGAGCATGTTTCTACACAGCTCAGATCATCTGTGGGCTGGAGCACCTTCATCAGCACAGGATCATCTACAGAGACCTGAAACCAGAGAATGTACTGCTGGATGATGATGGTTAGGCAAATTAAGCATTAATCAGACATTCTGTTAACATTAGCTTCTAGTGGTACGTAATAGTTTGGTAGCCATACACCATTGCTGTAATCAAAGTCTATTCATTTAGGACATGTCCGCCTGTCAGATATGGGTCTGGCTGTTGAAATTCCACCAGGAAAAGACAAAACTACTGGATACGCAGGAACTCCAGGTAGGGGAACATATCCGGTATTTTAAGATGAGGTTAAACAAAACAGACACAGTAACAATGTTGATGTCTCCACTAGACCATGTTTCTCTAAAAAGTCTAGTGACAAGAAAACGTGTTGTCTATAAATACAGGTTTCATGGCTCCAGAGCTGCTACAGAAGAAGGAGTATGACTACACAGTTGATTATTTTACTCTTGGAGTCACCGTGTTTGAGATGATTGCTGCCAAAGGACCCTTTAGACAACGAGGAGAGAAGGTACAAAATATGTGACTTTTATGGGTAAAAATAGTCTCAGGTCAAATGTTATGAACAGAAAATCAGCCCTGCACAATGTTCTCTTTTTTCAGGTTGAGAATGATGAGGTAGCTCAGAGAATCATAAATGATGCTGTTTCCTACACACCTAACTTTAGCAAAGTGTGCAAGGATTTTTGTGAAGGCCTGATGCAGAAGGACCCGGCAAAACGTCTCGGGTTTAAAAACAATGACTGCACAGAACTCAAGAATCAGATCTTTTTCAAAGATATTAACTGGGGTCGTCTGGAAGCAGGTGAGTCACATAAGCACAATCAATCCACAAGAAGAAATGAATGAACTGAAATGCATACTATATTCGTTTTTTATTCCATCAATAAAATCCCACTGGAGAACCAGTTTTTAGAAACTCCAAAAAAAGACACCATACTCTGAGGTTATACTCTGTGTTTTTTTTATTTCCAAAGGCATGCTACCACCACCATTTGTCCCTGATCCTAAGATGGTATACGCTAAAGACCTTGATGATGTTGGCGCCTTCAGCACAATCAAAGGTGTTGTCCTGGATAACCAGGATACTGATTTCTACAATGAATTTGCTTCTGGCAATGTCCCAATCCCCTGGCAGGAGGAGATGCTCGAGACAGGTGTGTTTGGGGAACTAAATATCTGGGGAGAGAATGGGAAGCTACCCAATGACCTTGACCCAAACTATGTGGAAGCCAAAGGTGGCGGATGTGTGCTACTTTGAGTTAGAACAACAAATTGAAACAGAGCAGAGGAAAGAAGGTCTATTGAAGTTAAACACATGTAGATATGGTATGTGTTCATTTGGTGCCATTTACTCGTAATCCGAATTCTAATCTCTAATTTGTACAATAACCTGTTCTAATTGTATACTTATACATATACATATGAATAAAACTATTAACTATTATAAACATTATTATGTACCTATTGTTATGTGTGATATTAGTGCAACTGTAAAAATGGAAACATATATTAAGACATAGTTGGAATGTTATGTAACAGAAATGTAAATATGGTTTCATTATTGACCTAATGTATAAGTCGATGTATTTATTTAGTCAAAACAAATAGGATTTATTTTGTATAGAAAGTAAATACATATTTATTAAATACACATAATTTGGAAAAGCCACTGATTTGATATTGTAATGTTGTATGCTTTATTAAATAACAAATAGTTTGTTATATTGTCATATTTTGGAAAACAGTGTAGAGAAAAAAGTTTAAACCAATCAATAAAATTTTGCAAAGCACAAATGTATGTATTGGTTCTTCTGTCTATGGCAACTATTGTGTGGTTTTATTACACCAACAATTACCATACATTTATTTAAAAAATTTAAACTTTAACACAGTATTAACACATTTGTCTTTTAGCTGTCAGCAGGCAGAAGAGGAATTTAATTTTGATTACCGATGACAGAAAACACACTGAAAGCTCTAGATGGTCTGACTTAAAATGTTTTTATTTTATATAAACAATGCCATGAGAAATCACATAGCCTCCAAAAAAAGCCCAATTTAAAGTCACAAAGAGATTAAAAAAAAAAATATATATATATATATATATTCTGTTAAATCACATTTGAAATTTAAAAACATACCTTTTAATCACGACTCAAATTAAGCTATAAGCATCAACCATATTAATGATAAAAATGGAAAAATAATGTAGCTTAGGAAGAGAGGACACTAAAATGTGGTACATCAGAAGGAAGTTTGATTCGTTTTCTATGGTGCTGCTATAAAATCAAAGTCACAACCTGCCTAAAAGGTCTATGGTTTGGCAAAACCACATCCAAATAGTCCACTCTCACCAAAAACATGTGCATCATGTGCATCAGGGATACGTTCACTTAACCTCTCTACATCTATACATCATCGAGCTACTGCTTCTGATTCACAGAGACTCACTTCATGGAATCCATCTACAGCGACTACAAGTTGTTTTTGCAAGTAAATGTTTATTTCTGTGTATGTGTGGTTTATAGTGACAGAGACGGGGATGCAGGAAGCTGTAATCTTAGACATCAGTCATATTTCTTGATAAGGGTAGAGGTACTAAAGCTGTGACCTCACCAAAAGTCTATTATAAATTCTGCCATTCAGATTTAAACAAACATCACACCATTTAAACAGCCTACACATGAATCACCCACACATGGATCATAATCTGACCTTAGCTCTGCGTGAATGGCATCAAAGTGTGTGTGTGTGTTCTATTACGCAACACTATAAACTACAAGGGTTTTCTCAATGAGCAACCAAAGACAGCGTGTCATTCATTCATTCAGTCTATACCATTTTGCATATGTACATCTCTTGTACGTTTCCTCCACACATCATTTTATTTAACTTCATTTATGAATAGGGCACTTAGTTAATGAAGGAATAAAAAATGCAATATTGACCGCTCCCCAGCTGTGTGTTTCTTAGAATAAATATGTGCATTCACTCTCTTTGCCTCAAATAACAACATTGACAATTTTACTATAGTATTGTGAACTCTGGAAATGTGTTTATCTGCAGACAGTGATGTCGAACCACAGTGGTGAGTTAACATATCGTGGCAGATTAACATCATCAAACCTTCTTGGGGGGGTTGTGAGAATGTAGTAATTATTTATACCCAGAGAGTTCACAGCTAATCAAACATTTCAAATATTATTCCAAATGATGTATTTTGAACAGTTTGTGATTAATCCTCCAGCCAAAGATTAAAAACAGGACGTTGAAAAGGACCTGCCAGTAATTATGTTCGTCAATACAGATAAATATGAAGAAATATTTCACCAAAGGAAGGGCAGCTGAATTAAATATTAACAGACAGAAGGTTTTATAATTAAAGACTGAGTATGTGTTCAGTATTGACAAGCATATAACTTTGAACTTTGTACCTCAGATTATGGATCAACAAAAGGGAATTCATATGTGATAAGACACTGACCATAAACAGCGAGTTTAAAGTTTCACACAAAAAAATGTTTTACTTTAAGTTTGAACATGTTTACTTCTTCACAGACTGTAGAACATGTTTAGCCATTTAACACACAATGACACACACACCTTCTTTTCTTCATGGTGAACATGTCAATACAACACTGCTGGTAAATCTGTGTTGTAAAAATGTATTCAGTAAAAATAGATTTACACGGGGCAGCCCTTTAGCTTTTGTCCCACTAGCGTAATGCTTCACCAGCTTTAAAACACTAAATGGCCATCTTCAAATCAAAAGCTCCCTAATCCAACACAACAATAAATCTTTCACTCATTGCCTCATTCTACATTTTGCAATTACAACTCCTCCTGAACACTACTGAATAAAATCTAATAAAAACTCTATATTGACTATAAAATGTCAATGGTCCCCTGTCAATGTCAGTGATTACACTCCTTTAAACTTTTTGGCTCATTGATTTAAGGCTGTGTTTGTTCCGACTTGTTTTACATGTTATTACCTGGATTTCCACTGACACAGATAACATTCCAGGCACGTGAAAGGTCATAAATTTGGGAGGGAATGGCACACTTGTGAAGTCAACAAATCAATATTCAAATTTGTCCTGGTTTGAGTACGTGACGAAACAAATCCTTTCTGTTCCCTCTCTCTCAAAATGTCTCAGACGCTGTGAACAGAGCATCTAGAGCGGTCGTATCTGCTCAGTTTTGCTAAATATTCCTTTTCTTCATATCCACTTTTAAGATGAAGGTGATTATTGAAGTTGTGGCACTGTTCCTAGGGTTTGTAAGCTGGGTAATGATTTTCATATCACTACAAAATCAATATTGGAGAGAATCCACTCAAGATGGCAGTGTCATTCTAACCTCCGCAATCTATGAGAACCTCTGGATGTCTTGTGCTAGTGATTCAACAGGAGCCTATAACTGCCGTGAATTTCCATCCCTTCTCGCACTCCCAGGTAAGCTAAATCATTTGTACTGTAATAATTATGGATTGGCATCTTTATGATAATCAAGTTAGCATTGCAGGATTCGAGAACAGTCACAGGAGTAAAATACAGCTTTATATTCTCTGACTCTCCTAAAGAAAATGGGTTATACTGTCATTCGAAATGTGCATTAGCAGTTCTTAGTCTTGTGAAGTAATGCCAAGATGTCTAAATCCAAATTTTGGTTAGATGAATATTTTTTTATTCATAAATGTATTTTTATGTCATAAACACAGAAAATGTGACAATGAACAGGTGTATTAAATGCTTTACCATGCTAAAACATGAAGTATTCAAAAGTAGTTTGAAATGAGAGAAATTAAGTACAACTTGAGAGTGAAAGGATAAAAATGAGAAAAGCTAATGTATTGCAGTTATAGAGGTAAATTTATGGAATTGTTGTACTGATTGTACTAATGTACTAATGACTATTTAAAAATATACAGAACGTTAACATAGGGCTCAGTGACGTTTTTAATCTACAATATTTACTATATATCTACAAATATAAAAACATTTTATACAAATATTAAATAATTCATTTACTAGATAAACCTTTACAGACATAATTTAAGAGAAATTGTGGCCTCGGACAGTATGAAATCCAAATATCATTTTTTTTGTATGTTGTCCAAGGAAACAAAGCAAAATAAGTTACAACTTACATCCAGTCAGTCTGTACTAACAAATATCTACTACAAATACTAGTAACAATAATGATAGCAATAATACAATTATGCTTTAAATGTGGGCTGAATTACGTGCAATTCAGTTCAGTGAATTGAGCAATACAGCTCTGTCATCCCTCTTTAAATCTGAGGCATTTAATTATTACAGAATACGTTTTAGCAGTCCTTAAATCCAAAAACAAGGTGGAGACACTAACTTGAAAGGTAAGTTCCTGTAATGTCATAACACTGCAAGCTTTGGTACGCCTTCAACATTAAATATGTATTTAACATAAATATGAGGCTTCAGTAGTCAGCAATTAATTGAATAAAGTGGATTTCTTCCACAGTTGAACAACAAGAAATTATTGTACTAAGAGAGCTGCGACTTTGCAAGACATCTAGTTCAGCTAAACATATTATTGACTAAACAGGAGGAATGACTGACACCAAAAAAGAGAAGCATTTTCATAATTTAAAAAGAAGTTAGCTCTAAATTACTACTTTTGGTTTTAGCCTTGGGTTTTATATGAGAAGACATTTGTTGTTAAAAAAGATAAATCAAAATCTGGTGTCTGGTAAGATCAGGTTTCTGTTTATAGAAGAAAAGCAAGATATTTTGGCCTGGTAGCTCAATGGGTTAAGTGACAGACTGGGATGCAGGAGGTTGCAGGTTCCATACAGGTGTGTCCTTGAGCCTTGAGCACTGCAAGTGGCTTTGGATAAAAGTGTCTGCTAAGCAAAGTGAAGAGAAAGAAAAAAGGCAAAAATCAATCAGATGCATTTTCCAAACAACAGACAGAAATCCCCGGCGTACTCAGCGGCCAAGAACAGTAACAGCCGCTGACTACAGAAGTGTTGTGCGAGCTGTGAAGGACCCGTCGTCTAATAAGTCGTTATTGATGATGTAACTTATGATTATAGCAGCATGAATTCAGAGGTGCACAGAAACATTCTTTGATGCAAAGAACTACAAGACACATTGCAAAGGTTTTAGACTATCCACGTCAATTACCAGATCTTGTTTGCACATGCACTTCACTGGCTGAAGATGAGGCGGAGTGAAACCTCTCAAAACAAACAACAACTAATAGAAATGCTGCAGTAAAGAAAAGGCGTATTAAAAAAAGAACCAAAAAATGTGGGGATGTCACTGCGTTAAAGACTTGCAACTTTTTCACTGGACCAAACCCAACAGTGGAAAAATGGCCAGTGTTAACATCCATGTCCATTTGTTGTAGACACAATTGTTCTAGGAGTCTTCTGCTGCACTGGCTCTAATCAGTATTAAATTGGGGTAATAGAAAGAGATAAGGCAAGAAAGAATAAATAATAATGGCCACAGTGAACCCAGTAGAACACCTACTCATAAAATAATAAAACTTGAACTGATTTCAAAAAATTAATTGCACTTTGCTGGAGTGTTTTAACTACTGTGTCTGAAACTATCTGTTTAGTTATACACACAAACTTTAAAAACCAAAAATGGTACAGTAGTGTATATAATACATAAAACCCCAAACACATTAATCATAATCATGCGGCATTTGATTTTATTTACTGCTGCTAAGCCTCTTGGAGGGAGGCTCATCCCTTTTGTCAACACTTTAATGAAAGTACACCGCTTTGTTGTTTGTTTGTTTCTTTTTTGCCCCCAGGATATGTTCAGGCCTGCCAGGCACTCATGTTCACTTCCATTGTCTTCGGGACATTTGGGCTAGTGGGGACTCTGGCAGGAATGCGCTGCTCAAAAATAGGAGGAGAAAACTATATCTTGAAGGGAAGGATGGCCGCAATTGGAGGAGTGTGCTTTTTACTACAGGGTAACAACATTAAGATGGATGTGACAAAAAAAAAAGCCTAAAATGTAATTGGTCAGATGACAAATGTCCAGTCGAGCCAGGCTTATGACATATAATTTACCACGTTTTACATAATAAACAAAGTCTTTAGCTGCGTTACCATCATTTTTAATGATCGGTTATCCTTTTAAATCAATAAGACAGGAGGACAGTACTGAAGTTTGCTGATAATAAGTCTCAGTACATTTGTGTAAACAGTAACTGTATTTATGTATTTTCTTACTCTACCAATTTCAATGCGTGTCCAGACTTTTGACTGGCAGTGTAGCTGGAAACACATCTATCTGGGGCTCCATTCTCTGTGTACACAGGAAAAGAAAATTGTCTGCCTTACAAAAAAATCATGTGATGCATCTTAAAAAAAAAAAAATTATAATTCTAATTCTAATCTAATTGTGCCTTTGACAATTGTCATAAATACATATGAAACAATTTTCCATTCTAATCATGTGGCGTGAAGGTTTATAGAAAACAGAATATCAGTTTATTAACATGACTAATATACTTTTATTATATCTACACTGCAATATAATCTACTAAGTCAATTTACATGGAATGTGTTTAGTGTTTGTAAAGGAGCAGTCATTCCTTGGACCAAGCTGATTTAGACCATTAATAGCTGGTACTTTTGGTTTATATTATTTGCCTCATATATTATCCAGGTAACAGTTTGTTTAATGATCAATCAACAGCCCCGCTGACCTCAGCTAATTTCAATCAGTTTTTGTTCCATCATGACTCTCCCTTTACGATCTGAAAACTGAAAAAGTAGGGCTACTGAATCTTATCTTAGCTTCTAACTGTGCTGTTTGCACTCAAAGATGTTTTGTGTTTTGTAGGGATTTGCACTATGATTGCTGTCTCTTGGTATGCAGGCAACATCACACAACAGTTCTTTGACGAGTTATTCCCAGGAATTAAGTAAGTGGAAATACAGCTGAACAGCACAATGTGACTGTGTTCACCACAAATTAAATCATAATGCAAAGATTAAAAGTGCTTATATCACAGGTATGAGCTTGGGAACGCTCTGTACATCGGCTGGTGTTCAGCCACACTTGCCATAAGCGGAGGTTCATGCCTGCTTTGTTCGTGCCAAGTCGAAACACCCAGTGAAAGAACGTGTGTACTGTATTTAAAAGTTTATAGTAATTCAGTGATATACATGTGTTTAATGGCAACTAAAACATGTCTCTTGTGTTTTAGAAAATATCCATACCGACAATCCTCAGGACACATTCTGTCGCCTGTGTCGACGCCTTCATCTGCGCCAAGCAACTATGGCAAAAACGCATATGTCTGAGACATATTGTGTGAAACTGTCTGGGCTACAATTAATTCACTAGATTAACGGATATTTTTCTAGAGAAAACGTATGAGAGGGCATTATTTACAGTGGGAAGTGTGCAGAGGTTTTAAAGTTGTAGACTGATTTGACAAAGGATTTATTGGTTTAATCCAAATCAGATCAAATCTTTATCGATACATATTGTATGTATATATTCTTAAATAGTATTTTTTATATACTGTAAAAACATCTTATCAGTGTGTGAAATATTTGATCCTCTGGGAACCTTAAACAGTTTTACAAATAAATGTTTGTTTAAGTATGTATTGTGGTATGTGGTGCTTATAAAGTGTTGAATTCATATACTACATGCTCCAACTGGTCTTAAAGAAATAAAGTTTATGTAATCACAGTGAGTGTGAATTTTAACATTTCTATAACAGGTTTGACATAAATATAAATGTAGACTTATTTAGTACTTTTATTCATAACCTGACATATCCCCATGTGTATTTCAATGAGGTTTATGTACAGACACATTTACCGTATTAATATACTAAAGGAGTCAAGTGGTGTTTAAAACTTCACACATCAATAGTTTTCTTGAAAAGAGAAGAAGAGAGTTAGACCAGCATAATATGACACTTTCCTTAGACAAACTACATATTTTTAGGGACTTCGTTTGCTAGGTTTTCCAGGTTTTTTCCATCAAAACGTATGAAGTGCCAGCCCTCAGTTACAGTGAGGTCCTGAGCTCCTTTGGCAGCATAGAAATCAAGAGAGGGCGTATTCCAGTTCAACACGGACAACTGCAGCCGCACACACTCCTTCTTTTTGCCCACCTATGCAAACAAAATGTAGAATTCAGTATCACATTCATCACCAAGGACAGCTAGTTTTACACAAGGATCTACAATAAAACCAACACATTTCTGTCACCTTCAGGGCATTAAAACCAGAACCAAAATACAAATCATTATCATCATTATTTGCAAACAGATATGCCTGAATAATAGATAAAAACATTCCTACCTCAGCGACTTTGCTCAGTAAACTTTTGCCAATGCCTTTTCCTACAAAGAAAATAATTGTTAAAATGTTTGTAGATTTATGATGCAGTAGATTTATGTAAGATTTATTAACATTGCACATTAAGACGTGTTTTACCTCTGAATTCCGGCATCACATACAGATCCTCCAAATATTGCGATGGGCCCTTCCATGTACTGTACGTGTAAAAGTATAGGGCGTATCCGACAACTGTGAATCCTAGTCATAAGACACAAGCTATTAAAAAGCTACCAGGAGAAAAAAAACTGGATAATTTTAACCACTTAAAATAACTGTTCTTGTCTCTTGAATATAACATGACTTATTTTTCAGTTTGCATCATTACACTACATTACGGAGCAATTCCAACCTAAGGACCATAAGGAACAGAGGGACTAAGCCTAACACCGTTGCCGTCTGAAGTGGCACTTGGGTAGTCTTGATGCTAAAACTAAATAATGAGGACAAGGACCTTTTGTTATCTATATACAATACCAACTGGTATCCAAATAGTCCAAATAAAACACAAAGAACAACAATCAAAACAGAACACCTTACCTTCTTTAGATTTATGCTCCTCGGGCACTTCTGCAACAAGACATTCAAAGAAAGGATTCTGGCAGAAACCATCACGCGCCAATGCTAGTGGAAAAAAGACTAGTCATTTTTTCATGTCTTTCAAAGTAACATTGGGATTAAACAATATCCAAAACACATAAAAAACAATACAATACTTTAACCTTTTAATAGGTAAATACTAACTCCAGCTATGGATGATAGCTGTACACAGTTAACATTATATATTTCTCTCACCTGGCACACAGCAGCCTGTGTGACAGCCTTAACCTCCACCATATGCTGCCGTAAATGATCTTTTCTAATTATCAGTCAGCACAAATGAGGTTTAAAGCTGTGTAGGTTACTCATAAGTATGTCAGCAAATAAAAAACGCTCTACGATTACACTAATGGTAAACAATTCTCCAAGGTACTTTTGAATGTTCTGTATACTTTATGATGTCTACTGAATTTATGTTACTGCTACTTTCTAAACAGACGACACACAAGCAACGTCCGAATCATAACTCATATTTTATTAATTGCAATTCAAATATAACCATTAGTGTGATAAATGATAATGGAAATAGCTAAAAAAGAACAACACTAACATGGATCACCTTTAAAACCACAATTTCCTTCAAAGGGATATGATCCTGTCATATTGAGAATTCACCACTGCTTAGCTCAGCTTCTCTCATTCTTATCTAACTTACTGTAAAACAATAGTCACACTACTGTTATTGATTGCTGCAAGCCATTTATTACATATATCTAGTAGCAAAGTCTTGAACTGATAAGTCTAGAATAACTAATCTTGCACGGTACATTGTCCTCTTCAGACAACGATTCAATGCCCATTCAAGCTATATTAAAAACACAATTTTTACAGACCTATTTCACACCATGTGCCTAACGCATGCCCTGAACCAACCCAGAATGCATTTTTGATTCTAAAATCAGGAGTAGTTATCGTTAGGATGTAAGGCTCTCGTTAAGGCTCACATACACATGGGTGTAATGTGAGTGAGGTGGGTGAACAGGTTCATTAATAAGGAGTGTAACTTATCACCTCTCCACCTCCACTCATATCTTCTGCTTACGCCAGAAACCAGCAAGTTTGTGCCTTTCTAAACAATAGGACTCCAAATAAATTTGTACTTGCAGTCACTCATCACGTTCCAGACAAAAGTCAGAGCACTGTTTAGAATTTCCATGTTTTCTGCATAGATTTGTCATGAAATGTGATCTGGTAGACACTGAAATGGGTCTGTTTTTTCTCCAGCTTTCATTGCCCACATTAAAGGCTGGAGTGCCTTTAAGTTGACTTAACTTAAAGGCACCCAGCTCCACCCCTGGCAGCTCCGCCTGCACCCTTTAAGTGGGTCGTTTAGGGTGGCCATCCTGGTGGGCGTGTGAACTGGACCTGATTTTCCTGGGGATGGATGAAGGGGCAGCATGATAGGTTGATGATAAGCTGTGCCTGAGACCCCCACCCCTGTTGAGTGAGGGGCTGTTGATTTGCTTCCCTCACTCCTCTCTCGAACCACCTGTCTTCTCTGTCCAGTATTTGTATGTTCTGGTCTTCATCTTCCATTGGAAGACGGTTATTCCTTATATGGCTCGTGTATCTGAAAGATAGTTTTGTGGATGCAGAATGAAACGTCTCTCCCAAAAGAAAGAAGTCCAGTTGCCATGACTGCCTTTTGACAAATTCACCTGGATGAATGAGAATCTTCACAGACATCCTGGAGGAATGTATTCTTCCTCTTAGAACTGCTTCAGCTCATCCATATTCTTATGACGTCTGGTGTGAATGTCTCTCTTCAGGTGAGGCAGCTGAGGAGATTTAGGGTCACTCCAGTGATCCTAAAAACCTTCTACCCAGCTGCAGTGGAGAGCCGATCTCCTCTGCCCTCCTTGCTGGACGCCTGGGAGGACTCCTTACAACCGTCTGTTCTGCTTGCTGATCTCAGGTAGACCATTCCTTTGTCTAATGTCCAGAATAGAGAGACTCGGGAAGAGTTTTTACTGATTCACTCTAGCCCTGCTACTTGTATTGATATATTGTTTTGTTTTTTACCATTTTTTTCTATTTTTGCAGTCAAATGGTAGTAACTCAGAGATACATTCTTCTGCAAGCTGTACTGATTCAAGATTCAAGATTCAAGATTCAAAACACTTTATTAATCCCAGAGGGAAATTGTTTGCCATAAATACAGCC
>JAUMTR010000006.1:7100169-7125640 GCA_032270685.1 Microctenopoma stevenorrisi
GGTCCAGCTCCACCCCCAGAACAGAACCAGCCCTCCTGATTAATTTGTCCAGTTTGTTTGTGTCTGCTACCTTCAAGGTATAACCGTGTATGTGACAAATAAACCTCTTGAATCTTGATCTACCTCTAATGAACACATCTGTGATGTCCTCCCTTCAATGTTTGATGTATGGTTGAGACATGAACAGAAAACCTAACCAGCTCCAACAAATGATTTACGTGTTAAACACCAACACTTTACCAAGTGTACTATGAATCAGTGTAGCACTAAATCAGGAAAACCATGCAAACTGTGCTATTTCTTCTCTATTAGAAGTGTAAAGAAAACAGAAGGATTTTTGATAAAGCAAACTGTCTCCGTGATTACGCCTTAGAAAAACTATAAATCTAATAATTTAAATAAATTTGTAAACATGTCTATTTATGGAATTCTGAGGACATTTAAATGTATTATTAGTTGGCTAAATGTTTTCCATTTAAAAGGTAAAAATTACCTTCATGAGTTATCTTCACTTGGTCGGACATTTTTTCGTAAATCGCCAATTCCTGAAATACATTAGTTGTTACTGATGAAGTCCACCATTTAACTCTAGTGTTACATTACATTAGACATTCAAGTGAAACGCATTAGCTGCATGTTCACTGCATGTGCAGCAACTAACTTCGTTAGTTTCAGCAGCACCTGACACGAACTCACCATTATCATTCTCGATATTTCTTTACAGTCTTCTTTGGTCGCAGCACGTACTGTGAACTGCATGTTTACGGCAGCGAACAACAGGCTTCAAGCAGCGTCTCCACCACGGTCCTCGCTTCCCCTCGTCCCGGAGAACTGAACTCTGAAAACCAAACGTGTGCGACAGGAAGCGGAACAGCTTTCAAAATAAAACAGAAAAGAAAAACTGCAAAGATACATACAGGTTAAAAAAAAGTTTCTCATAAACTACAATGTGTACTACTAACTAGTATTTCACTATCTGTGTGAAATTGATTCCTGCACTTATGCATTTCTTCACTGGATGAACTCGTGGCGAGTGATAAATAACTGCATTTACTGAAGCAATTGATTTTTTTATTGTATTCTTCAGTGTTTCTCTTTTTATTTAGCATGTCTATTTTGCCACTACATTTATTAGGAAATATCGGGACTGCCACTTATGGTTATTTAACACATCGGCATTTTGATAACACTAAATGCCGATGTGTTTTAAAGTAACATTTTTAATGCAGGGAATGTACTACAAAATGTATACACTAGTACTGGACATACTTGTCAGTTTCATTTAATCTTTTTATTATTAAAAATAAAAACAATCTATTGTACATTTACTCATTTCCTTACGCCTTTTTGTCAGATTATAATTACACCAAATCAGTTGCAGAAAATAACGTAACATATTGTTTAAAAAACATTTATTAAATTATTAGAGCTACTTGCCACTTAAAAAAGCATACCGAGATACACTAAAACCATAAATTTAAAAAAACCCATTATATATTTCTATTAAAAATATGAAAACGCGTGAGCCATCACAAAGCTCTGACACAATCCACTTTATTAATAGCTCTGAGATTGTATTTTTTATTTTTGTGTACCTTACCTCAGACCTCTGTAGAATGTCATCTGCCAGCATCAGACATCCAGGTTTTGTTGTACAGTATTGACTAAACCTCAATGTAATGCAATGCATAAACACTTTAACAATCATTAAAAGTTGGTGATGAAAAGAACACTAAATTTAATAGCAACATAAAAAACACATTTAGATAGAAATTCATACAAAATCTGATTTATTTTAGAGTAAAAAAAGAACATGAAATCAGTTAGAATATCAGCTGAAACATTAAAGACATCACAGATTGATCTAATTTTTACTATTTACAATGTCTAATCACATTTACTCTGTATCAGTCAATAGTTCAAATATTCACCTTCACACCATTCCAGAGTTTTCCCCCTTTAACTTGAGCCAAAACAAACCTGTGTGTTCAGCTGCACCAACATGGTAAAAGTCTTCACTACCTATACAAGTCTCAGTGTGGCGACTGTGTGCTTGCTCCAGGAGACTCAGACCGGTCTAGCTTCAACCCTGCTTCTAGGGGAACTGAGGAAATTGAGGTTGGCAGCACAGAGCTCTTAGGCTCCATAGAGGAAGAGGCAGATGAAGGCAGGGATACTACTATGTATTTTTGCATAGGTCGTGAACCTGTCAGTCCAGGGCCACTGCCAGACTCCAGTTTCACCAAAGGCTGCAAGGTGGAAGTGGCACTGGGAACAGTGCTAGTTACTGGTGAAGCTGACTGGGAAGAGCTGAGGGTTATTACCTAAATGTGAGGCAAAAAGACAAATAAGTTCACATTCTGATCCAAATTGGTATATCAAACATACAATTAACACAAAAATTATATTTATATTTAGTTATTTTTATTTATATGTACCTTTGATACAGTGAAGGAAATAATTATTTGACCCCTTGCTGATTATGTAAGTTTGTCCAATGACAAAGAAATGCGAAGTCTCAGAACAGTATCATTTTAATGGTAGGTTTATGTTAACGGTGACAGATAGCACATCAAAGGGAAAACCAACTTTAAATAAAAGATAGAAACTGATTTGCATTTCATTGAGTGAAATAAGTATTTGAACCCCTACCAACCATTAAGAGTTCTGGCTCCCACAGAGTGGTGAGACACTCCTACTCAATTAGTCACCCTCATTAAAGACACCTGTCCACAGAAACAATCAAGCAAGCAGACTCTCCAACATGGGAAAGACCAAAGAGCTGTCCAAGGATGTCAGAGACTAAATTGTAGACCTGCACAAGGCTGGAATGGGCTACAAAACCAAGATCTCACCTCGTAGGGTGTCAATGATTCTGAGAAAGGTGAGAAATCATTCTAGAACTACACAGGAGGAGTTAGGTAATGACCTCAAAGAAGCTGGGACCACAGTCATCAAGAAAACCATTGGAAACACATTACACCACAATGGATTAAAATCCTGCAGTGCTCGCAAAGTCCCCCGCGCTCAAGAAGGCACATGTGCAGGCCCCTCTGAAGTTTGCCAACGAACACGTAAATGATTCAGGGAGTGACTGGGAGAAGGTGCTGTGGTCAGATGACACCAAAATTGAGCTCTTTGGCATAAACTCAACTCGCCGTGTTTGGCGGAAGAAAAATGCTGCCCGTTAAGCCTGGAGGTGGAAACATTCTGCTTTGGGGTGTTTTCTGCTAAGGGCACAGGACAACTTTACCGCATCAACAAGAAAATGGACGGAGTAATGTATCGTAAAATCTGGAGCAACAACCTCCTTCCCTCTGTCAGGAAACTGAAAATGCGTCGTGGATGGGTGTTCCAGCACGACAATGACCCAAAACATACAGCAAAGGCAACAAAGGAGCGGCTCAAGAAGAAGCACAGCACATTAAGGTCATGGAGTGGCCTAGTCAGTCTCCGGACCTTACTCCAATAAAAAACCTACGGAGGGACCTGAAGCTCAAAGTTGCACAGATACAGCCTTCAAACCTTGGTGACTTAGAGATGATCTGCAAAGAAGAGTGGACCAAAATTCCTCCTAAAATGAGCACAAACTTGGTCATCGATTACAAGAAGCGTTTGACCTCTGTGCTTGCAGACAAAGGTTTTTCCACTAAGTATTAAGTCTTTTTTCGTTAGAGGGTTCAAATACTTATTTCACGCAATGAAATTCAAATTAGCTTCTATCTTTTATTTAAAGTTATTTTTTCAACTTTCCTTTTGATGCGATATCTGTCACTGTTTAAATGAACCTACCAATAAAATGATACAGCTGAGACTTTTTTTATTTCTTTGTCATCGGACAAACTTACAAAAACAGCAAAGGGTCAAATAATTATTCCCTCTACTGTATGTCTCACACTTTAGTAAAATAATTGTTATATCACAGATTATGCCTACATTGTTACATTAGCTGCTTCATCAAGACGGCAATAAAACGGCCAAGTATATTTAGGAGGGTTTATGTTTTTATCTTATCACCTTATCAATACAGACAGGTGCTCTGTTAATACAGTAGCAGCACCGTAGAACTGCGTTTTGATTGGTGTAAAACTGAAACATCAAAGTACCTGCTGAGTTGAAGCAGCTCCTGCACTGGTTGCCATGACAATATACTTTGTGGCCGGTGGAGATGGCTGTGATGGGGTTCCCGGTCGAGGGGACATCAGGGTGAGGGAACTCGGGACCTTAATGATGCTGGGAGTTCGAGGGCCCGTTGTCCCGCTTAAACCACTTTGTGAAACTGAAAGGGTGGAACGAGGCTACAAGAAAGAGTATTAACACATTTATCATTGATTACCCAACAACTGTTTGCAGGTTTTCATTCTGACAGTGTTTTTCTACTTAGAAAGTATGTAGATCAAGTATTCAACGTACTTGTGTGATTGTTAATGTGGTTCTGTTGACTTGTTGAGCTTGCAGTGCTGCTTGAGTCCTCGCCTTCACTGCATGGGAGCAAAGCATGGGTCCGAGGTAACCATAGTCTGTTCGATACTGCTCCGCGTTATCAGGCAGGGGTCGTATTTTGGCAATAACACTTGCACAGTGTTTCTTTAAAAGCAAAACACAAAACATTTTGTATACATGAAGCGAGTACTGGTTTAATATAAGTAAAGAAATAATTGCTAATGAATGTCTTTTTCTGAAATACTTTGATTTCAGTTAAAAATGCTTCAAATCTCTGGGATGTCTATTTTTACATGTATATTAGTCACAAAATTTCATTCATTACCAGTAAGAGACTTTGAACATGTTCGGCGCCTATTTTATCAATGTTGGAGACCACTGGCCCTTCCATCACTGCTTTAATGCGAGCACCCTCTACAGAAAGCCGGGGAAGAATCAATGTCTTGATCACCTAGAAAAGACAAAAGCCGGATGTTGAATGAACATCAGGTCATTTGTTTAATAAATAAAGGCCAATAAAAAATAACCCCACTTACATCAGGTCCCACTTCAGCAAGTCCAGCGATGCAGCCGTAACGAGTTGTCCACTGGGTTTTGTCATCCAACAAACTCTGTAGAAACATGTGAGTCTGGTTAAGTATTGTTGTACGTGTTGGTGTGTTGACAAAGCATGCATTTACTTCCATATTGTAAAAAAACATACAACACAAAAACCCACCTTAGTAAACGTCTTGGTAATACGGGACTGGATATTGTTGGTAGTAGTACTAAACGTTTTACAAATCTGGGCCATGAGGCGAGCAGCAAAGTCACGTAAAGCCCAGTGGTTGTCAACATCTGGCCGCAAACACAGTTGTTTACTCACAATGCAGGTCACCACAGCTGGGATGAGCTCATGCAGCTACATACAGACAGAAAACAAAATCATTTGTTGAGATTATACAATTAAAAAACAAAAACAAACATTTCTTGTATTTACTCACATATTTTTCCAAATAGAGTGTAGGATTGTCCATTAGAGCTTTGACCATCCGCATTAGATAAATCAGAAGAGCCAAGTTGTTTTGCACCACATTTACACGAACCTTATAGGGGAGTATAAAGTTAGTACTTTCAATCGGAATACAGTTGCTAATGCACCAGTAGAAGACTAAAGATACTCACGCCTTCAGAAATAAATGTGCTGAATCTTGGAAGCATCTGATACAGGCCAGGATCTGTGGCAATACTCTGTAAAGCTTCCTGGTGGAAAGAAGAGAAAACATGTATCAAACTAAATTAAGTTTCTTGTGAAAATGAAATTTTACAGAAGTAAATGCATAAGTACCCTGCATTTAAAATACAGGCTGAACTTACAGCTCTCTTAGCTTCACAGGAGCCAACACATGCTTCTGTGATTTCCTTGTAGTAGAGCTGCTGCTCCACAGACAGCTCATGAGTGCTGCGTGGCTTCAACCTTATTAGACCCTTGTCTTTTCCTGGAAGAGAAATAGACAAACAGAATTACAGGGGATTAGGAGGCGAAATATAGTGGCAGAAAAGTTGATTTTAATATAATAAAAGATACTCACCCTTGCCATCAGCAGCAGTTGCCCCTGGATTCTTGCCTTGAATCGCACCTTCCTCTTCCTGACCAGGTTTGACAGCTTTGAGGGGCTCTGTAGATTCCGCCTTTTGCTGTTCTTTTGGTGCTGCAATTGAGTAAATAAACTTAATATAAGATATGTATGTCATAATGTTTTTTTAGTATTTTAAATGAAGAAATTTTAAAAAGCTCTCACCTGGTGGTGGATTTTCTGGAATAGAAGGCTGCACCCCCTCAATACTTAACCAATGGGCTACGGTAAACAGGAACGGTGAGTAAGTTCAGAAAATACAAGACATTGGGAGGCACAGCAGCTTGTGAAACAGGACTGTTTTATACCTTTAAGAGACACATCTAGTGGAACTCTGGGAAGTGGTGTGTTGATAATGTCACTGAGGTCAACTTCCTTTTCCTCATAGAAATGAAGCTCTCTTCCCCCACCACTTGCAAAGCGAAAAGGGATAAACTCTTGCGACTGGAACCCATAAAGAGGCTACACAGGAGAAATTTACTTAGAAAAAGGAAAAAAGAGCAGTGCCCTATTTCAGGCTTTATTTCAAATAACATCCAAGTGAAATTTAATTCTCCAAGATTTCCCTTACCTCCACATTTTTTAGTTTGAGAGCATGGTCTATGTCACTGGTGGTTAATTTACGTCTTTTACCGTGGTGCATGAATTTGAGTGCATCCTAAAGGCAGAAAGTGAAGAGACCAAACAGAATTCAAATAAAAGGCTTAGACTTCAGAATGTCTTAATAAGGTTATTTAAGTAAATTAGTGAATCTATAGACCTAAAAAACAAAACATCTGCTTCAATAAATTTACCTGCGCAATTTCTTTTATTCTGTAGCTGACTTCTTCACTGAGTGCTACACAGCTTTCCTCTTGTAACTGTCCAACTCCTACAGACTCTGCCATGGCCTTCATGGACTCTGTGGGCAAGACGACTGAACACTGCTTCTGTCGCCTTTCTTCTGCCATGGCTGTAAAGGTACACAAGTCTGTAAATACACCCGCTCTCATGTACGCACAGGAATACATACATTAACATTCCACTTTTTCAGGAGACATTTGCTTTCACTGCAGCTTTCATTTTCACAAACATGTACACTACTATAAAATTTGAATGTTTTTCTAAACCTAATAGACACTCAGTTGCTCTAAAATCACTATCTCAACATTTTGACATGTTATTATCAAACCTTTTCTGACGGTTCTGTTCTGTCTACAAATATAGGCCATCTTTTTGGTCTAAATATGAAAAAGAGCACGCCTTCATTCAGCTATACTATACTACGACTATAACTCCTCTACATGTGTACTTAAAATAATCCATCATAAAAAACAATAGTACAATTAAAATTAATGAATAATTACGATAACGGCACCAAGAAAATCACTGACCATCACTGAAGGAGCTATACATTTCCATGGCTGAGAAGACAGCCATGTCACTGTCTGTATTATCAGCCATGGAAATGTATAGCTCCATTTAAAAACTGCTGACTTGTTGAGAAAAAGTCATTGTTGAATATGAGTTATATGAGAGCTGACACTGTGTCTGCCAGAAGGCATGTGAAAAAATCAAATAAAGTAAGCTCACAATGGTATATCAAGCCTAAAACCACAAATCAACATATTGAATATATCCAAAATTCTAAGAAGCATAGTGGTAATAGCAACTTGCTAGAGGACAATTCTTTCTAACTTACCCAGTTAAGGTTTTCAGTATATGGTTACAAGGATTCAAAATGAAAACAACCCTCAAGTTCTTTGAGCAGTCATGTCCAGACCTACAACCGTGGCAATTCGAAATGTGCAGATGACTATAAATACAATTTAAAAAGTCTCAATGCGAAAAGAATTCTTAGATTTTACGGACGTGCAACACCAACACAATCCCAAATACAAGGCTGTGATTTCTGCACCAGATACTGTCGACCCAAAAAGACTGTTATTTGAATTAGTATTTATAGTTGGTTTCATGCCTTCTAATGGTGCAAGATAGTTTTAGAAATTAAAATTTTTGAAATCTAACTTTGGGCACTTTTATATGTACTTATTGCTTGTAAACAAACACACAGAGCTCCAGAGTACGCGAGTACCAAGTCTCACGGAACTACAACCAACTAACGCTACCTATACTGAACACAAATGCTCCATCTTACGTATATTTGTTCAAATGCAACACATTCACCGTAGAAAACCTGCATAAGCTGTTAGCATATTGGTAACTGTGTACTGCTTTACTATTGCCATAAAGTGGGTAAAATATGCTGTATGTTAGCTTGTATGCTAGTAACTTAGCATCCGCTGACGTTTTTACCTGTGCGAAGTTATCCTCTCTGAGATTAAGCAGAAACCTGTACGAATAAAAACCGTTAAGGTTGAGATTTGGAACAATAATTATTTCACAAAGCTATTTCTTCCCTAAGAATATCCATGTCTCGATATAAACACCTAACTAATTCACGGATTACAAATGAGAGATCCGTTCATGAAATACCGCTTGTGTTCCGTCGACATTTTGAATCACGTTCCGGTTTGGATATCGCGAGACTATAATTACGGTCCCTACAGAAAATGTTAAGTTGGTGAGAAAGTAACATATAGTACAAATCGGTAAGTGTGTTTAAAACAGCATAACATATTACGATTGCATATTTCAAAATTATAATTAAATTTAATGTTGTTATTAAAGCATTAAATTTAATGCTTAATGAGATTAATGTCACCACCTTAATGCCAGGAACCAATGTTGTCTTCCAGTTTTTGGGGGTGACATTATGATGTAGCAAAGGAGACGAATGTCGGAAGCGTGGAAGGGCATTGCAAGAAACAAACATGTATAGGTTTTTATTGCGGACTCTGTCTACGGCTCGAAATTCTTCGGGCAGCGTGTACGACTCGTTTGTGTTACCAGATAAATGTGCCAAGACTGCCGCTTCAGTTTTCAGGTACGTTTTAAGATATATTTCTCACCCTATGAAAACATGCTCATAGAACTAACTTAGAAATTGTCAGATACATATTTTCTGTTGTGGTTCAACAACAGGTTTATCAACAGTAATCTCAGTTAGCGAGGTGGAATATTTTGTATTTCTATAAACGTTGTAGCAGGGAGAGCTAGTAATTGTCTAACCTGCACTTGTCTAGATCTACCACTGCTCCCATCCAACACTGTCATTCAGTGTTATCCACTTCATAAAGTCACTGTCTCTCTTTACCACAAGGGCTCACAAACTAAAGAACTAATTCGATATGATGATTTTAGGCGTATACTCGGAGTATTTTGAATTTTGCACTGTAAATTGGACAAAGCAAAACAGTTAAAGATGTCGATCTTAGACTGGGGGAAATTATATATGTTTTACATTTGTGTGCACAATAGAAAAGTAAGTAAACATATCTGCTTCCTCATGATTTTATTTTAATGATGATGTATTATAATAATTAATGTTGTAATAATAATCTTCAGACCCCTTTGGTCGCTTCTCATTCAGAGGTCTGTGATTATATATTCTGTTTTGGTCCTAAAGGGTTACAAAAGGATGGGGAGACAAAGCCCTCAGTACAAGTTCAGCCAGTCACAGTGAGGTTGTCTCCTCTAATCACAAGGAAAAAACAAATGCAGATAAAGTGACTGACTCAAAGGAAACACCAGCTTTGGCTTCACAGAAAACTGAAGATGACAGCAAAGTTGCAGAAGATCAAAGTGAGAAGTCAACATTGCTGAAGACAGATGATGAAGGTACCACAGAGCAGCAGTTGGAAGTCAGACATTCTGAGGCACAACCTAAAAAAGTACTGTCTGATGCACCCAAGACTGGGAAACAGAGTCTCCTAGACCTTCTTGGAGACATGAAGGTGGAGGTTACCAACAAAAGGAAGCTAAAAAATATGAAGCTGAATTATGAGTCTGCCCCTAAGTCAAAGCCAGCAGCTATGGAGAGCACAATCAGTATGTTTACGAAGGCTACAGGGGAGGCTTCATCACAGAGGTATGTGGGCAGGATGACTTGTACTTTGTGCCTAGAAATATCTCTCCTATTTCATATCTTGTCTTAACTTGCAAGTCTTGGTCTCACGTCACCAACTGACTTGAGTCAACTGAGTCTCTGCACTGTTTTTTAGTGAGACACTGGACCCAGAACTAGTTGCTGCTGCGTCTGCTGCTGCCTCCACTCTGCCTAACCGCACGCAGGCTGAGTCTGAGCTGCTTAAGCAGCTGCGACACCACGAGGCTGTCACTGGGGCTCAGAAGAAAGGGGACACGCCTAATTTGGGGTATGTGAGCTGCAGTCCGAAATATGCTATCGGTCAACAATATATATAATGTGTGGTATGTTCACAAAGTCAACATGAATACCACATTATTTTCTCAGAGTGATTATTGCTGACATGAAGAAAAGAAAGAAATCCACCCGACAGAATGCTTGGTCAGCTAATTCGATACGATTTGATGAAGATGGATACGGATATACACAGGACAGAGGAATCACTGCTGAACTGGACGATGTTCGCAATAGGTAAAGATCTCCTCGCGTCTTCGCTCAGATGGTTTTAAAGTTGGTCTGTGTATAAAATGAGTGTGTATTTTTTTTAGGAGGAGTTTGTTCACAGGTAGAAGACTCAACATCTTTTCCCCCACCACTCATAAGGACACAGTTGAACCAGCAGTTGGTAATAACACATTTTCCAGAATCAGACTGTTTATCATTATGCTGTTTGTATTGCAGTTTGTTTATGCTTCCCTTACATTACATATTTTGTGACATATTGCAAAGTATTGGTGGCTTTAACTTTATCGAGGCATCTGCTCGTGTTGGTGTGATCTTTTCAGCGCGGCCAACTCTGTGGGACGTGGAGTTTGCCAATCAGTTGTCTCTGTCTACCAACCAAATGCCTCGCAGTGGGTTTGATGAAATGATCCAGTGGACCAAAGAGGGGAAGATGTGGCAGTATCCAATCAATAATGAAGCTGGTGAGTAATAAATGCTCGGTATGTAGACGGAAGAACTGCAGTTTGACAGATTGGCCCACTGATGTCATATTGTTCTGTGTTAGGCCTTGAAGAAGAAGCCAGTGTCCCGTTCCATGAGCATGTCTTCTTTGAGAAACACTTGGAGGAGGGCTTCCCCCGTGAGGGACCTGTGCGTCACTTCATGGAGCTTGTGGTGGCGGGTCTGTCCAGAAACCCCTACCTTACAGTGCAGCAGAAAAAGGAGCACATTTCCTGGTTCAGAGACTACTTCCACCAAAAGGAGGATGTCCTCAAGGACACAGACGTTTTCCTCAACTAAACTTCAAACTATTAAATAATATTACAACAAGTCAGATAAAGACCAGTTTTGTTAGTAGGGCTATGCTACCATGACTTTTTTTATCCATACATTTAAACAGATTCCACTGGAAACTTGGGTTGGATTTCAGGAGGCCAAACAGAGAGGACTGGAATTATGTGTGTGTCATGTACAGTATCTTTAATCGCCTCAGCGCGGTTGTCGTATAATTGGGGAAATTGCAGGAGAAAAGTGAAATGTTTCAGATTCAAGTGTACAAACAATATATGACAAAGTGTGTGATGGATTTTTGATTATTTAATTGTTTTACCACATGCCAATTATTGTTAGTGTCAGATGTCACAAAACACTTGCGGTTATGATTGATGATGTTTCCGTAGGCAGGCTGTGAAAAAATGTAACTTGCATGCAGTCTCCAGGACGTCGGTTCAGGTTTACAGTAGGAGTGTAGCTGGCCCTTGAACCTTGTGCCTCTTGCAAGGGAAGTGCTTTTAAAGTAAAAAAAAGCATGTTAACAATGTACCACACAAATTCCTTGTGATCTAAAAACACCCTCTGTAATCTATTGTCTGAGAAAGTTTGGAAAATGAGAGGTTGACATTTGAAAGTGCCTCATTTCCACATTTTGTTCACTTTTCCTTAAACACAGCGGTGATTGGCGTGATAAGATGTCAGCAACACTTCCTTACCTCTGTGTGCGCTGTTTAAAGTGAAGTGCGTGAGTGGGAAGACCCGGTTCAGCTCGGAAAGGTCATGTGCAGAAGTCCCCACAAGATGGCAGTGCTGATAAAATGCGGGTTTTCAACAATTATACGAGGCAGTTTTCAATTTTACACCCTAAAAGGTCGCACCGAAGAGCACAGGAGTGTTGGCATAACTCAATCAACGTGTGTGATAAAGGTGATCCCGCCTTATAATTAAGATAATAATTAAACCGCGCCATCCTTCTAAACCTGTGAACGGATGTAATTATGAAAAACTACCCAAAAGAACTTTCAGAACAACTGGTCAGATGGCTGTGATACGGTCTCACCAAGTCTGTGTTCATCAGACCTTATGGTGTGTTCAGGTGCCCCCAAAATCCCTTGGAAATGCAACTGCAATCACGCATTCAAGATTTTGCTACGTGATTATGTGGGATTGCAGGAAAGGAAATCGTTACCGCTTGGTCCCCGACGAAACCCATACAGTCGACGAGTGCAGAGTGCGCTGCACAAATTAAAAGTACATGTTCACATATAATCTCCATCTTTCAGACGCGAGCCATTTAGACACGAGCGTTTGAACGAAGAGGCAGAAATCGGAGCTCGTGGGGAGGCCGTGAAGGCACCACCATACTCTACTACAGTGACAAAGCGACAGCCCTGAGAGTAACAGCTACTCTGTGCAGGATGGTGTGAACTCTAGAGCCTGAACGGAACAGTTCTCTGACTTTTAACTTAGAAACCTCCACTGAATCTTGCACGTGAATTGACACTCAAATATCACCTTTATCCCCTCTGTTTTTTAGTCATTAGGCAAATTAATATTTATTTTTGCGCCAGTGTCTGACCCTGTCATGGCTCAGGTCCCGCCACAGCAGACGCAGCCGGTCGAGATAGACCCGGACTTTGAGCCTCTCTCCCGCCCGCGGTCCTGCACCTGGCCGCTTCACCGGCCAGAGTTCATCGACCCGGCCAACTCCAACACTTCGTCCCCAGCGCCGGCGGCGCAGCAGGAGCAGGGAGCAAACGCCGAGTTCATCAGCAACCTCGGTTTGTTGGAGGAGGATTACGAAGAGTACGCAGAGGAGAAGCAGCCGGTGCCGTGCGATGATTTTCACTGTCCACAGGAAAACTGTGTGCATCTGCATCACCGCCGCCACCACCACCATCACCACCACCTTCAGCAGCAGCAGCAGCAGCTCCCAGGTCCGCAGCTGGCGCCGCAGCAACAGGTGCCTCCTCCCGTCGCACCCTTGGGCAGCTCCGTGCAGAGGAAGAGCAGCTCGTCCCGTCGCAACGCCTGGGGCAACATGTCGTACGCTGACCTGATTACTAAGGCGATAGACAGCTCACCTGAGAAGAGGCTGACACTGTCTCAGATATACGACTGGATGGTCAAGAGTGTGCCTTATTTCAAGGATAAAGGGGACAGTAACAGCTCCGCGGGCTGGAAGGTGAGACAGCGTGTTTATTCTCTGTTCATTTAACCATTCATTTAAGGAAAGACCAAAAGGTGCCACATATATGACAGAAAACTAAAATTTACTCAGCTTTATTCCCATAACTCTGCACAGTAAGAAGCGACATAAAAATACCCACATAATTATTGCTCTGCCTAATATACAGAAAGTGATAATATGCACACACCATATGTCAGATCTTATTAGTGTGTACCTGCATATATGGGCAGCATGGTGAGCAGAGATTCCTAAAGTTGATTGTGCACATCAGGGTGAATGCAAATGTGTTGCCTCTGTAGCCTAAAGGAACATGACATGGTTTGAAAATCATAGATAAAAACATCAGTGAGGGGTTAAGTCCGTTTGTTGTGTTGTTAGTAACGACTACCTCTCTGTTCAACAGTACCTGGTGTGATATCACTCACTGTGATGTGGTCAGTCCAACATGTAACCCTGTCGTTAAAATTTAACCCTCACAGAGAGAGAGCATCAGCATTTTTCTTATAGTTGGCTATTGAACACCTTCGGTGTTTTGGACTGGCTTCCTCTGTCTGTAGCAGGCACCTATCTGCTGTGTCAGTGAGGAAACAACAGTTCTAGGCAGCATGTGCGACTGTAACCACATGATAATATTTCTCTCTATGCAGCCGCGAATTAAGAACTGCAAAAACAGTGGCTGGTCACAACGCGTCTATAGATATAGATACATACATGTTTAGCTTTATTATGTGCCTGTCAGGTAGGAATTTAGGAACAAGGTCTGACTGATAAGTAGTAGGAAGAAAATAATTCAGTGTAAATCGAGACAGATTTCAGAAAGAGCTTTTCTTATTCACAAACAAACATCAGTTGCAGTCTACGTAATAGTACCACAAAACACACTGACTCGTGGTCTGCACTATTTCTATAACCATGGAAACTATGTACACACACATGCAAAATTTTGAAAACTGTGTTTCCTGGTATGGAAATGTTAAGTGTAAAGGACACTCCAGAAAAGCATTTGCCTAAATGTTTACTCAGGTCTTTACTGTATAATGTGAGGTGAAATGACTGAACCATGAAGAAGCTGAGGAAGAAATGCAGTCAGAGAAAGTACACATTCAAAAGTACAAAAAAAAAAACCATGTGATTCAGATTCTTTTTTCAGCTTTAAATGTCTTTCCTGTAACCGCTGCATTCTTCTGAGACGTAATCTCAAAGTTATGTCAGGCAATGCTTGTGTATTGAATATGGTTTCCATTGTTTAACTCCCCGGCGCGAAATGCTTCATTAGATAGTATTTTATAGTATCTTATGCAAATGTTTTAATAGATTTTCTTAAATGTATGTGCCGCGGCTGGTTTCAATGCAAACAGATTTTTTCCAGGGAGGCAGCGTGAAGTAAACTCCACAATAACAGGAGGTGACATAAACGGCTCAATCAGTGTTGGGGAGTGTGTCGGAGGGGAAGGGGCTGGCAGAGGGGGATGCTGGGGAACGACGTCAAACATCCTCCATTCCTGAGCTTTGTGCTCATATCTTTGTGCGCCTGTCTTCTAGAGTTTCCTCAGCGGATGCTATGGCTTGGAGAAAGGGATTGCTGCTCTTTATCCTATCGCTTCCTTTGGTGCCCTCTCTCAAGCCTTTTTCTGATCTGTTTGTGTGTTCCAGAGAAGCTTGACACTGTAGAGAATGAAATATATTTTAGACATTAGGCCAACCTTTAATAACACAGTACTCACAGAGCACTCCCGAGGTGAACAGATAGAGCTCATAAGTGATGAATGATTGAAGTGATGATTTGCACCTCCCCAGATTTTTCTTGCGGTGCGAGTGACTCAATCGGAAACAAAAAAAATGCAAACCTTTATCTGACCGTTTTTAAACTTGTGATCATGCTGGGGAGGATAAAGTGTTACTGGGAGTTTGACACAAGGTACTGCTGCTGATTATGCTGGTCAGCATGAAATCACTCTCTACAATTCAGCAGTCTATGTGGGTGTTGTCCTGTAAAATCATATCAGAAAATAAAGTAGCTGATAAAAGACTCCAGAAACTTTAAAATGTGACAGTGGTGTGTATGCTGAGCACGTCAATGTGAATCCAAGTAGGATCCTAAATCAGTGTCCTTGTTTTTTGTTAATTATTATCAAGAAAAAGCACAGCTCCAGCATGTTTATCTTTAATGTTAAACCGACACACGTTGACTTCAGCTCCTGCATTCCTGAACGTTGGATGCTCGCTGGGCCTTGGAACCACCAGCTAATAGTTATTTTTACACTTTCCTGTTAAAAAAACATGACAGCCCCCCCTCCCACAATGAACGATGATGCATTTCCTACCAAGTGGATGGAAAACAGTGCCATGTGTTAACATTCCCGCCCTGTAAAACACGAGGGTCAGGACTGGAAAAAAGGAAAGACCATGTTTGTGCATTTAACTTTACGTGAGGTCATTTTATTCCATGTCCACATCCACAGGCTATGAGAAATGAAATCTGATTTATTGTGTTTGGTGGCTGTGTGCTGGTCTATGTATTGACTTTAGAACCCACATGCCTGAGCATCCTCGATTGTAATGACAGATAATACCTCATGGTGGGCGGAGGGCGTTGGGTTGAACTTCAGCGATTATATAGCTCCACCTAAAAAACTGAAGCTGGGTGGAGGGCAGGATGGAGGCGATGTTGCTGCCTCTAGAGCTTCCTGCCTCCCTTTTTTGTTTTCCCTCCAAATGTCTGACAACGTAGTAATCATATTGCCTTTGTCACAAGAGAGGGCCCCTGGCAGCTGGGAGACTAGTCCCCCTGGGATATTAGTGGGTACACCAGTGGCAATGTGCTCTTCACCATCTTACTGATATTGCCACTGTTTTTCTCAGTGAACTGTGACCTTTCATAATGGAACAGGAAGTAGCACCCCTAAGTTAAACTTCTAGAGAGGTTCTGATGTGTTCAAAACTAGACCGCGTTTAAAGGTTATGAAGTTCACAAAGTTGTGGCAGTGTTGGTGTTTATCCGCTGTGCTTAAAGGGTGGATGGAAACCTTTATAGTTACAGAGAGCAGGTACAGTATACATGTATACCTATAATCAGGTTGAGCTTCCTAGTGGAGAAGTTTACTCTATGTCCATTTTAACATTGCCCAGAGCTGGTGACAACTGGTGGGTGCATTAAAAGCTTAGAAATATAGTAATGTTGTGTATGATCAGTGTATGCAATATTTACAGATGATAGTGTTATTAATTTTAAAAATGAACCTCCAATAGCTTCAGATGGACCTGCACTCACGTTGAACCTTTTCTTTCCCAGAGAAGGAATCAAATGTCACCCCCGTTTCTTTTTTTGTAAAATATTTCAGAAATGAAACAAACACTCTATAGACCAGCTTTGAGTCGGGTGTTCAGTTCATATAAAACATCCATCCTTGTAAAACGAATAACATTCACATCAGTCTCGGTTGTGTGCATGTTATCACACTAATGTATCAAACTAAGCAAGCTCATGATTTACCCCAAAGCACCATTTTGCCTGTAAGTAGGTCTATAGTCTCATAGAGGATCTTTGAGGCTAAATAGACTGTAAGTGTAAACTAAGAGAAATCGACCCCTAAAGAAAGGTTTTAGGTTTTCTTCAGTTTTAGTTGTATTACATTCTTAGTTGAGCTAAAAAAAAGTAGTAAACCTAAAGGGATACATGATCTTAATTGATCATCATTAATTAAGGATTTAAATCTTGATTTATAGCTATGTTTGGGGACGCATGCCCAAAAAGAGAACAAAAACAACTGATTAAACTGCTAGCTATGTGTCTCAGGATTATAAGCTTAAGAGGGAGGCGAATTGAAAGCTTCATGTAACCCCATGAAGAAAGGGCTTGGGGCAGGGGTTTTTAAAGCAGAGCGACCTTGGCTTGGGGGACGGAGGGTAGCAGTCAGCTGAGTGGCTGAAAGTGTGCTGAGGCTTGTGTACAGTCTGCATGTGTGTGAGTCTGTTGAATCTGTGGCGTGTTTTGCATTGTCATCCAGTCTGTGCAAAACAACAAACACGCTTCATATGTTGTTCACCAAAAGATTTTGGCCTCAGTCCATTACTCAAACTTTGAGGTGGGTCGTGAGGCAGGCAAAGAGATGTAGTGTAAAGAGATGGAGGCCAGGCAATCAAAAGT
This sequence comes from Microctenopoma stevenorrisi, assembly GCA_032270685.1. Taxonomy (NCBI): domain Eukaryota; kingdom Metazoa; phylum Chordata; class Actinopteri; order Anabantiformes; family Anabantidae; genus Microctenopoma; species Microctenopoma stevenorrisi. The sequence continues at coordinate 7,117,812 of JAUMTR010000006.1, forward strand.
GATTGAGATTAGTGCCCAATCCTGTAAAATATGAGGCTGTGAGAGATTAGAGATCAAGTTTCTAATCACCTAGGCATTTCTGAACATTTAAGTGTCATTTAAGTAGGATTCTGTGTGTTTGTGATGAACACCAGATCACAGGAGGATGTTTAAAACCTAATGTTCTTGTCCCCACCATCCTTATCTAAGGCTGAAGCCCTGAGACAAAGCTCTGCCTTCTTTTTCATGGCCCCAGTTTGAAACCATTGCAGAAGTAGGCCAGTTTGATGCTCACTGAGTCTGTAACAGAAAACTCAACTCCCACACTCATTTTCAACTCTGCTTGCACTTCCTGGGTCAGAGGAGAAAGGGGGGAGGGGTGCACAGGAAGTCACTACCAGGAAGTGGCTTGTCTTTTTACTGTAATCTCTGCAAGTGTCGTGCTCTTCTAATCTCTTATGTACGCTCGATATGCGACTGCTCTAATGTGTACTTTAACATCACCAAGTACACTTTGAGCACATTATATTTGTTTGTCTTACATAAGGAAAGTGCAACAAAATGTTATCACAAATGTACTAGTCAAAAGTACAATAGTTACTTCATTATGTGTGTATATTAGGAGCAATTTTAGAAACTTTTTAGTAAAAGTGAAACTGTAGTTATCCATTAACATTTAGCTCTTTGGTAAATGTGTTTTTGTAAGACACTATGCCATCTTAATATCATTAAAAGTGTAGTTGACCGTTTGTTTTATTTTACTTTTATCATACTTTGGAAAATATGTTTCAAGACTCTGCTAAACTACCAATGCTTAAGTTTGCCACAGAAATACTAAACATTACATATTCTGTTGTACTGTACGTCATGTATAATATAAGTAGTCTAAATAGTGGCCTGCTCCAGTTACGCAAGTTTTTATTCCAGCTCACCAACTTTGTACTGTACATGCATTATTCATTTATTCAGTTTAATTTGAGTCTGTCTTACTTCATTTGTTACTTAATTAAATTGACACCATAACTGAGGTTTTGTGACAAATAGTGGTGTCTGTTTAGATAACTGCAACTTTAATACATGTATAACAAAGAAAGTGCAAACTACAAGTATACTAATCAATAAAGAATCTATACTAATCTGCAAGCAGGCGCCACTAAATGTTGTGTATTTAGGATTGTTTCACCTGGGATGACAACAGTTTTTTTAAATAATAGCTTTTGTTACGTCATGTATTTATGTTTTTCTCTAATGTGTGGAGGTTTATGTCTGATGTAACACGCATTGCCACTAGACAAATAATGATAAATACTGTGATTTGCTACAAACACAGCATTAGGCCCGTGGCTGCTCTGGGCCCTGATGCCCTAGGATACACAAATAATCAATTTATTTCCATACACAGGATCCAGACAACTCATGGATCATATAGTCAGCAAACTGATAAAGACGTTTTGCCACTAAACTATGTGGTTACTGAGAGCCAGAGAGATTAACGCACTTCCTTATTTAACTGTTGATTTGATTCTGATTTATGTACGATTGTTCCGCGTGTTTCCTCATTCTTTAAAACTTTTGTTTGAAAAAAGCAGAAAAAAAACAATGCTTTTAGGACAGCTGCACCCATCCCTGAGGTCAGTGAAGCACTGATTAAAAGTAAGAAATTCAACCTTTTACACACTGCAACCTAAATTAAAAGTATAACGTACAGCTAGACTATGTAATTAAGGGAAGAGAAATAAATAAATAAATAAATTGAGGCGGTATCCTGGCTTATATTAGCTAATGTTAGCAAGCTTTAGCACTAATATAAGTAATATGATAATTATTATATACGTTAGACATGTTACAGTCTACAGTCATTTGAATTAACTCTGTTTACATCTCGTTCTATTCGATCTGTGGTCTGTTAAGCGTAACAGCTGGTTATAATGCCAGCTAACCAATAAAGTAACATGTAAAGTTTGCAAACATTATATATACGCTTTATAATAATGATATATGCAGGACAAATACTGGAGCAGAGAAATCCACATGTCTACTGCAGTTAGGAAAGGTGTTTAATTGTTCAGCATTTTAGTTGTTTACTTGAAAGAACAAAAACTAACTATCCGGCCTCATCATTGATATAAAACCATGTTAGTGATTTGAGTAGCAGGTGGTCTCCAGCAGCTGCCCTCCTGGGACATCTTCTGTCCTGTCTGTGGTTGTTTCTGTCGCTGCATGTAACATCTTTGGACCAATTGCAAGTGAAGCCACTTTCACTGTGGCAGCACCTGCCGCTGCAAAGGGGCCTTGTTTGTTTACTTATCCTGTGGCCGTTGCTGCAAGCTGTACGCTTCATTACACAAGAAACAGCAGCTGTGTCATTTCAATTGTTTTGAAGTCCAGGAGGAGGAGTCACGCCGTGCTGCAGCAGTTTGCCTTGATGATATCGATGACAGATAGTTGTGAAATCATTTGGCACGTGAAATAAGTTAGTGGAGGTCTTTTCAAAGTCTCACCACCATGTATATTCGAGCTGGGTAGCAACAGGTGGACTTACAGTAAGTCATTCTGGAAAAAGACAACTGGTTTCTGCAGCACTGTGTTTACAGCGTGATGGACAAACTGAAAATAGGTTTTGTCAGAAGCAAAACACATCATGTTCATAACACAACAGCCATGTTAGGAAACCTGTGTGATGATAAAACACACAGCGCTCTTCAGTTTGACACCAGTTTGTGTTCAATGTAGCTTCATTCAAAATATTCAGAAATGTTCCTTTACACATCATAGAGCTGGGATAGAGAGCAGTACAGTTCAACCAAACAATTACTTGACATTTTTGGTTGCTACAAAACAAGGAATGATGTAGAACTGACAGTGAAAATCACTTTTAAGCACACAAAAATCAGCTGTCACCACCCCACAAATGAACACATTGCAACATACAATATAGTTTTGTCTATAAGCCCACAGCAGCAAAACCAAAGCTGAATTATACTACAGTATTAAATGCATCAAGCGTCACTTGTGAATCATTGTATTGGATCATTGCTCTGATCTGACAATAGGCCTTCTCTCTATAACATTTATTTCACTTACAGCTCTGCATAATCTGTGTCTGGGAACTTCCCTGGCTTTGAAAAAAGGTCAGTGAAGTTTTACTACTTTAAAGATGGCTGAAAGGGCAGCCATGGCAGTAGCATATTATAAATGGCAACAATCAAACATACGGACCTTGTGTTGGGCTTTTAGAGAAATAATGTGTGAATAGGGTGCCTTTTGAGTTATTGGGGTAGGGGATGTCTTTTGATCTCTTTCAGCTGAGGCTAGGTTTGTCTCAGTTAAGGATTATCCAAAGCCAAGCAGAAGACTGGGTGCTGGGAAGGGGTTCCCCGGGCCCAGTCATGCAGTTTATCATCTATTGTGGGCTCTAATCAGTGACATTGTCATATCAACAGTGATCTCAGCCATGTGTAACTAAGAAACGTTGTTTGCTCAATGAAATAAAAGTTTGTCTACAGACTGAGATCTGTGCAACGCGTTGCAGGTCGTCAACTTATGACTCATTTCCTGTCTTCAGTTGCTGTTCGATGTCACATAAGAAGAAAAGAAAGGGGAGAAAGGTTGTGCAGTAATTACATTCAACAGTCAGATTCAGCTTTGCATTTTGTGCCATCTCCACCTCACGTTTCTCCAACCTGCAAGTGCAGGAAGTCCTCTGACACAGGAAGCCGTATTTAAACATCAGTGGAAGATAAAGGAGGAGTCTAGTTCAACAGGGGGTGGTTGGGGCAGGGTTCTGTTGTGGTGTGTCAGAAAGCAGATGGACCGAGCCAGCACAGAACACCTCATGCTGCTCTTTCTCTCTGTCTCTGTTCCTGCTCCATGCAACTAGTTTGCATGTCTCTGTCAGCGTCGGCTGAGGAGCTCGTATTCAGTATGCAGTGAACTCATTGACCCCAACTCTGCCAGCAACAACATCTCACTCTGTCACCCTCCCCATCCTCACATTGAACTCTATAACCTCCCCTTGCTTTTTTTCAGTAAAGATTTTTCATTCATGCACAGCCTGCTGCCTCCTCTTTTAGGCTCGGACTTCACTAGGCTACTGTCAATGTATAGTTCAAAGTTGAACTTGGTCCAGTGCCTTTGTAGCTGGGCAGTCATCCCAACTACTACTCTACTTTTAGAATTATTTGAAATTGGACTTTATTTTCTGTACAAAATCTATTGAGCTATTTTTTTAGAAAGTATTTATATTTTAAGTAAATCATTAAGTAATAAATTAAGTTTTAAAACATGCAAGTAAGTCATATTAATAGGATTGAATGTGTATCATATTCTGCTAATTGCCAAAAGCCAAACCCGGAGACCCACAAGACCAACATTTCACAGACTCACTCACACAGTCTGTCTATTGTTTCTATTTGAGTTTCTTCATCTCCATGCTTTGTACATCCCTAATGAATTTTGTGGTTGGGGACATCTGGCTTTACTAACTGCACGGAGCTGCTTTTGGGTTCACATGGGTATTGAGGGGAACTTCTTTACTACAACATCTTGTTGTTGTTCTTTGGTGTTGTGTTCTATCTTCATTCCAGCATTACCCTGAGTTGCATATTAGGCGGATTTTGTCCAAATACTGTACAGTTTAGTCTTTCCATTCCTCAACCACCTTAATTTTCCCTTCTGGGAGAATTACGGCATGAGGCACCTCCATGTTGAGTTCCATGCATAACATTACAGAAAACAGTGCACAAGAACCACATACACAAGAAAAGAGAAAAACATTTAGCAAGTTGATTAAAATCCAACAAATAAAGTCTGAATGAGATATTTCAGTAGTTTATATGTCAAAATAGGTTGGAGACAAAACACAGACAAAGATGGAATATTATATTATATTTAATAACTGTGATGATTCAGACCTTTTCCTGAAGTCTGTCTTCTAAAATCTTCTAAAATCAAATTTTTTTCTTTGTTCATGCACTGTTGGTGTTGTTGGAAGAGCTGTGCTGATACGCTGAAAACTTAATATTATATCAATATTACGCACAACGAGGAACAGGGTGACCAACCTAATAAACATGAATATAAAACTTTTCAAAACACAGCTACAGGAATTTAAATGAAATATTAACGTATGTGAATGAAAGAGTGCACTGGCAGCTGAATTTCTATTGCAATGCTTCATATGGTAACTGCAGCAACCACAGTTTAACTCCAGCTGACACTGGACCTCTTCTCCACTCTGTATGAAAAATGACAAGCATCTACTGCAAGACAAAGCAGCTCATTTAAAGTCCACTGCCAATACTAACAGTTGATTATTTTTGCAGCACAACATCAGTGTATATATATGTAAGTTATGTGGAGTCATTTTGAAGCCTCTAGCTGCACTGTAAACCACGGCCACGTCGAGATGTCCTTGACATACTAGATTTACTGACTGCCAATAGTATGTCATAATTATTATGTTAAGAGAACATATAAGTGATTCACTCCTCTCCAAACCAGAACTCCATCAGACACAACCTGTCCCTGCACAGTCGCTTTGTGCGCATACAGAATGAGGGAACAGGAAAAAGTTCCTGGTGGATGCTGAACCCAGAAGGGGGAAAGAATGGAAAGTCACCGCGACGCAGAGCCGCCTCCATGGACAACAACAGTAAGGTGGCCAAGAACAGAGGAAGGGCCACGAAGAAAAAGGTATGGTTTAATTCATCAGTACTAAGCTTTTTTAAATAAGATTAATATTGGACTCTTTCATTTCTGCCAAATCAAGAGTAGTTTAGGTGCATGTTCATAAAATGCTTGCGTGTAGTTTATGGTACGCAGCTTTAGGTTTTCACATTTTTCTCTACCTAGATGACCCTACAAGAAGAGACTGAGGGAGGGTCAACCAGCCCTGTTCCCCACTACTCTAACTTCCTGGGAAGCCCCAACTCCCACAATAATGAGGACTTTGAAGCCTGGAGCTCTTTCAGGACACGTACCAGCTCTAACGCCAGCACTCTGAGTGGTCACCGCTCACCTTTTCCTTCTGAACAGGACGACCTTGGGGACACTGATGGCCACATACTGTATCCTGGAGCGTCTGGGACAAAGATAACTTCCACCCTGCCCAGACTGTCTGAAGTGGCTGGATCCATGGGTCAACATGGCTCAGAGAATGCCATGGAGAGTCTGCTGGATAACCTGAACCTGCTGTCTTCTAAAAATTCCCAGCTAGGTTCTGACTCCTCACATTCCACAAATTCTGCCATGCTTCAGAGTGGTGCCTACAGCTCCTCTGGCTTGACCCCACACTCACAGCAGGACTACCGTAAGTGCATGTACAGCCAGATGGGGATGAACTCTCTCCCCCCTGCACCCATGCAGACGCTACCAGAGACTAAGCTGGGCTTCGGGGCTTATGAAAACCAGTATATCTGCCCTGTTGGCCTTCTCAAAGAGTTGCTGACATCTGATGCAGATGGCAGCAGGGACATGATGCCCTCAAGGGATACACTGGTTTCTCAGGTTGGGAGGGGAGGTTGCTTAATGCCCACTTACAGCAGCCAGAACCCTGTGGTAGGTTTTAACGGAGCAAAAATTATTAAACCTTCTCAGAGTCACCAAATTCCTTATGTAAATCCACGAGCTATACATAGTCATGGTCCTTCAACCTCCCAAGAGTTGAATAGCTGTAACATGATCCCATTGACTAGTATGACTAGTCGCTCAGACGCCTCTCCACAAATAACCAATCTGAGGACATGCATTCACCGTCCACAGGGACACTCCGCATACATGAATCAAGTCTCAACAAGTTACAGCAGCACCAAAGGCTACAGGGAACTAAACTCACTTCACCCACATGTTCATCACCAGGAGCGGCTGCCGAGTGACCTAGACAACATGTCCATTGAGAGGTTTGAATGCGACATGGAGTCTGTTCTCCATGACACTCTCATGGATGGTGGGGCCCTGGACTTTAATTTTGACCCTGCAGGTGGGCCTCATGGGTTTCCCCAGAGGCTAAAGACCAAGACACACAGCTGGGTGTCAGGCTAGAATGGTTCATCACACACAGGTGAGATAGACAGTCTGTCAGTAATCTCCTCTCAGTATTTCTTATCCATGGTTATTTTCCACACTGTCACACAGGTTGATTCAGCAACACACTCTCATCTTAATGTGGAAACAGAAAATGCAAAGCGGTGACTCCCTCTAAAGTATCTCATATAGTGGTATTTACAAAAATGTATATCATAAGTTATGTATGTTGGATAAAGAAATAAGATTTTCTACTTCTCAGTATTGACACAACTAATTGAGAGACCAGTTCACATTTGCACAAGCCTTATGTACAATCTCAATCTATCTCAAACTGGAAATATGTATATATTTGGTTTTTTTTATTTGTGTATAATTTTTTATTTGTGTATGTACAAAGTGTTGCATATTAACATTAGTTAAAACCAAATTTCTAAATAATAGAGATGTTATTTCCATTGACTAACCGGATCTGTTCAGGAATATATTATAAAAGAAGCCCCAATAAATTCACAAGTATTCTGAATGGACACATATGTATTTATACAAACACGTGCAAACAAACACTTACTTGCATGTTCCAAAAGTGATCAGTTTAAGTATGAGGTCATGGTGTCGGGCTTGTTAAAAATATCTCCAAGCCACTCGTTTTTACTCCCTGGCCGGACATTCAATGATGTATCCATGTAGTAGTTGCCTTGGTGCCTTAAGCGTCGGCCATTATAAAAAGTCATGCCAGAGAGGGAAAGATTTGGCCATCTGCCAAGCGGTTTGCTAATTCTTACTTTTAATTTTCTGAATAACCAACTAATTGTAATTGTGGAACC
>JAUMTR010000006.1:7138969-7230373 GCA_032270685.1 Microctenopoma stevenorrisi
GTATGATATAACCTAGTTTGAGGGCCCCCTTGGAATTTTTTGCCTGGGGCCCCAAGAGACCCTTGCAGCGCCCCTGACTAGGAAGCTGCTTGTTCAGCTACAGTCTAAGAAGGTCCTTGACTAAATGGATGAGCAGTGTGAGGAGGATGAGGAGAATGCAGTGTTACAGTGAATACAGTGGTAGCAGTAAGACTACAGCGGCTTTAACTTTAGTGGATCAGTGGAAGTCGATGACATTGTTGTTGAAGCTGCAGAATAAGCTAGTCAGTTACTAGTTCAGTGGGTTGCTGTGTGAGAGTTATGAGTTATGATGATGCTATAGAGGCTTTTTTTTGCCATGCTGCTAATGTGGGACTGAGAATGGAAACAGGTATTGTTTTGTTCAGTTATTCTGTCAAATCTGAAACACTATTCATGATGTTGCAATAACATTCTATACATGGATCCAGATAATTTTGGTGATCTAATCTCAGTAATTTTTGGATTGGTATTTGTGTGTAGTACAGCTGCTCATGTGCCTCTGATAAGCAAACTCTGATCACAGAAGTATAGTGGAGAAGTAATTTCTCTCACCTTCTCTCTCTTCTCCCTTTCTCCCTCTCCCTCCCTCTCCCTTCTGTTTTTTATATACGCCGACCTCTACTGTATGTACCCCTGTCATCACACTGCAGAGTGCTGTGGAAAGCTCAAACGGCATCAGACAAGGTGAGAATGATTCCGTTTTCTATTTCATGCTGAGTGTGCAGAGAGGATAAAGATTGAACCGTGTCACACAGAAAGATCTTTTTTCTTTCGTATATTCTGCGCTAAATAATTGGTTGGTTTGGCAGAACATCCGAAGCAGCACTAAAGCAAATATTTAAATGAAGGTGAGGAAAGGTTTGCATCAAGAAAACAGAATATAGCTGCTTTATGTATTTTCCTAAGATATTTAATACAAGTAAGAAAAAAATCAGATGTGTCCTTTAGAGCGGTTAAACACGAAAATGCGTCAGTGTTTGCAATTTACCAGTGAAGTTCATCTCTTTGTAGTGTAAACAGTGAGGTTGAATTCTACCCATTTGTTTAGTATTATGTTACAGTGACTTTTCTTCAATAACCTCTGTGGGTTTATAGAAGAGCTGCCGAAGTATGATATTCATTTCTTTGAAATATGACACCTCTTTTTGTAGCAGTTGGGTCCTGCTGTACAGTAATTAACTGGCGTGAATCTGTTCTGGCTCTGACTAATTTAACTCTTTTTTTCAGGAAAGTTGTGAGAATGTTTCTCCTTACCACAGTTTTATTTTTTGGTAAGATTATTGATACATTATTTTACATAAGCCTAATTGTTAATAATACAAATCTCATAATGCACTTCCTTTAATTTATCTTAAAAATAAATGTTTGTGAGTTTGAGAAGCACACAGAAAGTTTATAAGTTAGTGTTGCTGATCATTTTGGTAAATGTCCAATAATTTCTTTGTTATCATACTGTATATAGGCTTGGCATCAGCCCAGAAGGTGATTCAGTTGACCTACTGCTCAGTAAAAGTAAATGATCTCAGAATGGATTGTAAATATTCGCTTCCGACCGAGTCGCCGGAACCATTTTGCAAGTACACACAGGGCGAAAGACTTCTTGACACCACCGACCCAAACGAGAAGCAGCATGCCCCATTTAGGAACCGCGCCAGAGTTCGCATCTTTTCAGGCAACTACTGTCGCCTGCTGTTTAAAAACCTACCTGACGGCAAGTCCAACTTCACCTGCAACATCAAACAGCCTGACTCAATCACAGCGCTCAAAACATCAGTGGTTGACAAGAGTAAGATGCTAATGTTCACGAACATTGTTTATCACAGCTGTGCACATTCTGTTGTGTTGTTTTACACACACTAACTTGCATAATTTGCATTATTTTTTCTTATCGCAGAGCTCCTCCTCCCCTGCTCAGCGTGGAGTGTCCTATTACAAAGCTGCAGTGGCCTACTGCTGACCTTGATGACACTTTCCATGCTGCTGGAAATTCACTGGCTGTGAACAAGGCGCCAATTTGCTGCATACATTAACAGCTACCCTCAAATCATCTGATGACTGCTATTGGACGGTTCACATGCTGTGCACAGTACATATCATGTATCATAAGTCTGACTGAATGTGCATGTAGCATATATTCTACATGTACTGTATGCTCCAGTTCAGCATACTCTACATCATACTCTCAATACTAAGCACACGCACTACTGCGTACACTATTCTGCAGTATGCTCATATAATCAGTTGTTGACATATACTGTACAAATCTTTGCTAGCTACATTTTTGACAGGGTGATGAGTAAAAAGGATGAATATGACTTTCTCCTAACACTAAAAGTCTATATTCTGTACTATTTAATAACAAAATATTTAATAATTTTAGCAATCTCTTATAAAGTAATGAAATAAACTGAGCTTTAGTCTAAAGTCATAAATAGAAGATGAGAAAGACACTTAATGAACACGGCAACAGGACAGTAGTGACTCGACAGCTCAGTATTATTGCTTAGTTACATTAGTGGTTAAGGTGGGCAGTGTATTTTTCACCTGACTATAATGTGTCCCTTGTGGCTGCCAAATTATGAGGGCAGATAATAGAGCTGACCTTCCCTACAAAGGTCCACTGGTGTCTGCTGTGTTGCCTCTGCTGCTGTGACGTGTGTGTGTGTGGGGGGTATAGCAGAGACAGCTTTGGCAGTGTTTAGACTAAAAAGCAAAGAAACAAATACTTTAAAACCGTTAAAGTAATGTATGCATGAGCAATAGAAACTCCTCTGTTCTGGTGAGACAATGCATAAAGTCCCTCTAAGATTGTGACAAAGATTTTGCCTTTCACTTGTGCCTGAGACACACAATGTGTGTTCAGTTTAGGCTTGTTATCATAAATATACAGGATGTCTCTGACTTTTATCAGTTAAAGTGGTGATGCTCTTTATTCTGTCCTGGCTGACAGATAGCAAACTAATTTGAAAGAACCAAGAAATTGGACTGAAGTTTACTGAATCGCCTTTTTGTAAAACTGCAATAGAAATAAAATACACATAATGTTACAATTGAAATTAAATATATGCAACAACACTGGTCTGTTAACACAGTAAACAGCAATAATGGCTTGTACATAAACAGCATATAACACAATGAGGCTCGACAATGGACTTAGTTCTCCAAGGAAGCCTCTTGCTAAGGGTTAACTTTGCATTTAGCATTAGTGTAAGCATGTGTAGGATGGTTTTTGTGACTTGGTGGAGCACCTGTAGCCTGTGCTTGACACTGAAAGGGCGCATTAAAGCCACAGTAGCTCAAATTACCAACATACTATACTATACTATCTCCTCTGGCATAAGTAAAAACATCACTTAGTCTAAGATCACCCTAATTACCCCTTGGCTCAGAGTCTTCACAATGACCCTACAGACCTTGATGTCTGAGCTGGCAATTGTCTTAACTGTTCGTCCAAAGGGCCACTCGTTATGTGGGGATGCAGCAATTTTTCTCTGCTTGGCAGATGCTTTTATCTAAAGTGACTTACAGGGAGCTAGTGCTGGGTGTCTGACTCAGGGACACACCTGGTAGAGGATGGACTAGAAGTCAGAGAGGGTTTTAAACCTACGACCTTCTGCATCCCAGTCTGACCCATTGAGCTACCAGGTCATGTCTTGCTTGAACGATGACGTTCAAGCAAGATAAACGTCATACATCCCACCTTCTAGAGGAAGTTCTTGATCTCAGAGTTGTCTTCGGTGCGGCTTGATAGCTCAGTGGGTAAAGCATTCGCCTTCCAACCCAAGGATGAGCGAGTTTGATTCCCAGTCCCACCTGGTTATATGTCGAGGTCCTTGGACAAGACACCAATACCCCCTAGTAGAGCAGACACAGGTCTAGCAGCTGTCCAAACAACAATTTCCTCAAGGTAAAGTATTCATTATTATTATTATTATTATTTACATCAAGTTCTCTCCATGTACCAATGAAGTTCCTTGCCTCTATCTGACCTTAGGTGTTTGATGGGTCCATTTATTGATAGAAAGTTTCTCAAGGCATTGATGAAGCTTGAGGTCAACATGGATTCAAAAACTTTGAGATGCACAGCTTTTGTACTTAGACCAGCAAGACTATCCTCCCTCCTACTATCCAGACATCTCTGTGACATTACAACCTTGGTGTGCTTTCACCATAATGTCGGACTAGGAGAGTGGTAACATGATGACCAGCTGGTATTATGAGTGAATGTCTCTCATGGTCTTGTCTCAATTTGCCCTATGTGTCCGACTTCCAAGTCTAATCATTCTACTCTTGATTTGCATTGTCAGTGAAGCTTTGCAAGGGGACTTTGGCAGCGAACTCTAGAACCCTGCGTTAAGCATTTCAGCTCCCTTTTGTACACACCGTCCTGCACAGCCTTGAAGATTCCCATCTTTGCTTGAAAACGCTCCGTGGTGAGCGGCTGACTGCATTCAGTCTCTGAATGAATGAGACTCGAAATGCCTCCTACTAAACTTTTCCAAACAGAGATGCATCCATCCAGTAGAGCCTTGAATGCAAGCTACCTGGTTAGCTAAATAGATTGAGAACCTACGCGCACCAGCTTGATGCGACTGTCTGTAAAGAACCTGACCACTTGCAACTCTATATTAATCTATTTTGAGTTTGGATTATATCTGACAACTTGAGAACAAAGACTGCTGTGCAAAACTCCAGAGGAGGTACAGTGTGTGTTGGGTAAAGAGCAAGCTTTGATTTTCCCATTACAAACTCTACATGCCATCTTCTGCCATCTTTCAGAATCAAGGACACGCAAGTAGGCTACAGCAGCTATCGCTAAAGTCAAAGTGTCTGCAAAAACTGGAGACTGGAATGTATGCTCTCTGAATTCAAACCTTTTCAAGCTCAACTATGGAGTCAGTCCATGCCTAGGTGTGTCCCACTCATAGTGTTCTGAGAAAATGTTTCTCATCACTAATGCTTTGCCTTGGAACATGGCGGGAGAAGCGAATTCAAGTGAATGATAAAGATTATTATGGACAGCAAGCCTCTACAGGTAAATGGTTTAACATCTCTTGATACTCTGAAGGTAAAACTGTCAGTGTGGAATTTCCATCTTAAAGCCAGACTCTTCTGGAGGGGAAAGGGGTTCGCTCCCAAATCCAGCCCTTGAAGTCACTTGCTTGTTCTTCCACAAGAAAGGCCTCCATGACTTTTGAAGTCTATTTGAAGGCTATTTGAAGCATCAAGCCTTAAGTTAGACTCAGTCACCAGGATCTTGTTGACTTGTCGCTAGCTCGATCAATAGCTCCAACCTCCTTGTTCAACGAGGCAAGTCCATTGTCAAATTAACATTTTTAAAGATGAAATGCTTTGCAGCTTCACCGTGTTCAGCTTTTCCAAGTACAGCAGCTTTCCTCATACCATATGTGGAAAGCTCTAACATCATCTTCATATCACAGTAACACAAAACAACAAAATAATCACTTGCAAACATACCCATTGTTGGTTCCACTCCAAGCCTCAGAGAGCTAGCTCTCTATGGTAGAGTACTTGTAGCCTCTGCATGAGATTGGTCCCAGTTGTTAAAGCCAAAGTAGCTTACATTACCACCAGGGAAAAGCCCTTTTAGACACTGGCAGTAGTCAGAACCAGGGCAGTCTCTGAGTTAGTGGGGGCCCTATGCTATATAATTTCGAGGGCCCTGTTTTGAATCGATGCAACAAACTGTTTTAAAACAAATGTATCACAAAGGTATTTACTCAGGAATGATCAAATGAAATGGTCATGCGGCCCTATGCATCTGCATAGTTTGCATAGCGCAAAAAAACTATGAAAGACAGAACACTCTTTTTTTTTTATTTACACCGAATATGCTTTTTATGATGTTTTCTCTGAGAGTGTAATGGATTTGTAGCCATGTATATAGTTAAATAAGTTGTGTATAGCCAAAGCACAATTATTTAAATGCACTGACAATTATTGCTGTACTATGTACTCTATGATGACAATAAATTGAACAGAAAAAGTAACAATATCAACTGAGAGGAACAATACTTAAATCAGACAAGATTAAATATGGAACTGAATGAATGACTTCTCTGTTACCTTTGTTGTCTGATTACTCCTCATTTGTGTGAGACACAGTGACAAAAGAGAGTGTTTAGGTGGAAGAAACACTCGGTGAATAGAGACAAAATGGCAATCTGCTTATGACCCCAAAGTTATATGTCACTTTGGACAGACGTGTCTGCAGAATTATTAAATGTGATCAAAATGTATACCGAATGGTTTATGCATGAGGCACGTACCTTGAGACACTGTCATACGGAAAGTGTTGCAGCTGTAGGCAGGTGGCCACGCAGGCAGGCAGGCTAACAAGGCTGTAGGGTCATAAGCAAAACTTAACAACAGTTGGTGTGTGCTAATGGGGAGTACCAATAGCATCCTTGATGAGTAGGTGTAGAACAGATGAGTGAGTGGGCAGAGCTGGGTGGAGACAGGTGCTTCAGTGGGAAACAGAACAAAGGTATGCAGATGAAGTGGGGGTTGGGCCTGATACAACTTTAGAGTGAAATTAACAACAGCTTGGCAAGAGCAACATGACTGAAACAGTGTTCTTGAAACTTTTCACATTTTGGTTACATTAGAATTACACCTACAATTGCAAAACCATGGGCATTAATATGATGCTGCCCTTATGCCTCAGAAAAGCTGCAGGAATTTGGTCCATTTTAGCAACAGTTGGTGGTGGTCAATTCCTGCACTGATGTTCGGAAAGAAGGCCTGACAAGCTGTGTCCTAGTTCTGAGACCAAAGTGTACGCATTAACAAAAATATTATTTTGTGTCAACCTATGACAAATCAACAAAGAAAAACTGATAAATGAAAGCACATTACGTGTCCAGATATGTGAATACTTTTAGCCACATGATAGAACTTAACACCTACCAATAGAGTTTTTCTTTATATAATAATGTCCTGACGCGTTAACGTTTTCAAAGTTATTTTTAACTTTAAAACGTTTACACACTGTTTTAACAAGTTCTAACACAGTTTAGCCATCATGTTGCCTAATTATGAGCTTGCATTCTTTATTTACAAGCACATACTGTATTATGTGATAGATATTAATGCATGGCTACTGCTTGTTTAGGCAATCCGGTACCTTTACGCTATGCAGTGTGGATAGGGACACAATATAATAAATGTAGGAAGCATTTAAATAGCAATTTAAATGTGTCATTAATTCACACATCATCTGTTAGATATTTAAAAAAAGTCTGATAAGACGGCTAGCTGCACTAAGCCAAGTAATTCAAACAACCTACGCACACGCGCTTTCTGCTGTTTGTCAAAACCACAAGGTGGAAACCTCCAATAAATTCAATAAATTCCACATATTCAGTATCAGTCACTCCTGGTTTAATATCAGGTTTAGAAAGTCTCTCACCAACCTGTTAGCAACTCATTCAGATGCTCTGGAGAAAAGCAGCCCCAGCACTATGTTTGGAAACAGTTCCTGAGTCCAGACCAATCATCTGTCTAGTAAACAGTGTAAGACCTGCCCACTGAGTTTGATGGGTAAATTGTGACAGGTTTATTTATTTCACAGTGTGCAGCAACACAGACTCTAAAATAAACAGACAGTGAAAAAATATATATTCCTTTTTTAAATATCTATATAATATCTAATAAATTATATGTGAAATAATGTAGTTATTTGATTTACTTGGCTTAGTGCAGCTAGTCGTCTCATCAGACTCCTTCTACTTGCCTTTAGTACTGCACTACTACGCTCTCAAATTATACATCAACAGCACAGGTTTTTCATTTAACTGGTATGATGACAAATTCATAAATACAATTCCATTGAAGATGAACATATATTGTGGCCTATATTGATGTAAATATGATGTAAATACTGTATATTTGTTGTTGAACATAAGTGGTAATAGAAAATGAAACTTTAAACATTTGCCAAATCAGATTACCCTAATTTACTTGTTATAATTCACTTACCTGTTGCACAAAGACATGTAACTTTGTTCAATTTACATGAGCTGTGTGGTGGTTATAACTGCTGTCTTGGAACAAACCCTGTCTGGTTTTATTTGGGTATACTTCCTCCCTCAGTCCAAAGATGTGCATCTAGTTCCATGGCAGCTGTGATTGACCCAATCACTCAAAAGGAAAAGTGGTTAAGATAATAGATGGATTGACATGGATTATTAGCTTTTTCCATCCAGGAATGTCTGACAACAGCACATTCAGGTTGTGAAACAAGCCTAAGAATATAATAAAACTAGTGCTATTATTGAAAAATACACTTTACTTAACTGACTGCTATTTAAGAATCCAAATTCAATGAACTTGAAATTAAATGTTGCACTTGTTTTTATTATTCAATATAGTTCTTTAATTTTTATTGCAGTTTTAAATAAGACATCTACCACTGCATAGACTTCGAATCTCATAGTACTGATAGCCACATTTCCTTCAATATGTCTCAAGGAAGTTAGTCCTCACATTGAACATTGTGGTTTACTTTTGTTTTTAAATGTGTGGGTTAACAGGGTTTTTTAACCATTTTTTTAAAAACATTCAAAACCTACATATACAATAAGTTGTTGCTGAAAAGTATCTCTGACTCATTATTGGAAATATAGTAAAGACGGAATTGAAAGTGATGACACAAACATCTACTGAGAAACTGTGGTGTCAAAGGGGGGCCGTAACATTTGTCAACTTGAAAGAGCTAACTGTGCTAAAATTTAAAAGTGAATCTGACGTAGAGATCTTTAAACCTGAAAAAATATCATTATATGAGACGATTTTAAATAGTTTTTTTTTAAATCTGAGAATTTATTGAACTTTGTTATTCAAACTTTTCTTCTTCCTTCTGTCCTTATAGAAAATCGTCTTCCACATTAAACCCAGCTGTCCTGTGTCGGTGTAAATATTGCTCGGTGATGCAGCACGTCAGGGTTTATTGTTCGTGGAAACGCTCTCTCTGTTGGTATTGGTCGAACCTGTTTTTCCGCTCTGACGTAACCAGCACACCTGAGGGAAGTTGTTAAAACAGGAAGCTACCGAGCCTTAACTCCAAAGGTGAGTGCGTTCTGCTGTGGTCGCTGCAAACGTAGTGGCCGAGGAGTTGGTCTTAAATTATCGAAGAGATTCTGTTCTTTCAGCGCAAATAGCATTTTAATGTGATCTTTTTTAGTTTATTCCAAAGTTTTGCTGAAGATTGACTCCGTAGTGCTACGAACTAGGACCAGACTGTCCGACATGTTTGTCAGAGGGCTGGTTTCGGTGGCTTTGTTCTTCGTGACAGCAACAGGTGAGTGCTTTTTGGCGTTTCTTGTTTTATCTTCAAAAGAAGTTAAACTTAAGTATTTATTTCTTCACAGTTTAACCAAACAATATTAATAGCAATTTAGCGCATAAACATTAAAATGACTGTTTATTGTTCACTGTATCATTTAGTATCGTCGTCACTACCAGGACCTACGAGTCTTGGAAACAAATTGTCTGTGCTCTGTCGTTGGTGATATTGTTTCTGTGACGTAAATTCAAAATGTGACCATAAGTTAATATAGTGTTAGAACCTGTAGTTTGAACCCTTTCATACGGAATAGTGTTTCTTTATGTGATGCACCCAGCAGAACTGCGCAGAACCAATAGCTACAAACAAACGAAGGACAAGATGCATTGTTTCGTTGTTCATAATAAAAAAAACGTATCACCACATAGGTGGGAAAAGATGTGGCACGTAGTTTCCCATCTTTAGAGTGCCTTTTAGACATAGATGGGCAAATTTATAATGATATATCCGCAAACGAAGCTGCATCAGCACTGAACACAATGAAAGACCTGAAAGTGTTCTACTGTGCCTCTTGTGAACTGTAATATGGTCGATGTGTGTGAACACATCTAGGGTTTTTAGCTTTTAATTCAGTTGTCCGTACAGTAGCTCGTCAGATACTTATGTTCACAAGTTCCATTGACACTGATCATATAATTAAGGCATTTTAATTTTATTTGTTAAGACAGATGAACTACTATTTGCAGTGAGTAACCTCCACTTATGTCTTAGTTGTTGACCACCAAGGGGATATTTTAAAATGCTCATGTCATCACTTGTGTCATTACATTATAGTCTTGCAGTAGTGGTCGATTACTCTCGTCACGTGAGCTACATTATCCGTTTTGTGGTAACTATCAAATTTTTAATTTGAACTCGGTGAAATACCAACACAGACAATATGCCAGCACCACTTGAAGGATATGAGGAGTTTTGCGTTAATTTTGCTCGACATTTCCTCAGAAACATTCTTGTTTGTTCATCAGTGCACCTGTAGCAAACAAGAAATGAACAATGGTTGACTGACAGCGCACAGTTTACGATTCAGAAACATACAGTTTAGCTTTAAGCTGAGTTTAAAACTCTATCTAATCTACATGTATTCCCCTCATTTTACTTTAAAGATAATTTATTTCAACAACCCTGAAACTTGCTTGTGGAATTCTCTGGTTTCACTTTACCTTATCTCACTCTACCCAACCAGAACTGTGACTGTGCTGCCTTATCTCAGCTGAGACTGCTTCTTTGTGAAGCAATAGTCGTTAACGTATTCACCATAAAAGTGTCATTTATCAATTTCATTTATACACTCAGGTATTTTATTACCCTGGATGTAACTTTAAACGCTTGCTATATTTATATTATTGTTTTTTTGGTAACCTTTGGTGGTGTGTACAAACAATGAGTCAGCACTCGGGTGATGATTAACTTACTCCTGTTTCTGCTCTTTGTAGCTGAAGCATTTAATGGTTTGTCAAACATCAAAAAGTAGTTGTTAAATAGACTAACCCCGAATATTTAACATTAGTGATTTAATCAGTTAGTTTTTGTTATAGTAGTCCAATTCTGAGGCACTTGGGATACTCTGTTTCAGTCAGTCTGTTGAGTTTCACTCGAGAGTTTACTTCCTTGACCACACCCTGAAGGCTTGAGAGCATGCTCTAAATATTTGGCAGGGAGTGTGTTGTTCAATAGTCATTTTATTGTTCTGTGATATTTGTGAAGATTTCCTGTCATCCTGGAGAAGCTGCTACTATATGAGATAAGATGCAGCTTTACACTTATGCAACAACTTTTAACCTCAATTATAATTCATGTGATAATTTTTTACTCAATAACTCATAAAGTCCTCTCCATCCGAACTGCTTCGCCCCAGCCTTTGCTCTGCCAGTTTACATGTCTACTGCTCCTTGTGTTTAGCCTCATAAATTTTAGAACATAGTGTTCCTGTGTCTCTTCCTACACAGCCTTGTTCTCAGACTTCCAGCCCGGAAGTAACATACTGTATCTTAACTGCTTTGAAAGCATGGAACTGGTATTACTGCTTCTGCATACACTGCTCCTGCAATCATTGAGTAAATAGGGATAATCGCCATGTCTGTCAAGACTAAAAGCAATAGCCACAATACAGCCACTTTAAAATTGTGATGAGTATGTGTGTCCTAAATGGACTTAAGAGAAAATATTACCCCAAACAATGACTGAATCGGTCTTAAAACTACTCTCTTAAAAAAGTTAAGCGTTCCTGTCCTATATAGTATAAATATTGTGTAAATAATGTTTTCCTTTTGCTTTACTCTTATGTTTACAGAATGCCCATTGTTGATATATTTAATATAAGATATATAAGATTGGTTCAGTAAATACAAGAATTTATTATAAGTCTAATTGTTTTTCTTCTGTTTGTCCAGGTGTAAGCAGCTTTTCAGTTACTACCGACACTTCGAATGTGCAGGTGAAGGAGAATGATGGTGAGTCCTCAACTACTCCTGAAATCTGAATGTACAAGATACACAGGGAAACATGATGAACAAATTAATAAATTCCATCAGCAAATTGTCTGCTAAACACTTTTAACCAATATAATATATAGTTGCACAATAGATGAGCAAGCTGTACATTTTTATCTGTAATTTGTGAGAAGAAGAGACTTTGGGACAAATGAAACTTCTGTTATTTCAGGGGGTGACCTGCATTGCAGCTATTCTGCGGACTTTGGTTCAAACGTTAGAGTTGAGTGGAAATTTCAGGACTTAAAAGGCACACAGTCGTATGTGATTTATAATGGGAAGCCCACAGGTGAGTAGGTTAATACTTCTTTTTATTTATATGTATTTTGTATCTCCAGTAGGATTTATTTTTTTACCTCCGTTGCTACTTTCCATACCTGGCAGACACTTTGTCAGTTAACAATATATACAAATTTCATTTGTAGTGTCTAGTGGGTCTACATTATTCCCTGATTTTCATAACAGTCATAGATAAAGTCTGTGTCCCCTTAGTCCTGTTATTTAATGCTGCAACGCTTCCACAGGACCATATGAAGGCAAAGTGACACTATATAGTAACTCAAATTTGAGATTCTCCAAAATGACCCGCCAGGATACTGGAAGGTATGACTGTGAAGTGTCTGGCAACCAACAGTATGGAGAAGTCAGTATGCAGGTGACTGTTCTGGGTAAGGATATTTTTTATATATATACTTTCTGTACTGTAGTGAATGCTGTGTTCTACCGTACATTGGTAAACTGTCTGAAAACCAAACTTTATGTCCCACAGTGCCTCCATCCCCACCTGTTTGCAGGGTCCCCTCCACCGTGACAACAGGCACGGCAGCTCTCCTGTCCTGCTTTGACGGTAGTGCATCACCTCCACCTACATACAATTGGTACAAAGATGGTACACTCCTGCCTGCTGATCCCAGCACTATTGCTGCCTTCAAGAATCAAACCTACAGGCTGAATACAAATAATGGCAACCTGGTCAGCTACAACTCATTACTTTGCACCATCTTGACTATGATAGCTGTACGTCTCATGGCATTTAAAACTAAATATTGTCTGTCTCCTCAGGAGTTCCCTATTGTAAGCAAGATGGACTCAGGTCAGTACTACTGTCAGGCATCCAATGTTGCGGGTCCTCCTCAGAGCTGTAAGGCCATCGCCATGGATGTCCGTGAGTATGCATTAGTATTAGCTGATTTGTTTTTTCTTTGAAAGAGAATTACATGAATGACGAGAAGGCTATTTATTACTATTTTTATATTCCTCCACTTCAGCTAGTAAACACCAATATGTGTTTTGTTTAACCCCCAGGTGACCTGAACGTTGGAGGAATTGTTGCTGGGGTAATAGTGTGTCTGCTCCTGCTTATTGTACTGGGACTTGCCATTTGGTACGCCTACAAGAGAGGATTTCTGCCCCGTGAGTTACTACTATTACTATTCTAGCATTTATTATGTTCATCAGTATTTTGATACTCAGCAGATCAGTCCAGAAGTCTTAGACCTCTAAATAGTAAAGTTGTTGAACTAAAAGTCTCTGACAGTGACTGTGAAACACCCCTCATGGAAACATGTTATTTAATAATCGTTAGCGCCTAGATCCTACAATATAGTATGCAATAGTAGAGTACGACACATGGATAAGATGCACATATGTTTAGATTTAATGCAGCTTGGACTCTGAATATCTGACGACTTATATGTATAACAAATAAATGTCCACAAATCTCCATGGAAAAGTAAAGTAAAGTTGTCAGCAATCTTATTGGTACAGTGCAAACAAAAGCTAATTTTACTCTTAATTGTGCCAGTTTGCCAAAATGTTACCGGATATAAGAAAAAATCCCAACATAAGCAGGGATCTGTGGAAACATTATACTTTTTGTTTACATAGTTCAGAGACCTCAGATTCTTAACACTAAATGGCTGTAGAGCTTCTAAGTGCCCGTTATCCACGTTTCTGTCTCTGGGGGGCTCCACTGTGTTTACCATTAAGGACCTCTGCCCTAGAATTGAACAGACGTTAATATCTATTTAAGTCTATATATCTGAAACGTACCCACCCACCTATATCCTACTGACATTATTTCATTTATTCCTGTTACAGAATTGAATGAAAGGTAAGATGATTTTATATTTTATACATATTAATGGATTTTACCAATTTTACTCACTTTTATTTGTAATTACACTACTTTTCTAAACTGTTTTGCTGTATCTAACTATCCGAACATGTCTCTCTGTAGAAAATCAAAGCCCACAGCGGTGTACCAGCCTCAGTCAATGCATACTGGGGACGATGGTGATGTAAGTTTTTTTTTTTTTTTGAAATGACTGAAATGTGTCTTGTTTTAAACAGAAATGAATGTTGGTTAAACATTTGGATTATAATGTTTGATCTGTTTGTTCTCAGGGGGAGTTCAGACCAAAGTCGTCATTTGTGGTATAGTGCGCCAGCAGAAGTCAAGAAGAGGATATTTTTATTGTAAATTGTTTGCAGTGTGTATGTTTCTAAAGATTTTAGTGATGTCTTTTTTTTCCACTTTAATCGTTTGTCTTACAGGAAAACAAACACCTGTCATACCTCTATTTGTTATATAGAGTGAGCTGTGACAAATATGGTCTTATTTTAGCCTCAACCATTAAACCCTTTTTGCTTTTTGTGTGTGTGTGTGTGTGTGTGTGTGTGTGTGTGTGTGTGTGTGTGTGTGTGTGTGTGTGTGCTCGCGCGCACATGTTTTAATGATACTGTATTCTGTGTAAACACAAAGTACAACTAAAAGTAAACAAATGTGTATAAATGTGTTTTCTTTATGATGAAGATCAAGAGAGTTTTCTCTGCAGATGCAGTGTCTTGAAATAACTTCTGAACTGTGACAATCCTTAATTCCTTTCAGTACAACACTTATGTTCTTAATTGTCTTTTTTTTTTGTCCACCCTTAACTATTGTAAAGTAAAATGTTCCTTTTCTACTAAAGTTTATTATACTTGTCTCTTGAAAATGTGTTTCTTTATTTGTAATTTAGAAGTGGGCATCCTCATACTTAAACTAGAAACTAGAAGTTTCAAAGCAACTTTACTTCATCTGTGTGACGTGTAGAAAAGGATGCAAATGTTTAGGTAGATTCTAATGAAAATGTGGTAGATTTAAGATAATGGTTTATAATTTAGCTACAGCGTTGATCTCTACGCTACATAACATATGAATTCAATTTCCCTCAGGTAAACCACTCGGGTAAAACATTTAAAAGGTAAAAATAGCCTCCGTGTTGTCTGCACTGCTTGATTTAGATGTAGATTGATGGTTGTAGCCCTGTATAATTGGTTAATAAAACTTTTGATGTTAAATTTGTTCGAAGTACTATTCGATTTAGTAGAAATATTCTGACAAGGATATCTTTAAGCTTTTCATTTGGTATCCATGATTAAATAAATATTGCTGCCTGGCTCTGATATATGCTTTATCTTAAAGACGCTTATTATATCCCAAGGTTTATTACCTTATGATTGAAGTAAGACTTTTATTTCATGAAAATAACATAATGTGGTCTGGTAGCTCAATGGGTTAAGCATCAGACTGGGATGCAGAAGGTCGCAGGTTTGAAACCCCATCTGACTCTAGTCCAACCCCTACCAGCTGTGTCCCTTAGCCAGACACCCAGCGATAGCTCCTTGTAAGTCGCTTTGGATAAAAGAGTCTGCCAAGTAAAGTATTACACTGCTTGTAGTTCATTACACTTCTCAGTTCAAAGTGAGAAACTAAATATACTGTACAAAGATTATACTGTAAAACTACCAGCTATGGGCGATAAAGTCAGATTCTACCAGTCCCTGATGTCCCCCCTAACACAAAATAACTTAACTTAAACAAGAAAAATGTGACTGTATTCAAAATTTACCACTCTGAGGTTGCTGTGGCAACTACTGATGGCTTGCCGCCCTCCTGGTTGTGCACTGCGCATGCGGGAAAAGTCGACACCCACCTTCGCAGACAGGAAGTGTGAACAACTTTTTCCCCTCTCCAACCCTGCTTGCCCCGTGTTCATCATAGTGCGTCACCTGGCCCGCTGGGTTTTGGTGGAGCTAAGAACCGTACGTCTGAGCGACTCTACCGTGTGAGTTACTTTCACTTTTACCCCCCATTTTGCGTGATTTCCTGTCCTCTCCCAAATAGTGCACTGTCCCTTTAACAGAAAAAAGGCCACGCAGTTGGAGCTTCACTCTTTCAGTGGCCGAACCTCCGCTCACTCATGATCCATTCATAAATAAGACATCGTGTGGAAAGGAAGCCCACATCTGATTTTTCATTCAGCGGACCGGATCCGAGGGTTGAGCAGGAACCAGACATGTTCACCTCGGTCGGGGACTGTGAATCGGGGGCACGGCTGAGAGCGTAGAAGTGACTTCCCATGGCTGACCCTCCTGCTGATGGTTTTGACTTCATGTGTGAACCGTGAGGAGGCAGCTCGATCCAGCTCACAGCATTTTTTAAACCACAAAAAAATGCTCGTTTGCTCGCAAGGTTTGATGCTGTGTTTGCGCTTCCGCTTGACACAAGTCACCCTGGTTTAAATAGTCTACCGCTTCCATCTTTCTTTTTTTAATCTCTTTTTTAAATAAATGAAAATACACCAGAGGAGCAGAGGAGCTGACATACCGATGGAGCAGTGAGTTATGGCAGCAAAAGAGGACCTTTATGCCAAAGTGACGCCGCGGAGGCAGCGCCAAAGCCGGCCGTGCACCATCAAACATGGGTCCACTCTGGATGTGCTGTTGTCCATGGGTTTCCCCAAGACCAGGGCGTGAGTAGCCTACACAGAGACACACACACACACACACACACCAAGCCACTGTAGCCTAATGATCCTCAGCAACACCAACCTTAGTCGGTCTTTACCGAACTTCCCGTTATCTGTGTCACTGCACGTTTCATTATCAACATCAGCAGCTGATAGAAAGCATCTCCACAGCTGAAGGCAGGCGATGCCTGTCAGCTGTGCTCTGTCCGCGGGTCTGAACCGCCAGCTTTTGCTCTTCTATCTACAGCCACATTTCACTTTGATCACTTTTAGTGTGACACTTTGTTTAACTGATCAGACCTAAACTACATTGTTCTTGTTCCATTGTCACTGCTGTTATTTTTTTTAAGGCAGAGGCAGAGAAAGTATTTTGACCTTTGTAATTACTCCGTGCTTTCCTTTCCATAAACCAGTTTACAACTTTTCTTTCTATATAGACTTAAAATCATATCTAGTAACTAGTAAACTTAATAGTAAAGGTAGCAGTTAAATAAATGTAGCAGAGAAGAAAATACTCAAGCATATATATGGTCTATGAATTGTAATAAAAAAATTGTATCTGACCAACAGTCCCAAGCAAGAAAAAACTTTTTGTTTATAATACTTTACTTTACTTGACTTTACTTTGCTTGGCAGACGCTTTTATCCAAAGCGACTTACAAGGAGCTAGCGCTGGGTGTCTGGCTCAGAGACACACCTGGTAGGGAATGGATTAGGAGTCAGACGGGGTTCGTACCTGCAACCTTCTACACCCCAGTCTGACCCCTAATCCATTAAGCTACCAGGCCGCATAAATAGACAAAAGTTGCAAATCTTTAGTTTGAAAAAGCTGGATCTAGGGAATGTTTGGTATTTTTTCTTGAAATTTGACATAAATAATGATTTAATTGTCTAAATGATTCGGTTATGTAGGTTTTACTAAGTTGGTGAACAGTCCAAAACGTGTTTTTTTTATCCTGAGCAGATATCTCAAAGGTCATCAGAGCTTTCATCAGACTCCAGTGTTTCCGCTGACAAAATGACTAACCGTTTTTTTAAGGTACATTTACAGACTTGCATATATTATTGATGACAGCCTAAAACATTTTTGCTTGTGGCTATAAAATTATAATGCAGTAGAATAATTTAGTGACTTTACCTCAATGTCTGTCTGGTCTGATATCAATTAGGGCATAGTATAGGAGAAAATACAATTTATTATAGAATATATAGTAGTTACACACAGTTCGGCTGAAAGTGCATGGTGTTGAAAAATTCTAATTAACTAATGTTTAATAAAATTCGAACGGATGTAAATACCAGAAAGACACGTGTAATACTTTGTCTAATGTTATAGAAGGTATTTGTGATGAAGCCACAGTTTATCTCCTGCTCTACAGGTTTCACGATCACCTTTACTTGTCTGTAGCTTGCTTAAGTGGTGGAAACATATACACCTATACACCTACTATGGTGAACATAGTGGACGATTTAGCTGTTGAAAGAGGTAGAGCTGGAGGTGATCAAAACAAAGCTAAACGGACATGAATCAGTAGATGATGAGTAGAGTGTATGCTTGTGCATTTGCTGGATGCTGAGCTGAAAAAAGTAATAAAAATGTATTAGTGCTTACAAAACTGAGAGCAATGCCTGTGGGCATTCCTGGGATCACTCAGTAGGCAATAAATACTTATTGTATTGGACTTAACATTTGCCAAGTCGAAACAAACACACGTCCAGATGGATGCTAATGTTTCTCTATATCTGACAAATGAGTAAACAGGCAACTGTTTGCTTACATATATGTCATAATAACTTTATAATGGATAATGGATACATTTGGATGATTGATTTGTCATAGTGCAGATAGCTTTGCTAGAAGATACAACAACTGACTGCAATTAGCAATATTCAGATTTTAGAAGAATGAGTAAACTTTAACCTTTAGCCTAAACTTTTGTAAACTTTATATGTTTGTTGTTTGTTTTCAGTATTCAACCATTTTACTCAGATATTTCACACTGCAGTGAAATATCTACAAACTATTTGCATATTTTGCTATTAGGCCTTTGCTTAGATGTTAGTGGGCGAAGAAGAAGGAATAATAGAAAAATTGTTTATCAGTCATAGCTTCAGGGAACAAGGGCTTCATTGTGTTTGAGGATTTTTTTCTCAGGCTGTACAGAGCAGATATCACACACACACGCACACACACAAACACAACAGCCCTTGTGTTGTATTAATTGGGGGAATTTTCTGCTGAGTCATTCAGGAATTGACCAGCTCCATCAGAAATGAGCTGGGTGGACAGTGCTTTCTGCCTGTCGAATGTTTGTGTCTCTAGTTTCAGAGTAGAGCAGCAAAGTGCTCAATAGGCGGAAAGCAGTAACTAGTTTCTAATGGAATAAGTAAGCTGTCGCCCTTCTTGTCATTTCCTTGTCATGTGTTATTCTTAGCGTCCATCATCCTCACCGAGTCATCACCTCGTCTAACTGGTGCTGCAGCCTGGAATCCAGAAACACTTAGGTCATGAGTTGGTACCCTTTCCTACAGCCAGACACCAAACAGAAAGTTTAAATTCCTCCACAATTATCTAGTTCTGGGTGATTTAAAGGAATTTCTCCTTTAAATCACCCAGAACTAGAATCAACTGGAAACGTAAATGTGAACTATTTTGGTAATTAAATCACCCTACGTCCTGATGCTACTTTATTGTGCAGTAATGTCTTAATATTTGGATTTTGGACTCTTGGTTGATCAAAACAAAATGTAAAAGACAAAAGCTTGACCTGTAGGAACAAATACACAGCAGATTTTCACAATTTCCTTACATTTTGTAGAGGACAATAAATCAGTTACTTAAGATAAATAAAAAATGGGAAAAAAATGTATTTTAAGAATCATAATTGCTTCATCTAAATGCTTGCATATGGGCTTAAATAAAATGTAATGTACATCATAGCTACATAACAAAGTTGATGCTAAATTAATATTATCACTGGCTGCTCTCTGCCCAGCCTGGAGGACATTGTCAACTCTCGCTACCTCAGTTGAGCTGGCAATATCATCAAGGACTACTCTTACACCAGTAATCATCTGTTTGACCTGCTACTGTCAGGCCAACGGTACAGGTCACATAAAACCAGGACAAATAGATTCAGGGATAGCTTCTTTAGCAAAGCTATCGCCGTAGTAAACAACCACATAACCAGATGAACCTGTTAGCCTGAACCACCCATATACTGATTAATGTTGATCATGTGCAATAACAACTTTTATGTGATATTGAATTCCCTCAATAATGCTTATGACACCAGCACTGAACCCAACTCGTGCTGCTACTATGTTAAATGCTACTATTCTGTGTATATATTAGGGAGTGGCACTCCAAATCCGTTGTACCCTGTACAATGACAATAAAGGCAATTCTATTTTCACTACATCATCAGCATCATCCTTATTGTTTGCCAGTTTACTGAGGTGTTTAGACTTTAGTGATTTTAGTTCTTCTCTTGTTGTGTTGGGGCTCTAAAGCAGGTCTCTGCCCGTTGTCAGGGTCTGTTCTAACACCGACTTTGTATCATCACCTACTGAATATAAAAGCTGTAAGCTGTTTTTTCAGTGATTTTTTTTTTGTACCCATGGCTACGTGGAGGGCTACTTGTAAAAGAACAGTCTCTTTTTATTTTTGTTTGTTTGTATGTATGTTTTACTGAGTGGTGATTTCTTTTTTAAGTCATATGTTCTGTGATGTTCCGTAAACTGCACTTCCTCACACATCCTAATTTGATCCAAAAATCTACTTTTTTTCTGATATTATTTTCTGTTCTGTCCTTTTATTGGCCATAACATGAGACTAAAGTTTTATCCAGCTCTGTTATTTATTGTTCCTCGCTTACCTTGGAACAGAGTTGGTTTGCCTGTCTGTGATAAACAGCATAAAGTGTAGAAAATATATGCATCACATCATTGTGAAGAATCCAAGTGGGGGGTCCAAATGGTTTGAGTTCATTGAAAGGGTGGTTTTAAATGGCTAGTGTGAGGTCAAGACAACTGGGGTCACACACCTGAGAAAAAATATATGGATCCTGGGAAAGCAACTTGGCTGAGCAGGTTTAAGGATGTGGACAATCAACCTCTTGCCTTTAGACAAACGAGATGTTAAGTTGTTATGATCTACATGATTTTCATGTCAGTCATGCATGAAGCACAAACTTGCCTTAAAGCATTTATGTTGAAAAAAGGCTAAACTGAAATAGAAGCACATTTGAATGTGATGAGCTTTACACATTTGAGTAGAATCACTCAGGAATAATGCAGCAATTGTGACCAAGGGAAACAGGAAGTTGATGACCGAAATGTACCAGTAACAGTAACTGCAATGACACAGACGGAGGAGGAGAAATAAAGCTTTAAAGCATTTGTGTACTCCTTCTGGTACTAAGAAGATGAAGAAACCTAGAACCAAAAGGACTTACAACAACATTATGAGATATTTTTAAACAATTACAGATGTTTTCACAGTTACGCTATGAAGAAGAAAAAAAGTTTGCTCAAAAAGCCGGCGCTTTATTTGGAGCCTGAAACACATATGTTACATTATTATTTCCCAAACCTTTATTTTTATATATAAGAACCTAAATGTTTGTTTTGTGCATATGGCCATTTTGAAAAACAGCGTAATCTCTTGTTGATTAGGCAGCTGACCAAGTATCAATCATAATAGACTAATCCCATGACAAAACCAACATGATGACATCTGGTAACACGGGTACGTGGGGTAAACTTTTAGCATTTTTATATATATATTGTGGCAGTTTTTCAGGTGGGTCCTGAGAAATGAAATAGTCAGCTCTCGCGTGTTTTATTGTCTTCCATTGTGCTTTTCGAACAAAGACATCAAAGCCACTGCGGTTACTGAGCTGCAACACATCTGGCTGAGATAAACTTTATGTACGCTAAATGCATGTTTTTCAACCTGTAAGGCTTTTTGTGTGTCAAAGAGGAAGTCATTGTAGATGCTGACTGTATGAGACTGTTCTCCCTCTTTGATGAGTTTCATAACTTCTGCCTTAAACATAGCTTCATGTAAAACAACCAGCAAAGCTTCACAAAAAGCCACTTCAGCTCATGTTAAGGCTCTGCATAACTGGCATACATGTGTCACGTTGGTATGCATGCAAATTGTAACAACAAACTCAAATTTAGCTCTCGAGGCGGCCAAGAGGAAGTCGCCCATTTCCGGAAGTGGCTTGTGACCTTTGTTGAACGTTCAGTTAAGAGTGGTGGTTTAACAGCGCCTGAAGCATGAGATGCGTGTGGGTGAAAAGTTTGATATACTGATTGATTACCGATTGAGCAAATAGAAAAAAATCAATGAGAATTTTTGCATTTGACTGCTCATTTTAATTCATGTGATGCAGAAATATAATTTGATGTTTAAGGTATTCTTTGTGTGCCTTGAACATTCCTATTACCAACCATGACTGTAACTATCCGTCCCGGGACTTGGGGACGAGTGCTGTGTGATGCATCACAGTTTTGGTGCTGCGCCTCATATTCTTAATCAAACATTTGCTTTGTCCACTTTGGCTTTTCTCACTGATATTAGGCAGGGCTAAAAATAAAACTAGAACAGCATGCTTCATTTTAGCTTTGACAGAAACATTGCTATAACAATAGTGTGGGATATTAGCAGCATTTCTTAGCACAGAGACCTACACAGTTTGTTTAATGGTGTCAGTCTCTGACTTGTGCTGCCTGACCTCTTGGACTTCTCAGCTCTTTTCTCATGTGAGGAGGAGGAGAAGCAGTTCCAGACACAGGCTGAACACAGCTAGTGTTGTCACAGACGCCATGGTGAAATGATGATTTGTCAGCTTGAAAGAAAAGCTTTATGTGCGCAATACACTAAGAGCAGGCCTGGTGACTTTGAAACAGAATGTTGTTACCATATATTTGACATTTCCTGTTCACTTTGCAGAAGATACTGTTAGCAGCTGATTAGCTTTGTGGAGCACATACGACAGGAACCTAGGTGACATAGCCTAGTTTAGTTTGTTTCGGCAACAATTTGTGTTTTATAACAAAAATGAACTCTAGTTTTCTCAAAAACACCTTCATGGAGTTAAAATTACCACAATTTTCACAGCCTCTTAAGGTCACAGTGATGACACAGTTCATGAAGGTAGTTAATATTGTCACTGTACCTTTTTAATGTGTACTAACTTAACATATGACTCTGGTCTCTCTCAGTTCGCTACTCTCTGCAGCATCAAACTTATGTATGCGCCTCTGCATTTAGCACTGTTTGTGGTGCTCAGCGCACCCTGTTATGCATAACTGTGTTGTGTACACCCTGACAACTCCTCTAAATAATGTGACTTGTACAATTACTGCTTGGCATGATAGCTCAGTGGGCAGAGCAGTCGTCTTCAAACCTAAGGGTGAGCGAGATCAATTCCCAGTCCCACCAAATTACATGTCAAGGTTCTCCTTGGGCAAGACACCGATACCCCGTAGTAGTGCACACACGGTCTAGCAGATGTCCAAACAACAATGTCCACAAGAGGATCAATAAAGTATTCATTATTATTATGAATTCATCACGCCCAACAATCACTTTTGGAGCATCACACTCTGATATGGTACACATGTCAAGTCCAAAGTCAAATGGCTATAGCATAACATGCTAAGGATGCAATGGAAATATAACTGTGTTTGATTACATGAACTCCTCCCAGGAGACAAATGAGAAAATGACAACTAATAGTATGAGAAGAAACCACAGTACGTATCATTTTACTTCTTCTTATGTCAGTCTATGCGTTGTGCAGGACTTCTCAACAGATCTGTAATGAAAACTGTCAATCTGCCTTATTTTTACATAATTCATCCTCACTGTGTAGTCAGTCACTACAGTGGTTGATAAAAAGGTTTGGGTAAGCGTGAGCACACCAAGCCTGAGCAAAGTTGGCCAGACTGAGTGTAGAGAACCACAGTTTGTCTGCTGACCGGCCTCTCGTTAGGGTGCAGTCTGGTGTTGCACAGCGGCAGAGCTCTTAGCACTGTTAGTGCGATAAGTGGTTAGAGATGTGTGTTCGCCATCAGTTTGTAAACAGGAAATGTTGATTTGTTTGAGCTGAGTCAGGAAGGGCCTTTGGGAACAGTTGGAAGCTTTGTAGCCTGTGTACACATGTGTGTGTTCTGGGACAGGGTGACATTGTTCTCTTCAGTTTTAGCAGATTTTTACTTTTGACTTTGATTTTCTCTCAATCCTAACATGCAGCCGTGCAATGTCTGACATTAATAACTTAGGAATACAACGTTTACAGTAATTCAAAGTGCCTCCATTCATGGGATACTTTGCGAAAGTGTACAGATGGCTTGATTAAAGGGGATAACCCTGGAAATTCTCTAAGTTTAGAAGAAAGGTCAACTCTAATAAACAGTCCAAAACTGTTTATAAAATGTTTGGCTGCCCTATTTAAATA
This sequence comes from Microctenopoma stevenorrisi, assembly GCA_032270685.1. Lineage (NCBI taxonomy): Eukaryota > Metazoa > Chordata > Actinopteri > Anabantiformes > Anabantidae > Microctenopoma > Microctenopoma stevenorrisi. Next base: position 7,163,112 of record JAUMTR010000006.1, read on the forward strand.
AAAGAGGGTCAGAAACAATAGAAACACTTCTTATTATTATTACTTAGTATTAGTCCGTTGCTAATGCACCGCCCACTATGACCAATTTGAACACAAACTGAGACGATATGACTTTGTAAAAGTAGAATTCATGGCAGAGTTTCTGTGTTGAATTGCGGTAAGTGTATATAATAAAGTGGCCAGTGAGTGTATATAAGAAGGCGGAAGCACTTCTGTTTGTTCAGCATGTAGCCCAAACATTTTCTGTAGTAACCCTATAGGGTTAAAATGTGAGTATACAGGAATGCTTCTGCCATATGGGGGTGAAATAAAAAGCTGGTTCCAACATCGTGTCAACTGTCATTGTTATTTACGCAAGCTGGTTTAAAGCATAACTAATGCACAAGGCGTTCTCAGTCTTGCACTATAATCTTTTTTATCTTCGTTTTGGTGTGAAAAGGAAATGCTTTTTATAAATAAGTTACACAGTCCTTGCTAAGAGATTATAGAGTTACACCTAGTAATTGAGGACAGTTTGTCCATAGCTGGTAAATGTAGATGAAAATGTTCCATGTTGCAAATTTAAATGCATTTGAAACAGGTAAAATGAATCGAGCCAAAATTATACTCCCCACGACCCGACTTCGAATAAGCAGAAGATAATAGACGGATGGAAAAAGTATACTCTTCATCTTCGAAAAGCATGAGGAGAATCAAATTTGTATCTGTGTCTATTTCATGCCGGGACGGTCTGTATTATTGATGTTTCCGGAATAAATAGTTCAGAAGACTATTTTTGCTATCCAAAACGCACCCCTGCTGGTTTGCCATCAGCCATATATCAACTTAGACTTTTCTTACATGCAACCACCAAGCTAACGTTGATTTAATTGGCAAATAAATCAACGGAGTAATTTGTAGTTGAGGCACTGCCTCCAGCGTCAGAAACAGATCTGGTACTAAAACTTAAACTGTCACACGATAAATGAAAACAGTCTACAGTAGAAATATGCTGAGGTTTAAGGTTGTGAATTAAAACAGATTTCTTAAGTTAAGTAGTCATATACAACAATAACCACTTCTGTAGATTCCCCCATTTGTTCATACTGGTGCTGGTGAGTGTACAAAGGGTCAACTAAAGCAAAGGGCTCAATTTTCAAATCAGTATACCTTCAGTTTCAGTACTTCATAAGCAAGACAGTGCACGCAGGACTTTGTGTAAGAACGGAAGTAATAATCCTACCTTTAAGGTGCCTCTGGTTTTGTATTATGCCTTGTGGTTCATCACTACTGGCAGTGTCTTCCTGCTGTCTCATTTTGATAGGTCTAAATTGAAAAGAAAGATGGATTTTTATGGACTTATTACTTTACTTTATTGTACTACCAACTTTCTTCTGCCTCTATAAAATCTAGATGATTCTTACATATTAGCTTTACAAGTATTTTAGTCAGTTTTTAACTTTGTTTTGTTTGTCTGTCTCAGTGTTTGCCATTGTGCATTTTACTTGCTGTAGTAAAAAGTGCTTCTGACCAGTCATGATCCACAGCACTGCACCAGCAATTTACCTGGAACTCACACTGCAAACTGCTATTACTAATAATAGCCTGTTTCCAACATGGCTTTGCTGATGTGGATAAAAAGCCACCTGATATGCTAATTATTTACTGTCCAATTCGAGGTTGTGCAAAAAATTTGTGTTATTACCACATTCTACAATGCAGTCGCATGAAAATACATTATACAAATGGCTGGAAAGTAAGTAGTAGAATAAAAATGAAGGCAAATAAAGAAAACAAACCAAACAAGTTTTTTGTTGTATTTTAAGTTAGCTGCTCATCATCACGCTGCTCCTCTGACAAATCTAATCAGTAAAAAAGAAATGCAGTTATTAAGTTGAGTCATGAACAGGACATTTAGCACATGTGCCTAAAAGCAGTCCCTGCCTAACGCCTGTGTTCTGGTGTTAGGGAAATTCTTCACCTAGTTCATGGGAGCGTATGTGACCTCCATGCTGTAAATTTATGTTTATCTGTTAAATGTTTCTACTCATTCAAACACACATGCATTAAGGCAGAAGGGGATCGAACCACCAACCTCACAGTTTGTGGACGACCCTTTTACCACTACACAGCAAGTTGACCCAAATACTGTTTCATCTATTGTCCAACACATGAACGGTTCTGAAGCTTTAGCCATTGCTGCTGTGAATAAAAATAGTAGGCAATATAACGCTGCATGAGAAAACATGAGTTTCTAGTACATTTAGCAGCCTAAAGAGATTAAACCGTGTATAATCTCTGTGGGCATGCTCACTGACACACCGGTAAGACCTTTTCTATTATTCCAGCTTTAAAAACGGTGCTGAGATAAGAAGCAGTGCTACAGCCTGGGTTGAATTTTGTGACGTCTCACTCACATCTGCCTGTAATCCAGTCATGACTTCTGATAAAAATCCCCTTCTTTTCCTCCTCCCCACAGCATGAGGTGGAATCTTTGAATAACTTGAATGTAGCCAACAATTCAGCAATAGTGAGTAGTCATTATCGTGGACTGCTCCAGACGAACGAACGTGGGACTTTATTCTACGTTTTGATGCTGTCTCACATTGTAGCTTGTGCTTAAATAACGTTTGAATGCACATGTTTATGCGTGTGTGTTTGTTTGTTGTAGCACATTAATGTGAGCTCAAGCTTTGCTGTTCCCACCCTGCCTGCTGTTCTCAGTCAGGGCAGGCTGCCCCGGGGTTTGGGGACGTTTCTGTATCTAGGACCCTCTCAGTGGGACATGTTTAAAAATAGCTCATTGAACAGTAGAGTGGCACAATGAAAGCTGTCGACATCGTCACACATAGAGATTTGACAGCACGTCTGTGTTACTCTGTAAATGAAGTCAGACGCTGGCTCTACAGTATTACAGGAAACCACTTCCTGCTTGTTCGTGTCATTTAAATAGCATCCGTACATGATAGTTTCCACTTTAAGAAAGTAGCCATTAAGAACAGTGATGAACAACCACCCTTTAGGGTGCCAGTGGTCCGTTTGTTTTTGCTTTTGATTCTCTAATGAAGTAGATTGGTTTCTAACTTGCATTACCTTTGGGCAGATATGTTATGTGTCACATAACACGTAAAGAACTGAGAGAAGAGGTGATGGTGTTGCCTTGTAGATGAGATTTAAAGGTTAAACGCTGTGGAGACAATGCGTAGTTACTTGCACAACATTTCCTGTTGCTTAACAATAAAATGAGACGTGTACCTAAAGCAACACTTCTCTCAGTTGATAATCAGAGATAAAAAACAAACCCACAAAGACAAACTAGCAATAAACAAGGACTATATCTGCTTATATCATCTTAGTAGAAATAAATAATAAAATAATAAACGGACACCTCACTTACTGTAAAACCTGGATCACACGTACAGTATGCTCTCAAAATTTAAGAAATTTAGAAATATGTAGTGTATCGTTTGTGCTATTCTATGCCAAATGCTGTATTTTGTGAGTGCGCTGTGTTTAATAAGTTTGTCGCTGATGTGTTGATTGATAAGGTAAGAGAGCCTTCAGAATTCTCTGTGTCAGTCCTCTCTGCAAAGTCGAAGAAAGCTGCTTGAATCAGTGAATCCCTTCAGAGGCTTTCTGGGATACCAGAAGCTTTTTATAAAAAGACACTAATTAGATTTTGAGCACTTGAGAGTAATCATGTAATCTGCTCGCTCTTTTTTTTTGTGTGACACAGATATATCAAGCTGTAGGGTGTGGGCACCGCCTTTGGTGCAGAAAACACAAAGCATTAATTTAAGGGTCATATTTAGGGATCTTACTATACAGTGTACTGACTTCTTGGATGTTTTGCTCCACAAACCTTCTCTTATACACAGTGGTGGTCGCTTGTAACAGAACAACATACACATTCAGTTTCATGTATGTATGAACACACTGCACTGACGATAGGGTTGATTTGTTCAATATTTCAATAAAGCTGCTCCAGATAAGTATCACTGTGGTTTCATGGAGTTCTGGTATGAGTAGTGAACCCATTACTGTATGCTTGCTGTTATTGTACTCCTCCCTTGGGATGTCTGTTCTTTGTTCTCCGTCACGTGGAACTGCAGCAGTCTTCTCCTAATAAGCCCGGCCCTGAAGAGAAACTATTGATTTTGTGACCGCTCTTTGATCTGCCTTTCTCTTTCTCTTTGCAGCTTGAAAGCTCTGGTTTCAACAGGAGGCAAAAATGTCCAGGCAGCGTGTGACTGGTAAGAACATCACTTTTCCTCCCATGCTCCTTTATACACTTATTAATCTGCCAGGTGAATGCAAATGGAAACTCTTGAAGTGATTAACGTTGCACCTAGTGACCTGTCTCCTTTGTACACATTTTGTTGCTGTGTCACTCTGCTGTTATACTGCCCTCTGCTGAGTGTTAGCTGTCCTCTCAACTACTCACCTCTGTCTGTCCTCGCGGATGTATCCACTTCTCCAGGCTTTTCTCCCACGTGGATGACCCTTTCCTGGATGACCCTCTGCCCAGAGAGTATGTGTTTTATATGCGACCCAGTGGACCTCTGCTCCAGCAGCTCTCGCACTTCTGGCAGCAGTCCCGGCTCTCCTGTGGGAAGAATAAGGCACACGACATTTTCCCCCACATCACCCTCTGCCAGTTCTTCATGGTAAGTCTCGCACGTGTGTGTGTTTGTGCTGTCAGTGTTTGCACATGCACAGTCCCATTACTAATGTTATGCTCCATTTAGTTCATGCATGCCTTCTCAAATAAACTCTTCATGATGCAGTGAACAGATGCTTCAACAGAAAGCAACTAAATCAACTTTACAAACTCTTTATTATTAGGTTTCATGGCAGTCTGTTGTCTGTTGTTTTTATTAATGTCTTTATTATATTAAATAATAGTGTCGTTCTCTAAGAGCTGATGCTTTGTGAAGTTCTTTTATATACTTTTATATATATGACAGTTAGAATGTCTGATATTATTTAATTTGTTTGCTGTGTGTTCTGTGTTCAGTTGTGTGGTTAATGGTTTGATTAAAATGCTAAATATGAACTCAAATATAAAAATAAGGCATAAGGCATTTATGAAAACACTGAATAAACATCTCTTACCAACACACAAACTATTCATAATTGCTAAATTTGGAAAGAGCCGGACTTTACATCACTAGCTTCAGTCTCGTTAGTTACTTTTTGCTTGTGTTTCTCTCGGTTGGTGCTGTTTATTTGTGTTCGCCATTTGCTGTCACGCTGTTTAAACATGTTCCTCATTACCTTATCATTTTTGCTGGGTTTGGATTTTATTTTTTCAGTAGTGTTGTGGCAGGTTGGTCGTGTGAGTCAGTTTTCGGCCCATGACGTGACATAAATATCCCATCAACTGTTGAATAGACTGAGATTTTGGTTCTGTGTTTATACTTTGGCCACTTTATTGGTTGCACTAATGCAATCTAATTTAACAACAGCTCTCCTCAGCTTAACTATTGCACCATGATATGTCATTTTTTTAATAAGGTGCATATTATTCTAAAATGATATTCGTCTTCACCATTTCAGCATTAATGCTGAGATTTGTCTCCACAGTGTCCGGATGGGAAGGTGGAGGCCCTCTGCGAGGCTCTGCAGAACACCGTCACCAAGTGGAAGGGTCGCATACCCATGCCCCTCCCCCTGGAACTCTATACCTCCTCGACGTTTATGGGCCTCTTCGTGGAGGAGCAGGTGGCCGAGGTGCTGAAGCATTTTGCTGCAGATTTTGCTACTGAAGCTGCAGCTAAAGCAGGTTTGAATCCCCATAAAGTCGTTTAATGAAAATCACACCACACATGAACAGTGACTTGTAGGCACAATACACGGAAGTTTTAAATTGGTGTTTCCAGGTTTGTTTAAACAAAAAAAACTCCACCAGCCACGGTGATCTCAATAATAAGCATTAGATGAATAGACATGAAATGAAAAATGTGAAAAATGAAAAATAGAGTTTTCACATGCTCACGCACTAGTCGTAGGGTGTTCATCCAAAAATGTCTCGCTAAATAGACATTCCATTCCTTTCCGTTTCACCCTTCTATTCCAGAGGGCTTTCGCAAGTCGGACTTTAGGGTGAAACATCGTCAAGAAACCAAAGAAGTCCAGTTGGATTGGATAAAACATTTTTGAGATAAACATGACCTGGATGACTGAGAACCTTCACAGATAAAAATGAAAAATGCTGTATTAAATGCATTAGATTGTACAGGTGGACTTGATAAAGGGGCAGTAGTGTATTTACATCTGGTGTGCTCATTATATATGTATATATATATTTTTTTCTTTTGTCCAGATGTTCATGTCGAGCCCCATAAAAAGCAACTTCATGTCACTTTGGCGTACCACTTCCAAGCCAGCAATTTTCCAGTTTTGGAGAAGTTAGCTAAAACCATCGATGTGTCTTCGGGCTGTGATTGGCTGGCAGTACTCTTCTCTCGGGATATTCGATTTGCTAATCATGAGGTAGAGCTACTTTCTATGAAACTAGTACTTCCTCTAAACAAGAATCCATCACTTATTAATCGCTGTTGTTAGACATCATGTAAAAAAAATGCCACTTTCTAACATTTGTTAACTATCTGACCCCCCTAGACACTGCAAGTCATGTACCCATATTTGCCTCAGAACGACGATGAGCTTGAGCTGGTGACGGGAGATTTTATCTTCATGTCTCCGGTAGAGCAAAGTACTGCCAGTGAGGGCTGGGTGTATGGCACCTCGCTGGCCTCTGGGTTGTCTGGCCTGTTGCCTGAGAACTACGTCAGCCGTGCTGATGAGTCTGACACGTGGGTTGTCCATGGGTAAGGAAGTAAAACTCAAAGGATGGATCCATACTGTCTGCACAAAGATTATGATAGCTTGCCCTGCAAAGCAGCTGTTTCATAAATACATGACTGTCTTTGACCCATCAGCTGAGCTCCTTTACATTACTACAGTACTACATGTCATGCTTGGAACAGGTTGTGGATGGATGAATGTTTTTTAATTCCCCGCACTCTAAATCATTGTGGATAATCAGCTATTTTTTTTTAAACATAAGACCAAAATAATGAGTCCAGAAGGGTGTTAAGGCATAAATTTAGTGTGTGTGAAGGTGTGTTGTGTCTTATTTAGTGCTCTATAAATATGAACAACCTTGAGTTGAGTTCTCTGTTTGTTTGTTTGATCTTCAGGTCTCACTCTGTGCTCAACTGTGCGTCTCCATCTAACTCAGCCAGCAACATGGGCGGGTTATTGTTTGATGGACAGCTGAATGACAGTCTGCTTGACAGTCTTATGGATTCCTCCACCCTCACTGGTCTCTGTGCTCCCATGCAGGTTAACCTCATTGTTGTCTAACAATATTTTTGTGTGTCAGTAACAATAAGTGCTACCGTACTATGTAGGCTTGTATGGTACTTTACTTTACTTGACAGATGCATTTATCGAATTACAAGGTGAGGACACAAGCAATTATCATTGGGGTTCTGTAAATTATGAATGACTACAAACTAAGAGCCCTGAGAAGACCCTAACTTCTCAAGAAGAAAAACATGCTAGGAAGTGTTACGTGCTAGACATTTTCTTTTGGGACTTGTGATGTGTGCTACTTGTATCCAGTGGCTGACAATGTGAAAAAATCTTTTCTTTAGGTGTCAAGGCCAGCTAATCAGTCATCCCTGTCTAAGATGAGACTGTTTGTGTGTCGCCACGGGGAGAGGATGGATGTAGTGTTTGGGAAACACTGGATCACTCAGTGCTTTGACTCCAAAGGTTAGCATGAAGGAGAGGTTTATAAAGCCACATTTCTATACTGGAAGCTCACGTTGATTTTTTTTTATTAGTTTCTTCTCCTATAAGATTCCTATTTGTGTTTTTGCGTAGGCCGATACTTTCGCTCTAACCTCAACATGCCATCCAGCCTGCCAACTAGAAGCGGAGGTCACCGGGACTATGATAAAGATTGTCCAATTACTGTGTTTGGCTCCACCCAGGCCCGTCTCGTAGGTCAGTGCGTTGTAGATACAGTATATTTGGATGACAGCAGAGATAATGCTCATACTGTTTACAGTATAATATTGAAAATGCCTGACAACAGAATCGCACTGTGTCTTGTTTCACATTTCTTAGGTGAAGCTCTGATGGAAAGTCAAACCACAATAGACTTTGTTTACTGCTCTCCTTCTCTTCGCTGCATCCAGACTGCTCAGAACATTCTCCAGGGTTGGACCCCATCTTCATCTTCTTCATTTCTCTGACTAGTCGCAGACATGTTACACAGCATCTTGTTTTTCAATAAATTACAACATTTCTATGATACCTGGAGATGTTATTAGGAAACTTTAGACATAAGAAGATGTGAAACACAATAGGAGATTTCTGTTTCCCTTTTTTGTCTAAATCACCTAGTAACACCTAGTTTAGACACTTGGTGACCAACACAATTACTAATTTATTAGTAGATTCATCTAGAAAATATGATGAAGTACATGCATGTTATGGATTAGGGTTAAGGTTAAGGTCTCAACAAACCTACAACAGCTTCTCTCTGTGTTTCACTCTGTGCCAGGTCTTCAGCAGGAGGGAAAGACAAAAATCAGAGTGGAGCCTGGATTGTTTGAATGGACCAAGTGGGTTTCAGGAACATGTTTACCCATCTGGATCCCTCCGGCTGAGCTGGCTGCTGCTAACCTGAGTGTGGACACAACATACAGGTACACAGCAACACCAATGCTATAAAATCTATTCACTTTCAAATGATAGTACAATTTATTAATCTTCTCTACCTATTGTCTTCGCCCTAGACCTCATATTCCCATAAGTAAGTTGACGGTGTCAGAGTCTTATGATACCTACATCAGCAGGAGCTTCCAAGTGACCCGTGAGATCCTCACAGAGTGCAAGAACTTGGGTAAGGTGGAAAATTCTATCATTTGCGGTCTGAGTGAGGTGATTAACTAAAAATAAAGCAAAAGCAATTGAATAAGCCTTGTTGTTTCAATACTTTTAGAGCGGACTGTATGTTCATGTCCTGGATTACACCCTACTAGGGTTGACTAATGGTATCTGTGAAATGTGGTTCTCTTCCACACAGGAAACACAGTCCTGATTGTGGCCCATGCTTCCTCCCTGGAGGCCTGCACTCGCCAGATACAAGGTCTCAGTCCCCAAAGCTCCAAGGACTTTGTCCAAGTTGTCCGAAAGGTCAGTTTAGAGCTGTATTTACAATGCTCTTTTCATTTCTAGCTTCTTCTCCTAACCTCCGTTTCTTTGATAACATGTACATCTGTCTCTTCTTTCTGCAGATTCCCTACTTAGGTTTTTGTGCTTGTGAAGAAATGGGAGACACAGGGGTTTGGCAGCTGGTCGACCCCCCCATCTTGCCTCTGACACATGGACCCAATCACAGTTTCAACTGGAGGGAAATGTTAATTCAAGACTAAAGGATGTTGGCTCTCTATCTTTTGGTGGGCCTAAACTTCTGGAAAAATATTTATTTTGAATCCACACTTCTTTACTCTAAATCCAGTCCAACTACCAAAAAGTCTGGTTTCCATCAAAGACATCATGCAAAAAAGGTGCATTCATTAAGGCAAATGTATTCAGACACATCGCTCAGGAATGAGAAAGTACAGTTTGTCTAGGGATCACAGCAAAAACGAGTTTGGGCTGAAGTATGTTGCTTTTCCCTCAACATTCTTGGCCCAAAATGCGGAGGTGCTATGAGAAATCTGGATATATCTCGATGATTGCAGATGAATCAGGTTTTCTGCCGTGAGAAGGTAATTTAGCTACGTGTGTGGCCTCTCCTCGGGCGAGGGTTATGAAGACTTTGTATTCTGCTGCCTTCTCACACACTGTGACATAAATTAGATAAGAAAGACTTGTACCACAGAAATATTTTTCCATGTGTCAGAACTTATTATTTAACTTGTAGCTACAACCCTCCTGTGAAAAAGCACAAAAGAAATATTGACAATCGGATCAGTGAGAGAGAGGGGAACTGATCTTCATTGTTTCTGGTGCTCAGGTGGGTCGTTTACTGTGCCTGTTTAAGTCCTGTAAATGTCATATCATTAGGTGATTTCTTTTTTCTATGTTAACATTTTGGTGCCCGCATACATCTTTAAAGCTCCCTGACCACAGGTATTATATTGGGGCAGTGCAGTTTTGATTATCACAAGAGGAGCAACCAAGTCAGTATGACAGGAAGTGCACTGACTAAAACTTTTGCGTGTCCCTGAAACTCTCTGTAAGCCTCATAACCACACTGCTTTTTAAATAATGTCACATGTTTTAAGAGCTTACTGTCAATTATGATTAATTGTTTTATAACTCAGACACCTATTGATACTTTTAGAATCAATGAATAAGAGGTTGTGGAGGTATGAAGACGTAAGAAGACCTACACACAGCAGCCTGTGCCGTGCGTTGTATACAAATATTTCATATTAGTTACCAGAGGGAAGGTGGCTGTTATTTGTGGTTTTGTTTTACACCTGAGTTACACAATGAGGCTGTTCTTAAAAGAAAATAAAAATGGAGGAATTGCAATGTACTTATATTCCTGAAGGAGTTACTGTCTTGTGGAAGGTTATGACATTTTTCTTAAAGCCAAAAGTGACAAAACATACCTACCAAAAGGTTATTGATCATATATTTTTTTACTTTACATAGTACAATCGGGGTCCAGCTCAGAAAGAATTAAAGATGTATGTTATTTCACAGCAGACATGTCGCTACAGGGAAATGATGGCTCACTTCATTTATACTTACTAGTCCAGGTTTACACCGTTTGGACCCTGCAGTGGAGTCCATGTTTAATATCGTGATGAATCCATTTCAAAATTGCAATTGTTTTCACTTTATCTTTCATATAGAACTTTAACTTCTGTTAGATTCTCGGTTATCAAAATGTAATACGTATTTTACGGTTTTAAAATACTATAAAAAGAAATGAGGACTATAAGAAACTGATCTCTGAGGGCTGATGTATTGCAGATGTACATTGTTCAACACTAGATGGCGCCGTTTGATGAGCAATAACACAACTTGGTACAGTAAACATTAAACTCCAGAGGTATTATAAATAATAAATAATAGTAATGAATAATTATTTTCAGGAATACATTTTTGACAATTACATTTTGATATAATCAAGTGTAAAGTGTAGAAATGGAGGAAAACTTTTTCCCAATCAGAAGTGATGTTTGAGACTACATTAAGGCAAGTATAATTAAAGTCAGTAAAAACACATGGTTGATGCATAAAGATTGTAATTATTATTTAATTTTCCTGGTAATGGTAAATTATTAGTTAATGTACAGAAATTAAAAGTTAATGTGCATTATTCTTTTAAGGCAAGTTCCACAGAAAAATAATCCAGCACTGCCAAACCTGCTAACAATTGCTTTTCCCCATTGAAACAGCAGATACCAAACATATTGGTTTTAACTTCATCCCTGCTTAATCCTGCAGGACTCAGTGGAAATGAAGACCTGCATCCAAGCAGGCAGAAACTCTCTGTTTACAAAGTGGAATAACATTAGTAATTACTATAATAGATCTTTAGTACTGTCTATAAAATGGCTAATCTGTAAGTATATTAACAGAACTTATTACTTTAAAAATTTATTATTTATAACAATGATATGTTTCAAAAGGGATCTCAAATGTGAGTTTGATTTAATTGTAGATTTTCTTAAAAATGTATTTTACTAAAGTGACTTTCATCATAAACAATTGCTGTTACAACAACGCCATATGCAAAATAAATAACCTAACCCTGGGACAAGTCCTTGGCACTTGTCCCTTGGTTTTTGGCAGGTCATAATTTTCACTGTTGTAATCTAGAACAATCTTGTTCTTGACTTCCCGTGTTCCCTTTTTTTCTGTGTGACACAGTTGAACAGCAAGTGAACTTTGTGTCAGAGATATACCAAGAGTTGTATTTTTTACCAAGAATCGGGTATATGACCAGTGTGATCTTAATAATAGGCAGTGTTTCTCTGATCGTGTTTTGGCATGGAACCAATGAAATGCTCGGTATTTTTAAATAGTATATATTTAAAGCACAGGAAGGAATTGCTCCATTTCATCTAGCCACTTCACTCCACTACTTTCCCTGCACACACCTGGCAGTGTTGTATAGACAGTCTTCGGCTTCATCAAGTGCTGTTGTGCTGAGACACACAGTTCTCTCTGATCGTTAAGAGGCATGTGTGAGTGATACGTCTTACCTGCAACAGACAGACAATTTTATAGCAGCTTTACCTGTCTTTTCACCAACACACACACTGATGATTGCTAGTTTGTTTATCATAATAAACCTTAGTGACAGCCGATCTCACCTGCTCTTTGACATTCTAACCACGTAACCTAAAGGAACGGCAGAGGGCAGGGGAAAACGTCATCCAGTGAAATGGTCACAGACAGTGTTGTTCTGGCAGACATTCAAAGACGGGCAGCCAAATATGAAATGTTGGCAGAGAATCAGGCATTCTCCGGAAGAAATTGCCCTTGGTAAACCAGCTTTTTCTAATCCCCTACTCAGGTTGTGGTAACCAGGTTTCTTGTTTACATGATAGATGAGAAATCCTCTTACTGGAGAAACTGGCTACTTAGATGGATGTAAATGTACTGATCATCATCTCATTAAGTCAATATTTTGTTTGTCACACTAATCAGTTGCCTATTTACACATCTAGCGGGCACAGCATCATTAGCATCAAGTTGCAGCCATGGCTCTAGCTGCAAGTCCAACGTTCTCTTTTCTTTTAGCATCAACTCCTGATGGAAGTTTCTGGCTCGTTTGTTCGTAGATGCCTCAGTGCTTGTATGTTCAGCAAGCAGCTGTTTGCTGTATCTGACACACAGCGCTTTCTGGCTGAAAACAGCTGCCTGCTGCAAGTAGAAATGACAATTGCAGGCTGTAAAACCACAACAATGGTCACAAAGACCATTTGGAGCTGAGCAGCAGAGGTGATAATTCTGCATGGGTTTAGCACAGGAGAAAAGTTGGGTCTTGGTTTCTTACCTGGGACTATTTTCTAACATTAGCACGTTTCTTTGGCCAGTGATATTGTCAACTGAATTGCTGAACGTTTCTGAAACTGTTATCACTTTCTAAGGTGTCTTTGAGTTAGTTTTTGCCATACTATCCACTAGAAAATTATTCATTTCTGTTTCTCTTTATGGCATGGTTTACATCTTGCACATTCTAACATTGTTATATTTGGAGCTCCTCAGCTCTTCAGGAACATTACAAAGCAGCTCAAAGTAGGTCTCCAAGTAAGAAACTAAGTCTGCTGGGCTTCCTGTAGGTTAAGACATCAACTAGGACACTGAGGGGATGGAAATCTCGGTTCCCTTTAAGACATTACAGAAACCAGGATGTCATAATGTAGAAGGAATGGCCCAGGTTGCATGCTGGGTTTTTACTCTGTGTTGTAATGCTTGGGATCATGAGTGGGATGGGATTTTTTTTTGCACATTTGTCACACTTATAAGATTCAGATCATCAAACAAAGTTAAATAATACACAAAGATAATCTGAGTAAATAAAAAATGCCAACAGTTTATCTCAGCATACTTATATACATATATATATATATATATATATATATATATATATAAAATGATAGCAGCATGTCAAAATTATATAGAAATCTGCTTAGACTAGTGTTACAGTTACGTCATCAAGACAAAATGGTTGATGTTGGTTTGTAACTCAAAACACTGGATACTAACAAATAACATCCTGACAGTGTCATTCATATTCATGTTGCTACTGGATCTTGCAGTGGTTAAATTATGTGATATAAATATACCTGATGATGGCTGATTATTTTCTAATTAATGTATTAGTGGTTATATATTAATCATTTTGTCTTTAGACAACAGCTCTAGTCATCCAGACTAATCGGTTTTGACACAGCAGTCACAAGTTAGTGAGGTCACCACATATTCTCAAGATGGGCTCAACTGGCTTAAGAAAACAAGAACTGTGCATTCGTTTGCATCTGTATTTCTACATGTCTATGAAAAAGAATTTGCCCTCTTTGAACCCTCTCTGATTTGTCATGTCTAAATGATCATGCAAATTGTAATATTAAACTAAGATAACCTGAGAATATGAAATGCAGTTATGTATTTGATTCAATGCATAGATAATTTAACTCATAAACTGAAAGAAAAGCTGTCCAAACCTGCATAAACCTATGTAGCTGTGCCCGGCCTATCAAAATTGATTATAGGTCATAAAAGAACCCAGAACAACATCTAAAGAACCTCACTTGTCTGGTTAAGTTCAGTGTTCATAATTCGACAGCAAGAAGGAAAGGCAAAAATGGCATCCAAAGGAGAGTTCCAAGTGAAAGCCACTGCTGACCAAAAAAAATATAAAGGCTATAAAGACTCACATTTGTTGAAAAGCATCTTGATTACTCTCAAGACTTTTGGGCAACTATGCCATTGACTTACTTACGTACTCAACTTAACTTAATTTTTTTGTAACATGTATGTCTCGCTAAGGCACTGGTATAAAACCAACACAGCATTTCCAAAGAAAATCATCATACCAACAATCAAATGGGATTGTGTGGATAAGGATATGGATGACATGCTATATTTAATATTAAACAAATTCAACAGTAGAAGTGGTACAGTGTTGATTTTCTGTCAATTATGTTCTTTTCCCCTGTAAACCTTTACTCTCTCAGGAGTTCAGGCAAGTAGGACCTAGAATTAGTGGGAGCTGTTTGAAGTCAACTTTGCCCAGGAGGCAAGGGACACACTGAGTGATGTTTCCAAAAGCCTTTGTGATCCTTTCGTCTTTTTATTAGAGTAATAATATAATTATACTTCAACGCTATAAAATCCTGCTTGCCTACTTTGCCGCGCTGGCATAACTCTAGCCAATAATTATAGCTACTGTACTGAGTAGTTACATGGTCAGTACAATAATGTATTGTGTATAATATGGCCTCTTTGTATGAGAGCATTTTATTCCAAAAATATAACATTACAATGTTTAATGACCTTTGTTGTTTTTAATATCAGTGCATTACTGAAATAATTCAAGTCTGTATAAGTTTGCTTCATCTAGGTAGACGCTTTAGGTTTCACGCTTTTCTACATGGGAACGAGTAAACAAGGACTTTATTGTGTTGCATAATATTTACATCTGCTCACTGGAAGATGCCTGTTGGTCAGGAATAACTTGTCATAGTTATTTATCTTGTTTTAATTTCAGCCAGTCATTTTAAAATTATTTCAAAAAGTTGTACTATTCTTTGTGTATACTCACACAGTTTTGCTGTACTTAATATTTCTTGTACATATCCCGCTGTGGAAATAATGCAGAGAAAGAGAAAAACCTTTGTACCGTACTCACAGGATAAAGTTCAAGAAACAGCTCTTCTGAGCTGTCCTTTCTTTTCTGCTGTGTCTTGGAGCTGTTTGGGAGAGAGGGAGGGGAGGTACAGAGAGAAAGCAGGAGGAGGCGGGAGGTGGAGTAAGGTTGGAGTCCCTCACAAGGGGAACCACTGGCAAGGAAGCCGTTTCATACTGTGCACTTCTGAGCTGTCTGTGCCTCTCTCTGTTTGTATTTGCTGGGAGTCAGCATGCACCTGTGTGTTTCAGCACTCACTGGTCTCTCTCATTCCAACTGGTTGTTTATCAGTGCTGTCATGTTAGCAGCTCGTGCAGCAATCAGCAGGAGAGAAACAGAACTGGACCTAGTAGACTCAAATAACAAAAAACTCGTAGCAAAGGAGTTGTGTTTGGAGAGTTTCTGCCTCCATCTTGAGACGAAAGGAGCAAACTTGCCTAGCTGGAATGAAGGACTGACAACAAGCTGAGTTGTGTGGAAAAGGGTAAGTTCCTCACAAACAACTGAAGTTACCATTGCTTGTCTGATTTCAACCTGGGTCCAAAGGAAAGTTTTTACCTAAGACACTTTAGCTTGTACAAACAGCTTTTAGTAGATTGTACAACACTGTAGCACTAAGGCAGTTTTGTCCTTTTACACAAGCTTTTAGTGGTCTCTTTGTGTGTGTACGTGCACACACGTGTGGCAGCATGTGTTGTGTTTGTTGAATTTCATGATGCGTTGGCTGGCCTGTGGGTCATCTTTGGATTAGACTCAGCTGCTGCGGTTCTCTCAGGGTATGTCTTGTTTTCTTTTGTTCATTTGTTCAGACATCTCACATGTCCAGAAATAAACACACACACACACACACACACACACACACACACGCGCGTGCACACACACATGCACAGGAAGCAACAGGACAGTGTGATGTATTCAATCCAGAGCAGACAGGATTTACTCCTCGTGGTTTACCTCTTGGTAACCAGTATTTTGAAATATGTTTACTTAAATTAAAATAACATACTACATTATAAAAAACTACAGCTTGCTAAAAACACACTGTTTGTTGTACAACTTCGTTGTTGTAGTCATTCAGTGTATTTAGCATTTTGTGTTACTCTTTATTAGTTGTCATGTTCATACTCTTTGTCTGATTCATTAATATCATATAATCCTAAAACAGGCTAAATAGCATCAACTTGTCTCACAGAATGATCATGCAGTCAAAACTAAAAAGATGATTATATTTAATTATATTAGATTTAACTAGGTATAAATTGTCAAGTGTCATGTAAGTGGATATCAAATCAGGAAAGAATTCAAATGTTCTTAAACTCTTTTGCTGTAGCCTCTTTGCCTGTTTGCCTGTTGTGTGTTGCATTTTTAATTGAGGGGGACAAGATATTGAAGTAAAGAGGGAACGTTTGATACATAACTAGCTGCAATTATAATCTTTTAGCCACCAGTGAGCCAATAACCTCAAAACAAGCGCACAGAGATACCACCATGATATGTTAGTCGCCTTGAAAGATCAGCATATTAGCAAACGTTGCCTGTTCACACATCCAGCCTCTATTTACCCTCTAATATTCACTACGTAAATGTTGATGTTCAATCTGGTATTTGGTGAATAAAATTAATAATAGTTAATTTCATAATTTTGTTGCAGTAATTGTGAGCATAATTAACAAACATCTGCTCTTAGTTTAAGTTACAATGGCTTTGTAATGAACAGTACATATTTTCTACCATACCCAAAGATAACTTCTAAAAACTTTACTTTTCAGAACAAAAAATTATTAGAATAGAATAGCCTTTTTTGTCATTGTACAGTGTACACAGAAATTGGAGGAATTAATTAATTACATTGTTATTATTATTATTATCATCTCGCAATGTTTCGTTTCAGGGCCTATGTGGAGTTTAACAAAGCACATTTTGAAAATGTACATTGTGTAGTCTGTTCAGAACTAAATTCTACTAACAGGTCAATGGAAACCATAATCATTGTCCCATGGAGGACTATGGGGAAATAACATCTCAGACCTGGATCAAAGCCTCAGCGGTGGTACTTGGTAGCCTCAGATGCACTGTCCCATAGCTGATTGCTGTTATGGAAATAGTGACGTTAACATTTTGATACTATGTCTGGTGATCTCACACACAGTGCTATGCGTTACAAATTAGAGTGTGAGACAGGTACAGCGGAAGAAAAGATCAGTATGCTTTAAAACATACATTCATTTTAAACAAAGAGTAGTGTAGGTACTGTATGGGAACCGCAGAAAAATTATGTACAAAAACTGGTGGGGGTTGTTGGGAGGAGAAAGGCATGTTTCATATGCTGCATGCTTCACATTCCTAGCTGTTGACCTCTATGGAAAATAAAAACAGCCGGCCTTGAAGGTCACACTGCTGTGGCCAGTGGCTGAGGCTGAACACTCACTGGTGCCAAACGTGATGTTTATGAGCCTTGTGCTCTTCTGCCCTGCAATTATAAAATCAGTGGGTTTGGGCATATTCAGCTGTACGATAAAAACAAAAACACATCCAGGATAAATGATGTAGACATTTAATTCCTTCCTGTGTGTTTTGTTTGATAATAGTGTGTGGTATTGGTTTTACATTATGACAGACATTATTGGGAAATGTTGTTTGATTGTAAAAGCTCTTTGAAAGGCTAAGAGTACTGTGTCTGTTTAGCAGTACTGTATGGGATTGTATTGGATAAACAGAAATTTGTAGGTTATATAGTTATAGTTTATAGAATAAATTCATATTTGGGCGTGAGGTGTTATCAGTTTAGAATGACTTGTTGCTGTCATGAAATCAGAGCAAATTTATTTTGCTTGGAAAGTAAAACGACAGAGGTCATTGATGCAGGCCAAAGCAAAAAGTGGATGAGAGGATGTGATACAAAAACAGCGTCTCTGCGGTAACGGACACGAGGCTTAAGGCTGTGAAGACGGTTTCACTGCAGTGATCTCACACATTCACTAAATAGTTTAAACTCTAATCAGACAAGTCAAACACCCAACTCTTTCTTAGTGGCAATGAAAACCACTGATTACATGTAGCTCTGTAGAAAAATAACATTTCTTCATGGTCCTTGTCGCGGTTTCAGGGGGATGTCAGAAAGTCGGATGTGACTTTACATCTGATATTTCTGTCAGGTCTTTTTGGCTCAGCCATCATTTGGTGCTGGTGTTACATCGAGCTGTTTCACATGAGCAACTTACCCCAGGTTTGTGTCACGTTAATAGACCTCGTGTGTACATGGGAGTCATATGAACTGGTGATAGGTGAAAGATTCTGTACAGTACTTTAAGGAGCAACAACCTCATGTCAAGATGATGGGCTAAGATTTTTTTATGTAGGCAGCCCTCAATAACAACAGAAAGTAACTCGTGGTGTGCCTGCCCGACCACATGCTTCCTTTCCTCTATAAACTATGACTTTGCTGTTTCCTTTTTTCTCTCCTCTCTGTGCCCTTTCAACCCCCTCTACTTTTCTGCCCTCTCTCCACCTACTCCTTTTTGTATGTTCTGTCTCCCTCTGTCACAAACCTGCCTCTCTGCATTGTTTGCTGTCATTCTTTTCCCTTTTTCTGATTTCCGCATGTGGTTGTTTTCAGTTGACTGCAGGAAAAGTATCATGAGAGCCATATGTTAACCCTAACCACAGGTCCAAATTATACATTTAATATTTATAAAAATACCTAATGCCCACATGCATGCCTACATATTGATTACATCAAAAAATGAAAGTCTGTTTTGTAGTTGTAGGCCTTAGTTTAGCTTAGTCCATGTCGTCCCTGCTTATGTTTTACTTTTATTCAGGCAGTCACATCTGGGTCATAGGAGAAACGGATTTGTTGTGATGTTGTAGGGAAATCTGGTGTTTTTCCAGGAATGCAATCAAAACAACTTCTCTCTCTCTCTCTCTCTCTCTCTCTCTCTCTCTCTCTCTCAAATATGAATATTGACTGGTTATCTTTTTAGGGGAAAGATGGCTGGGCTTACTGCTTTTATACAGACAGACCTTTTTGTAAGGCCTCACTGTGTTACTCTCAGTAACTTAGTGGTTACTTCTAGGAAATCTGGATATTGACCAGATACCAGGACCAAAATAAGCACGGTGTGAGGGGATTAAGACTGTTGGAGAGCTTCTAAAATTACAGCCCTCAGAACATATGCCGACGTTGCCTTTCTGATCATCCTCAGGTAAGACACATGCAGGGGCTGTAGTAGGATCCACGACGGGCAAAATTTCCCCTCAGGGGGTACTGCACTTTTTATTTTTGATTGGTATTATTAGGCAGCCATTTATCCCTGGCAAAACTAATTGCATTTTATTTCAGTCTTACCTATAGTTGGAGACAATGAGATGAGATAAAGCTATGTTGTGTTCTCTTGATTTGCTCTGTAGCTCAGTAAATCAGGTTGTGTAGGTTATAAACAGTTTAGGTTTGATCTTTTTTTTTAGCTTGTTCTGGTAAAGAAATTATGTCGTTTTAGAGAACTCACTTAAGGAAACAAAATCCCTTGGTCAGCAGGGTTTGGAAAAGGAATGTTTCAGTGGTTTCTGTACATTTAGAGTCCTGCCAAATGGATTAGAGACATGGTAAAAGAGAAGTTTACAGTTTTCGTACATTTGTCTTTCTACAGGTATTTTCAGGTGTTGCAGTGTGCTGCTAATAGCATTAACAGTGGCTCTGTTCACTTCACAGTAACAGACGTTATGGATTCAGTCACTCACACCTTCACTTTTCCTATAGTAGCAAACAACTACCATCTCTCTTCTAGAAAATATAGCAACATGGACATCTTTTTTTTTTCTGTCTGTGATTGAGTGCAGTTGATTGATTCTCTGGCTTTCTAGCTGTGAGTTTTGTTTTTCTGCCCCCTTCTGGGAACAATAGTCACTTCAGCTTGCTAAATGCAG
Source organism: Microctenopoma stevenorrisi (assembly GCA_032270685.1). Lineage (NCBI taxonomy): Eukaryota > Metazoa > Chordata > Actinopteri > Anabantiformes > Anabantidae > Microctenopoma > Microctenopoma stevenorrisi. The sequence continues at coordinate 7,183,420 of JAUMTR010000006.1, forward strand.
AGGTTTCTTAAACATCTATAAGTTTATTTGAGGTTTTCTGTAATGTCAGACTGGTTAGGATAGATTGGTGTTGCTGCCAGTGGTTTTGGGGAAATCATATACTATTTCTAAGGTCTTGTATTATAGATTAATACAGAAGTTTGAAAAGCAGTTACCAGCAAGCAAGATAAATATGGACAAAGTGTACGGAGGAATATCTATACATGTGAGCTCTTGGGTTGCCTGTTTACTGTTACAGTATCTTCAGTAAGCTAATATTAGACAGTTCACTTGTTTTATTGGTTTTGCTATAAACTGTAATCAATGTGGCTGCATAGAAACACTGGTAATAGAGTTATATCAGTGCTTGAGGGATGACATATATACATTTGCTTTGAATTCAGTTATTTCTTTAACTACATAAATCCCTGATGTATTCTTTGTCTTTTTCACTTGTTCTCATTATAACATTTTGTTTTCGGACCACTAAATGAGCTAATTAAGGCCAGTATGAAAATGACTAAATAAAACACAGGTTCAAGGCAAATGGCTTATTACATTTGGCCAATCTATGATGTAGATCAGAAGCCTTTTCTAAGAGTTACAGTTACAGCATCTTTGTTAAACCAGATTTTACATGGTGCAAAACTGTTTGTTTTGAGCAGTTGTATGAGTTGATGGAGTGAAGGAATAAAAAAAGTTGTTTTTTAATTAACTAGTTAATTTTTATAACGTTCACCTGTATCCTGCACTTGCTGCTTATTGCACCTTATTGCAGTGTTGCCCTGTACTTGTACATGTGTAATGACAATAAAGTTCAATCTTATCTAATCTAAAAAAATATGTTTCACCTAAAAATTTAAATGCTCTAGAGGAGCTGTGCAATGTGACAGATGAAACTAAGGCTTCGTCCTTGTAGGGCTGGATTATTTACCATAGTAAAGCAATTACCTGAAGTAAGTTAAAATCTACGTAGTCTCAGTAAACTATGGTTGTCATAGGGAGTTCATCTTTTTGCCATGAATGAATTTCATATTTCAGTGCACCAGGTCATGAAATAAAATGTTTCCTTTTTCTGTTTCTGCTTTACTTACATCCTCTTTTCTAGTCTGTGATCCATTTCTCAAAGTAAGCCTCTGAATCGTGGGCTGAATCAGCACCACAAGTGCAAATATAAACCCTTGGGCCAGAAAAAATACATTATCTGCTTCAAGAGATATCCTTGCTGACGGTGCATTTTTATTAAAGGCAAAAAGATGCAAGTTTATATTTCCAAAGTTTAACCTAACCTGGGTATACACCGGTTGACATTGCCTGGTTTGCTCTTTAATTAGTCATTCCTCAAATATAGTCATGTAGTAGAAGTGTAAAAAGTATGAAAGAAAATGTTGCCTTCAGGTTACAAACCATACATACCATACCACTAAAAGTCAGAATGGTGGTAACATTAAGCGATTAAATTAACTTAGGTGTTGATGCCAATCATTCCATTTGGGTGTTTTTATGCAGTATTTATGCAGTGCCACCATGACATTGATGTTTTTTTGTCATAAAATTTGGAAAGTTTATATTTGGGCATTTATGTCCCTCTGGGAGGAATAACCTTGGGTTACCTCTTAACCTTTACGTTAGTGCCACCAGTTCAAAGTAGCACTATGCCAAAAGCCATTTTTGTCATTTTAGTAGTTATGACCTACACACTAAATAGCTATAATTATGAGAAAAAGTTGAAAAGTACCAGAATCTCTCTCTTACCGTACTACATTGTTTTTGATTATTTACATTGCTCTATGTGCAGCTAATCGGCTGCAGCTGTTTTACTTCACATAGAAAGATAGATGCCTTTTCTTCATTGCGTGCTCTTTGCTTTGTGGTGGATGAAAAATTGCAGCTTATGTTTCTCTGTACAGTACATCGTACAGATTTATTTGACATGTCATTTTCTGTGTATCTGTATTGTTTTTCCCCCTGCACATGTAAGCAAATGCTCAAGTACACACATGCTTATGGACACTGTACATAACTAGCAGAAAAAGAAACAGAGAAGGGCCACCTGGCCTTCTGTGTTTCACAGAGCTTTACTTATAGGGCGAGCCTCGCTACTTAGTTAAACAAAAGGGCCTCCGTGTTGGTCCTCTAGATAAACACACTTTCCTGAGAAAACATGGACATGGTTACACTTTAACCTGCCCAGGGAGGCCACAGCTACATCCTCCCTGACAGTTTAGGTCAGACTGGGCTATAGTTCAGACCCACAGCAAGAATCATGCGCTGCACGTGAAACCATGCTGGTCTGTCAAACAATGGAGCCTTTGACAGCCATACCCCCTCTTTAGTCCCCAGTACAGTCAGAGCACTGTCTCTCTAGGGCTTGGGTGTCACTCCTCATCTCTGTTGTGCTCCCCTGGAGCTGACCAGCTGGCTTCTAGGCTCTGGGATGTAAAATCAGCAGCACAGAGGAGGTACAGTCAACGTTCAACCCACATTAGCCCAGCAGAGAGGCCAGCAGCATCTCAGAACGGCCAAGTCCATGCTATTCCTGCATACGTAAATAACCTGATAAGCTTGGCCTGTTTAGTGGGGGTTGAACTGGTTCTTTTTTAATCAGAGCCACCCCCGATAAGTTTTGGCTCATCAGCCCTGCTCATGGACAATTTTGACTTTGAGTCTGGCTGCTCTGTGAAAGCTCGGATTGGGATTGGTGTGTTTTTACATCCACTGTGATATGGCATATATATCTATGACTTTCTATTAATATACATAAATAACCTCTATATAAACATATTTTTTGCATATGTATTTATATATGTAGATAGTGCTGTGTAAAACTATTCAATCTTTTTCATGAATACACAGCTGAGAAAAGCTGAATAAGAGTTGCATTTAATCTGCCACACCCAGACCTGTTGAATCAAGACATCACTTAAATAGAATCTGCCTGAGAAAGTAAAGCACGTTAAACTATCTCAAAAAGCAACATCTAAGGAAGTGTAAGAAAAAATAAGAAAGAGACTTGGCAAAAACTATCAAAGACAAAAAACATCTTGATTATCCCCAGGACTTTGAGCACAGCAGAGCATTTCATAAAAAGATCATCACACCAATAGTCAAACATGGTGGTGGTCGTGTATGGTGGACACATGCACATAAACTTAAACAGGCCATTCATGTTCAAAAACCCTCCAATATTACTACTCAGAGAAAGAAGACTCACTGCCAGTATCTCAAATTCCTGATTGTAGTTGTTTCCTGCCAAGAGTCTCCCAACCAGTTATTAGGTTTAGATATATTACAATATATTGTAATAACAGTACAATACATAAATTAACAATGTTAATTTACTGTTAATATTACAGTATTAACAATACTGAGCTACCGCTGAAAGGCACACGTATAGGTGTGCATTAAACATACATGTATTGTGTTTAGGTCATACTGAGTTCATACAGACACACAATGTGTTTCCTCAGTATCTCTGTGCATGTGAGGCACAAAGGAGAAATGAGGGACAGTTACAGTATATCACTATACCTTCATCACTGCTTAAACAGGAGTTGTCTGGAAATATGCGGAGGCCAGAACAGGGATGTATGCACTATATCGTAAGTAACGCAAGTTGTATAAACTTCTGAGCGACGACTAAAGGATTCATTATCATAAATGTAATAAATGTGAGCAATACATATCTGATGGTCTAGTTATGCGGAGCTGCCACCACCCCCCTGGCCCAGCGGCAGTCATGTAAACAGACAGTGATCTAGAGGAATGCTGGACTCGGTGACCTCCCGCCCCGAGTGCTGTTACAAGTGCACTGAGTTCAGCTGAAACAGCCCGCCCCATGCTGTGCCTCCCCAAAGCTCCGCCTCACCCTTCCCCAGCATGAGGCCCCTCAGGGTGGAAAAAAATACACCTCCTTCACCCAACACCACATACTGCTCACATATAGGCACATATATGCAAACATGAACAGACACACACATACACACTGGTGCTTATGTGGTTCCTTTCTTTACCGCGCCAGCAGTGTCTAGTAGTTTTGTTGTCTTGTTGAAAGGCAAATCAACTTCAATCAACTTAGTTCTTCTCTATGTATCTCTTCTGAATTATGTCCGTCGAAATATAATTTTTTGGTCATTTGATAATATGTCTGAAAAATGTCAATGAAATTTGATTTCAGTCTAAATAACCTTATCTTTGGCAGTAAGAGCCCGCTTTACTTGTTCTTGTTATTTCAGCGTTTCAGTCAGTAGGTGATATTTGCTTATCTCTGTGGTGATATATTGAGCTTGACTGTGGGTGGAAAATGGAAACATTTTACTGACTTTTGTCTGAAACTGGAAATCATAGTGTGTTTTCTTCGAAATTAAGCACTTTCTCTGCTTAACTTGTTGTGGGTGAAGTGTGGAAACACACATAAATAGTAAAGCACAGTATAGTGTCAAGCAGACACTGCCCTCTGCTGGAGTGCAATAAGAGGAGAAAGGGCAGGTCAAGAGAGAAGGATGCCCTGGGATAGAAGATTTGTACAGTCAGACAGAAATACAGAGAAAAAGCGTATAGGTGAGGCATATACGTTGAAATCTATGTCAATGAAATCCTGTATTCTCCTCACATAGTTGTTATTAACCTATTTTAATTTCGTGTATAAATAAAATAAATCATCAGGTGGTACACATCCTTATAACATAGCATGCAAATGAGATGCAGGTGCCAACCTATCACTGATTATGAATCATTTTCTTAATTTTAATATTGACTGCAGGGAGGTCGCAGTAAACCAGACACAGGTGATTATCACTTTGCTGCATCTCATCACATTAAACACATGGGGCTTTGCATATAAGTGCATTGCTCGCACACACAGTTTGAAATGTAGCTGCACACATGCAGACACAGACACATATGCACACCCTGACACAATCGCAGTAAGCTGTTGTCTGAGGAAACGAGGAGCTGTCTGGTGCCATAGCAACCAATGCGGATATCCCACAGAAATGACAGATTGACAAGACCCTAATGAGATCTTTGATACAGAGATGAACAGAGACCATCTATCTGTCTGACTGTGTGTCTGTCAGCTTTCTGTCTGATTGGTTGCCTGCCAATTTGTCACAGTGAGACTAAATGGGGGAAGTAGAAACATTAAAGCGTTGCAATGGCGACATCAGGAAAATTGAGGAAACAAAATGTGAGAAAGAGAATAGCAGATCGTGGGTGAGAAAAGGGGAGCAGGGAAAGACACAAGGAGGAGAGCAATGAAACGAGGCAAGAAGAGAAAGACTACTCTCTGGGGCACGTCTGGCTGTTATGAGCACAGAGACACAGCCTGAAAACACAGACACTGCCGCATTCTGCTTCAGCCTGTCTTTCTTCACCACCGTGACTTCCATTTGAACTGCAATCTCATATGTAACACCATTATTCTGGCCTATATACCAGGTTACATAAGACTCTGAGCCAAATCCTGACCTCAATCTGCTAAAAAGCTACTCTTGCTGTTATCAAAATGTCTTATTAGCACTAAAGTATGTGGAGTGAGAAAAACGCAAAGAAGTCAGACGTGGCTTTGTTGACAGCCAGTATTGGAAGAGTTGGATGAGTTTCTTCCTCTAAAAGTGCTACATTCATCATTGTTATTTTCTTCCTTAGGTGGCTGTATGAACTTCTGCAGTGGATAAAAAACAGCAATCAGATTCCCACTGGTAAGTCGAGTCTTAACCGAGCCTCACTTCCTGGGCCGGCCTGCAGGTGGAAGTCACACCCACTGTACAATAACAGCAAACACTGCTGGAAAATCTCCACACCCCATTTCACAATTCTCATTTGCCAAGTTAGGTGTGATGTGACAAAGCGACAGATTGTTGTTGGTCACTTCACCTTAGTACTCCAGGGTGTGGGACTCTGTGTCTGTGTGCGTGTTTTTTGTTTTGTCTGTGTGGTGGTGCTGATGCTAGAAAATCTCAAGTGACTCACAGCACTGGCATGACCTAAATTTTCTTTATGACAGTGTCATTGTGAGGTCTGTGTGATAGCAGCCTAATACTGCTAATACTGTTGAGCTTTTATGTGCTGCCCTTAAGTGAGCTTGTCAGTGAGTCTATAGAGTCAGAGAGGATTGAATTAGACTTGCGAGTTGTCCTGACTTTGACTTATCAGACAAAGGTGGATCAAATTTTAAAGTTAACGTGTCTGTTGGCCTTTTATGGAGTGATATGACCTGTACATGGTAATTATTAAAAGGCAAATTACCTATGTACCTCTATGTGTGTCCAAATAAAAGATATCTTGTTGCTTAAAATACTTTATCCTTGTATGAGCTAGTTTCACTAGTTTAATGTAACTTGCTGGGATAAATTCCCAATAAATGTGTTCACTCTGAGTAAATACAGCACAGCGGAGGTGCATATGCCTTTACCTGCACACCGAGGTGTCCTCAATCACCCCCGTGCGAAAGAATATATAAAAATAATATATACAAATGCAAAGATCATCCAGTTACTCCTGTGTTTACCATGTTACCTGGGATGGCCCTGGATGCTGCTGCCTTCTCCTCAGAATGCAGCTCCACATAATGCACATAGCAACTTGCACGCTCTTCTACACCATGGCCTGTGGGGGTGGGTGGCTTGCGTGGGTGTAGTGGGACTGAAGCATGAGCCAATAAAACTTGTTGTCCAGACACCATTGAAGTGACTTGACACATGTGTTCAGCCAATCACAGAAAACTGCAGCAAAGAAGGTATACTGTAAATACAGTGTATTCAAAAGGGTTAGCTCTGCTACGCTGTACATCTGCACGTTTCATAGGGCACACTATTTATGCCAAGATGACAAAGTGGCAAAATTGCCCCTCAACCCACATATAATAGCCCCAAATCATATATGTGGCATGTGATCAGTGTGACAGCAATCATTGCCTAAAATGAATAATTAATTTATCATTCAGTCATTTAACCCCATTCATGACATGGAAAAGCATAGTAGGTCTCTTCTAGCTAAACAGTGACACCATAAACACCCACGTTATCCTATTACAGACATACTTTATATTGACTACTTTAAATGTGAAGAGTGCCCTGTACTATACTCCAAACTCACCATTTGTTAATTCCTAAAGAAACATCCCAGGATATGGTCAGCGTTAGCATCTGACGATTCACTCGTAGCAGAAAAAAGCCTATTACCTCGGCTGACACAGCGTGGCAGTACTGTGTTAATGGCTACAGACACATGCCAGACAGACTGACAAGCCAGCAGAGAACCTCTCTATCAGTCTGCACTTTCCTCATTGTCATTATTTCTGTTTGCAATGAGCCAGTGTTCTGTGTTGTTATTGGTTGTGTTTGAGCAATTTTTGTCTTTGTTTGAAAATGGTGTTGACATCATACAATAATAAAAAAGAAGATCGATATAAGGTTATGTTTTACTCACTTGATTTATGATATACTGTATATATTTTGTGCTGGAGCTGGAATCTGTCTTGCTGATATTCTTGTGTAATAGCTCATCAACAACACAAAGATTATTTGAATCTTTAATCTGTGACTGTTAGGACAATCTGAGAAATATGTACAAGTAGGTACAACAAAATAAAGAATTTCAGAAGCTACTTTTAAGTTATCATGGACATCAAATCAACAAATCAAAGTAATCAACATTTGACCCCCAGTGTCATATTTTAGCCCCCGTTTCTTTATGGGCAAAACATCCTCAGGATCAGGAAGCAGGTCAATGGATTTCTTAATATTGGTACATCACTGCTACATGTGATGAAAACGTCTGTCACGTCCCGTGATTGTCACTCACGTTCGCTGCTTCGATGCAGTTGCTCATCCAGATTTAGAATATAATAAAATTGAAATAATTTTGCATGCTTGCAAGACAAATGTTACCTCTGCGAACAAAAAAATGTTTGTAGTTGCACAAAGAATTTTAAATTTTAATTATGGTTTATAAGAGCTTAATTTTTCACAGTTTGAACTCATGCCACTCATGTATGGGTTTACAGATTTACAGGATAGTTTTAATATCTTCTAATACATTGAAATACTGTATGTAATCAACAAGATTTACAAAACAGTTCTCTGCTTTTACTGTACAGTAATAACATCATATCTGTCTTACACACATGTATGTCTATTACTTTAAGCTCTAGAAATTGGCCTCATAATACTGTACATTGCATCTCGGTTTGATTCAGTAATGACATGAATTTTTTCCATAGAAACTGTTCAAACCACCACTGGAATGGTAGCTATACAACTGAGATTCTTACTGGTTTTACCAGAGCTTGACAAGAACATCTTCGACTTCCCAAATTAGCATATAAAGCACAAATGCATATGAAAGACTCAAAGAAATTAAAAACTACACATTTACTCCAAACAGTCTCAGTAAAACGCTCAGTATAAACCGACTGATAGTCTGACTGATGCCTTAATGCTTCAATGTTTGAATCAGAGAAAATATTGGCGATGTGGCCAGGGATTCACAGGTCTGCAACAATGTTAGCAGATATCGGGAGATCCACCAAAATAATGTCATGATAATAAAAAAAGATTTATGGCTATAATAAAAGCTTGACTTGTAAGCTAGTCATAATACATTAGGATTTAGCATATCGTGTATTTTTCTTGTCTATGTTGGTTAACTGGTTCCCTCCAGTTTAGTGAATTTTAGAATTAGAACCAGAAAACTTTATTTATCTTAGAGGAAATTGCTAAATTTAGTAAATGTTTTTTAACAAATTATTCTTTTGTAGGGAGCCATTCCTTTTATCACATATTCAGTGTGTTAAGTAAATTGCTGTATTCATATTGAGAATAAAGATTCTTCTGATTCTTGATTTATTTTTCAACACCTTTTTGTGATTACAGAATCACGATGTGGGTAAGTGTTGAGTGAGGGTTTTAGGCATGTGATTGATAGATGCGCCTTCTTTTCTAGCTACATTGAGGAGACAGACTGCTGTCTACCCACTGTCTGTATCCGTCTGCCCCCCACCCACCCCAGCCTCACGGCTATAGTTCATGACTCACACAATAATGTGTTTGTTTTCAGCTTTGTGTGTGCTTGTGCACTGGAAAAGCTGAAGAGGATACAGCACAGTGTAGACTAGGGTGGATCTCTATTCCAGCACTACACAAGACTGTGACTATAAGATATGTATGTTTGATTGTTCCAGAGAGTGTCTGTGTGTGGGGGGGTGTGTGCATGTGTGTGGTCAAGGATGTGATTCACGCTGCGTTTTAGTGATGTAGTTTGATTCACATCCTCAAGTGAAAGTGCAACTGAGTCATCTGACAAACACAGACACAATGGTAGAGGGAACACCCTTGTGCTGTAAGGACACATGCATCAAAGACTAGTGTTATTTGATTGCTAAACTTTAGGGTTTTTTCTTAGTCATTACGGGTTTTTTGAATCATGTCTCAGATGGTGTTGGAGCAACACCCACCACCCAACAATGCTCTCTGATTTATTGGTGAAACAAAAGCATTTGCTCTATAGACACATGGGCAGTGTTGAGTCATTTACCTCAGCTACTGACCTACAGTTGAAGTGTACAGTCACACAAATTGTCCTCCTTGCTTAGTGTAGCAAGGAATGAATGCATGTATACAAATAGAAAAATGTACTGTACATCGATGTGTTCCTTTCATATGGGACACCTGTACAATTAAAAGTCCAGTTTTCCTTTATAAAATTTATAAAAAAAATGTTTTACATGTATTAACATTTAAAATAAAATACCAAATGGATTGTTTTCTATCATTTGGTAATAGTATGGTCAATCTAGGATGGAGAGGAGTTGATACTAATTTCATTACTTTCACTTCTAACGAAATCTTGCATCTGAGGGAGATTAATGAGGATCAGGTCCACCTACAGACTTGAGAAAGCCCTCTGGAATGGAAGGTGAAATGTCGTCCAGTTGCTTTGGATAAAACCTGTTTGAGATAACCATGACCTGGATGACTGAGAACCTTCACGCATATTTACCCACAGTATTTTGGATATTAAACATATATTTATGTAATTATCACTTATTTTTGTGATAATTTTCTGTGACACTTGACATGGTTATATTTATTTGAATAACAAATACATCTTGCACTGTTGACTTATGATTCATTGGATAATTGCTGAAAATACAGAATACAAAACAGACATTATGTGACCTATCATTACAAACGTATAGTATGTCTGCTGGAACTCTGAGCACTGAATACAGTACAGGCACCAAGTTATTATTTTACTTGTATATCTTCACTTACAGTATTAAAAAACCTGTTAACCTAGGCCAACAGATCCATTGCAAATTCTGTACTTAATTCACTGAAATATTAGGACCTTTCACAAACATTGTGCCTTTAGTCTGTTATAGTTACAAAGAAACACTTACTTACCACATGAATTAAAGTGATACAATGCTTGGGACTTTGCAGCTTTTTTTTTTGTTTGCAATGTGATGAAAAAGATGGGGTTAGCATTCACTTAAGGGTGGTGAAGACCAACACAACAAACTAAACTGAGTAGACTTGGAAGACAAGAAATATCCTAACAAAGTTTCAACAACTTAGCTTTCCAGGTAAAATAAACCAGAGGGAGAGAAATTTACAAAAATGACTGCAACATACCTCTAAGAAAGTCTAAACCATACCTAACATAGGACTGCACTCATCTGGACAGGGCTCTCAGCTCAGATATTGTTCCTGGAATCTGCTGAAACCACTCTGCCAGTTTTGGGGTCACAACCCCAAGTACCACAAGACAATGTCTCTTTAAGACATTGTTATTTCTCACTTTCTTGTGTTCCTGATGTTGCCATTGTTAGGTATAGCTACATCTATCACTACGGACTCTCATGTACCACTGCTACTATGTCCCGTTTGTTGCCATTTAATTTTCCCAAGGGATCTTAGCTTGGTCATTCTCAACTGCCTTCGGGGTTATATTCCATTTTAACCTTGGGTCTTCCAACCCATACTCAACACAGATGTTCCCGTGTGCTATGATTGCCATTTGTCTATGGTCTTCCATGTACACCATGCCTGCTATCATCAGGCACCTTGCGGTCTGGTAGCTCAATGAGTTAAGCGTCAGACTGGGATGCAGAAGGTTTAAGACCCTGTCTGACTCCTAGTCCATCCCCTACCAGGTGTGTCCTTGGTAGTTACCCAGTGCTAGCTGTAAGTTGCTTTGGATAAAAGCGTCTGCCAAGCAAAGTAAAGTAAAGTAATTTCCAAAGGCTCACCATTTTGGTTTTGAGCTGCAAAAGCATATGTTTGTTGCTGCTGTCAGCAGCTGGAGACAGATACGCATTCAGTTCTGCAGGGTTAGTGCAGACAAAGTGAAAATGTCCCACCTAAAAGAACAACTGCATAAAGTATACAATTAGCATATGCATAGCGCCAACTTGCAATGGTGGTTGTATAGTTGTGAAAAATACTTTGACCGCTGGTTTTTAATGAAGCCAACTTGTGGGAGAGATGAAAAACCCATCTTAATGTAATTTAGAACAAAATAACTCTACAGATCCTGTCTGGTCCTGTCTCAGCAGTGTTTCTTTACTTTATTTTATTTGGCAGATGCTTTTATCCAAAGCGACATACAAGGAGAAGACACAAGCATTTACCATTTAGGTTCCGTACTATAAACTAAGAGCCCTGATAAGACCCAACTTTTGAAGATAAAGAACATGTTCGGAATTATTAGGTGCATTATTTTGTGAATAGATGACCATTGCCTAGACCAGGCAATGGTCAGCCTGACGTGAGAGAAAAGGCCAAATTTTTTGAATGTTAGAGAGAGTGAACTTGCAGGACCTGTAAATCGCAGCTATATCATCATTTAGTTTGTCACCTATCCAAAGCCTTGGGGTTTGGATAAATGACAAACATGATCTGACTAGATGTAGATCTCTCACCTTCCCGTGATACCTGGATGTACCTGTCTTGAAGATAGGAGGTGAACCAATTAAGTACGGTTCCTGTAATTCCTAAATATGACAGCGTGGTAGGAAGAATTTGGTGGTTAACCATGTCATAGACAGCAGAAAGATCTAGTAGCATGAGGACTGATTATCTACAAGCAGCTCTTGCAGCACAAAGGTCATCCACCATTGCCAGGAGGGAGGTCTCAGTCGAATATCCTTTCCTGAAACTAGACTAACAAGGGTCAAGTAGATTATGTGCACGCAGAAGTGAAGAAAGATGTGCCGGGACAGCTTGTTCAAGAATTTTTGAAAGAAATGGAAAATGGGAGCCTAGGCAGTAGCTGTGCAGTAGGGAAGGGTGGGTTTATTGTGGGTTTTTTAAGTAAGGGAGCAATGAGAGCCTGTGTGAATGCAGTGGGAAATGTTCCTGTTGTGAGTGAAGAGTTAGGAATGATATGGTAGATAGTAATGTAGGATCCAGGGGGCAGGTGGTGGGATGACTTGTCTGGAGGAGCTTGGCCTCTTCCGAATTTGAGGGTGGAAAGAAGGCAGTTTCAGGGCTAGCAGAGAGGTGGCATATGGGGTTAGGGGGTAAGAATTGTTTGCTAATGGCAGCCACCTTCTCTGTGAAGAAGGTAGTTAAGTCTTCAGGTGAGATAGAAGTAGAGGGGAAGGTGGGATAGGGTTTGAGAGGCATTTGAAGGTGGAAAAATTGTTGGCGAGTGTCTGTGCAGTTGATCACCTTGTGCTGGAAGTATGTAATTTTGGCTGTGCTGACAGCAGCAGAGAAAGATATTAGGTGAACTGGAGTGAATCTCCATTTCTTGGAAATGATCAAAACTGTGCCACCTCACCTACCAGTGGGTCGAGGATGAATGAGAGAAGGGTAAGTCCCTGGAGAGGGCTGCAGGTGTAGATGTGTCCTTGGGCAGAACCAAGTCTTAAGCAGTGCAAGTTCTTGGAGGTCTCGCTCTGATGCAAGCGGGAATGAAGTCATTTCGTTTTTTTCAAGTTTTTTTCCCATATATTTGGTTATGTTAGCTTTTGAACAGCGTACACTTGTATTTATACAATTTACATCTTCACACTAACACTGTGTTGTAAAAATAGCTGTGGTTTCTGATGGACAGATTTAACATACATACACACACAACTGAATCAAATTTTATTTTTGTACTCCATTACTTTATTACAGTATACCATATGCCCCCAGCACCCCTTCTCCCCATGACCCCTCCCTCAGAGTGTGCCCCCCACCAACCCCCCGCCATCTTCAGTGTCTTCTTATCCACACAAAAAAATGTAAGCAATCATATTTAGCCCAGTTCTGTGTCCTTGTCCCTGTGGATTTGGTCTGCTCATACACCAGGGGTGAATCTACAGGGGGGAAAGGGGGGCACTGCCTCCCTGCTGTAGAGCATTGTCCCTCTTGCTTCCCCCTTGACTTTTATGTTCTTAAAATTATACTTGTGAAAACCAATTGCGTGTTTGTCCAAAAGCCTATTGTAGTCTTTAAACTAAATATTACTTCACAAAGAAATACATAATTTTAACTATAATCTAATTAGTGTGTTTGTGTCTTCTTATCCATTCCATTATTACTGAAATTAATCCTTTACATTAGCTATGGTCCGATGGTCCGATTTTCCCTGCAGGGCGTGTGCACCCTACGACAACCCCTGCCTGTGTCCCTCCCGAGCCACGTGCCCCAGTGCCCCACGGTACACCCAGACTACATCTGGAATCAAACTTTGAAAGTCCGGCACACTGCTCATTCACTACATTCCACAACACACTGTATTTGTTTTCTAAATCTCAGTATAATGTAGCTTCAACTAGTTAACTCTATCAATTGCAGTTTAGTTGACAGTGTACAGTTTTGAAACTCACAGACTCAGAAATATCCAAAATGTCAACTGATAAAGTGTCAGCAATTTATACACACACAGAGCAGTGCGAATGTGTATACACATAGTTCCGTGAGTGTAAGCTGAGCACCACCTACAGATATTATACTATAACACATACCATGTTGTGGCACAAATGAATAGTTTCGGTAAAAGTGGCCAAGTAATACGTAAGTACAGACTGATTACTTCTACATACACTGTATATGTGTTTATTAAATGTAAAATAATATGTACAATTCCATGAATAGATGATATAAACTTTTCTCCTTTCAGTTTGTCATTATGTGAGTTCAGTTGCTTACATTTTTTCCTGGTATTGACTGAGAAAGGCAAGTCACAAAACTTAATTGCAACTTGTTTGTTGTCCTACACCGACACTTATTCTTAATTACCGCCATTTTTAGATAATTGGCTGTCCTATTGCTTCTCCAAAGCAGACATGTGTAACAGTCTGGTAATGTCTGTGTAATGACATTTTCCAAACCAGAGTGCTCCCCTGATGTTTATTAAACTGACTCAGTGATGCAACTTCTAGAGAGCCATGCCCAAAACTAAAAAGAGTAACTTGTTAGAGGTGAAAGGCGTGGCTACAGGCTGCATCTACAAGGATGCTGTGTCTTTGACTATGAAGGGAGGTGTTCAAGTCTAGATTTGGGTTTGTCATTTCAGATGTGGACATGGGAGGCAGGCTGCTGTGACAACTACTCCAACTGACTGTGAAAGGCTGAAAGCTCTGTCAGTCAAACTACATTATGTTCATACAATGTTCAGTCTGGCATTGAAGTATATACAGTACTGTGAAAAAGTATTTGCCTCCTTTTTTTTGCTGATTTTTCACACTTAAATGATTCAGATCATCAAATACTTTTTTTGTATTACATGATGTACAGATGTTATATTGCAATATTGCAATATTGGCTCTTTTACCGATATTCGATATACCGATATAGTCTAACTCTTAATTCCTGATACTGGTATAAACCAATACTAACGTCTCAATGTCTTATCCAGAAAAAAGGATAATTTTAGGTAACTAACACCACATATCTCCTATATTGCATACATAAACTTTAAACAGTATTTCAAGGTTTGCCAAACAAACATAAATATCTCAAAAAACTACCTTGGATTTGTCATATTTTGAGAGAGAGGAGAAGTAGCTGAAGAGCTTGATGTATATTATAGTATATATAATATTATATATTATATATAATAAGTTGTACTATGTACTAATACTATGTTTGATATATGATGTTCTTTTTATAAAATGTAACAAAACACACATTCTAAATAACATTCGTCTCATCTGACAAAAACATCTGCCCCAAAGTCTTGGGGATAATCAAGATGCTTTCTGGCAAACGTAAAATGAGGCGTTGATGTTCTTTTATGGTCAGCAATGGCTTTCACCTTGGACCTCTGCCAACGATCCATTTTGCAGGACCTCCTGGATGAGTCGTCATTGTGCCCTTAGAGTCATTTTTGTAGGCTGGCCACTCCTGGGAAGATTTACCACTTTTTACCAGGTTTTCCATTTGAGGATAATAGCAATCACCGAGTCCCAAAGCTTTGGAAATTGCTTTATAACACTTTCCAGACTGATACATGTCACTTACTGTGTTTCAAATCTGTTCTTGAATTTGTTTAGATAGCTTTTTGACATTTCAGCATGCTTCACTTTGTCACAGAGCTTGTAAAAACTGAATTTTATATTTACTCAGATTGTCAGACTGTTGTTGCTGAAGTGTGACAATAATGCAAAAAAAACCATCAGAAAGGGGCCTAATAGTTATTAACAGCTCTGTAGCTGTCTATATACCTTTATAGCCTACATAAATATTAATTAATATTTTAGAAATACTCATTAATATTTTAGGAACTTTTTTCATAAATGATCAGCCTCATTTGACATCTTATTTATCTTTAATATGTGATGTCTAATAGTTTAATCTGCTCAATAATATTAGTAGAGACAATTTCTTGTGGCTCTGTCATAGTTGGCTGGATTAGACCAGATTATTAAATCTCTGTACATCTCTAGCATGAACAAATGCACTTTCCGAACACCATCAATATAAAGGCATAACAATTATATGGCTGTCATGTGAAGATGTTTCATTCCTGACTAAAAATTGTTCTCTCAAAGAAAGTCTAAGCTTTCTTTGAGCATCTTTGAATGACCATATGGACAAATGCAGCTTAAAACACTTTTCCATGTGACAGATCAGTTGGGTTGTATGCTGTTTGAGCTTAACCATGGTTTAGTGACATAATCATTTTATCACTTGTGGTTTGAGTGTATACTAGGTTGCAATATCCTAATAGAAATTAAAATAGATAATTACATTGTTCAATTATATTTTATTAGCTTTTTTGCTTTGTTTCATTGTTATTAAATTGTCCAGATTGCACTTCATTTTTTGCTACTCGGTTGCATGAGCTTTCTGGATGATTTAGAGATATTTATGCAAATCAAGTTTTGGCACAAATGCACAACCCCAAAACAGTACTTGAACATACCAATCCAAATTCAATCACAGTTGAAGCATACTTTGCACACAGATGGAATGGCCTGTCCCTCACATGCTTGGCTTGTTGGCTACGTTGCATGCTGAGGTCCTGCAGCAATAATTACAGCCAAATGGAGCACGCTGCACAGTCTTTAGAATGACCTGCACCTTGCAGAAAATTATTACATTGTAACAGATCTGACGATGCAGTATTGTGCAACTGGATCATGCATATTATGTGCACGGCCCATTGCTTGATTATTGCAGTCATTAGTAATTTAACCGTAACAGTAATTTTCCTGCATAAGATTTGATAATTCTGTGCAGTAATATTGTAAATTACCACAAACAAACAAAAAGATCAGACTACTTAAATGCCTTTTGAGATGCCTTTATCAACTATTTGTCAGCTAAGGTCTACCTATTAGGCCAGCCTCTCTGTAAAGCTGGCAAGAGTCCTGTGGCCAAGCACACCATTAACTGGGGAATTAGAAACCCTGAGAAGTTTCTAATCACTGCAGTCATTCACATTCCACATAGACTCTGCTCAGAACATCTATGAGCTGGAGATGGGGCTGGGTCTGGGGAAGGCTGGGCCAATGCTATTGGACCCAACGGTCTTTAATTAGAGGGAGAGTTTGGCAGGGACTAATGGAGGAGAAAGGCTCTCAGGATGTAAGTCCAGGGTGAGGGGGTTCACTCACAAAACACTGGCTTTTCATCACTGCATGACTCACACAGTGTGTGTGTAAAGTGCGGTGTTTATGCGTAGATGTGTGTGCATGTGTGCAAAGCAGAGAAAGTGAGAAAATGTGTGTGCATTTGTACTATAAGTGTGTGTGTGTGTGCACATAACGGTATGTGCATGTGTGTCTTACCTCACTGCTCAGGCATTCCAGTAGAGAAAGTAGTGTGAAGTGAAAGAGCGGCTCTCACAGTGTGGGTATTCATGGATCTGGCCCCCATGGGTTGGTTCGGGCTCCACTGTTCACAGACAAAGCCTCTCCAGCAGGACCCAGACACATACTCACACAGAAAGGGGAGCAACAGAAGGAGAGGGACGCAGGAGATGGGGAGACAAGGTAACAAGAGAGAAAATGGAGAACTGGTGGGAGGAAGCATTGTAAGGTCTGTGCAGTGGCTCCCCTTCTTTCAAGAATACAGGTGTGATAGGCTATGATGTACAACTGGACCAACACTAAGCTCCTCTGCTTTGAATCAGAATGATGTGATTTGTTGTGACCATTATTTACTGAGTCACCGAGTGAGAACTTGTCCCATATTACAGTATTACAGAGATGCTTTGTAATGTTTCTCTGTACTGTAACTTTCCTGTAAGAAAATGCTCTATTTGAAACCACTTGTGCACCCCCGCCCTCCACCAACCTTATTTCTTTTTTCTCCTTACTGCCGACAGAGTCCATGAATATATCCTTCTCTCCTCCTGGGCAACAGGATCCTCCTTCTCTTTCTACATTAGCCAATGTCGCCCCTCTCTTCCAGTGCTCTCTCTCCTCCCTCTAGCATAAACCAGCAGCTCAAGCTGTTAGGATTCTATGAGATTTTCTTCCACTTGGCCGTACCGTCACTGTTCCCCCTGCCAGGCCCCTTCCCTAGATCAGGGTAGCCTGGTTCACTGTGTCCTTAAACAACCCGTGTGCATGTACAGGAAAGGGGCCCCAAAGTGGGGAGGCCCATCTCTAGCCCTTGGTTCTGCACTGTAAAACCTATATACTGACTTTTTTAAATTACTCCAAGATGTCACAATTAACACAGCCATCAACAGTATCAGTGTAACCTTTATTGCATGTAGAAATTAACAGTACATGCATAAAGAAGTATTTAATATGTGTTATAGTTTACAATAAACAGAGAAGAGAATAGTCTAAAACATCTACATTAGGAACATTTGAGCTACATGAAATATAGTTGTTTTGTAGTATCACCAACACTAATTTTATCTTTTATGGTGACATAGACTGTGTCGGCTGTGCAGTGTATAAAATCCTTTGGTGTTTGTTGAGCTGGTGCTATTATTCATAGATTTTGTGAACTAAGCAGTCGTCTTAGATATACAGAGGCTATTGATACTGGATAGTTCTGCTGAATGCTGTTAGTCAGAATGGTTTTTCTCTTTGCACTGTTGCCTGCAATGCTTTATAAAAATCTTTGGCAACATTGAAGTTTAAAAAAGTATAAAAGCCTGAACCTTGACTTTTACACTATGCAAACATTTAGCTAAATAGATGGAAATCCAATTTTGTAAGGTAAAGAAAAGGAATTAACAAAGGAAATTATATATATTTTTTTAAATGCTCTACTTTAATGTTTTAATGATGCATGAACTCACCTGATCCAACGGTAAAACATGTTCACAGCCTAAATGTTAGGTGATGGGGTAAGTTATAAGAGAAAGAAAATGTGTAGGTAACAATAGAAAATAATAGGGCAGCAGTTAATTATGTGTGTAATGATTTGATTTGTGAGTCTTATGCTGTAGCAGAACACACAAGTCATTTCCCAAAGCTAAATTTTAAATAATCTGCATAACACTTCTAAAGAGAAGAAAAGAGTTTTGATATGTTTTTGATGTTCATAAATGAAGCGGGTTGTTGACAGCCTAGCTATTTGAAAGCATTAGTAAAAAATACTACTTACACTGTGCACTCTTGTATTGTGTTTATAGTTGAATGATTATACCATAAAATAGATTTCCCCACTTAATTACCTTTGCCGTATTGACTTTAAAATCAGTAAATAAAGACCACACAAATTGTGCCTCATACTGTATCTCAGTCAGCCTACATACATGGAATAGATTTAATATAATGATATGGTTCAGAGTTGGCTCTGGCAAACTAACAAAAGCAACCTGGAGCTTGGGAGTGAACGGAAGAGAATAAACTCACAGCCTGCAGGTAGAGGTAGGACTTATTAATTGTAGTTTGCGCAGCTCCTGCATTACTGGTTGTGGGGTGAATGGTCAAAAAATGTCTGTATGTGTAAGTCTCATTGCATATTGTTTGCCTCAACAGACTCTAAAGGTACCTGGTAAGAATGTAGAAAATCCTGAAACCACAAGTTCAAATCTCATATCCATCACTCCAATCCGCAAACTGCAGATGGACTATTGAATGGGAATAAAATAATGTCTTCACAATGCAAAAACTATGACCCTGAACTGCAACATTAGTGAAAAGCCATTAAATGTGAGGATACTGAAGGCACAGTCGGCACACTGTTGTGTGGCTCTATGATCCCTATGACCCTGAATCCCTCAAACCCCTTGTGACATAGAGGTCATGACCTCAGCATCTGCCAGCAGTAGCAGAAGAGAGCCAAGCTAGGACTGTGTCACACCTAGATAGATGCTCTGTAAGATAACGTGTGAGCAGTGAACCCGACTTTTGCTTCCACTGACTCATTAGGATAAGATGATTCATCAGAAAAAGATTTTGACCCCTTTGACTCTGAGCACAAAAACTATTTTAGCAGGTTCTAGCAACACTCTTTTAAGATTATGTTTTGTCTTGAGCTGCAATGTAATGCATGTATTTATTAAAACTGAGTCCTTAATCAGTTTTTTTGTCTGCAGCGATAGAGCAAAACATAAGATTCATTTGCTTCGCAGCATATTTTTCCCTTTATGTTTATGGTTTTCTATTTGTAACAACACGCATTGCTTTGTGCACACTAGTTTACATGAATCCAACTGGATTTGCTTTTATTTGATGAATATGTGATGATAAATAATGAAATTATGATTCTGTGAATGCTTGTTTTTATTCATCTTAACTTTTCAGCACAACTATGGAGTCGTATCTACGCTGACCTGTGTATGTGGTTATACAGTTCAAGTAGTTAAATACAGTGTAGTGTACACTTTTTACTCTCGATCAAACCCTTCCATGTACTATTTATGTGAATGAGTATTGCATTCATTTGTTTGTGCCCTTATTATGTGCAGCGGTGCATGAATGCGAGCTAGGTTTGATGTACATAAGTGAAGCTGTTTGCCTCTTTCCTTCCTGTGTGTTCCAAAATCTCCTTTGCTGCAGACAGTCTGGGGTGCAGAGATGGTGGATGGGGTGGGGTGTGGGGGAGGTAGTCAGCGGACATGGCGGCAAGCCAGAATCAATTGGCAGTGTAATGAGATGGCCCGGTGCCAGGTAACCATGGAGCTACCCTCTTTGCCTGTCTACCAGTGCAGAGTTCAAAATTAAACTGAATGAATGAGAAAGAGAGGAGGGAGGGAAAGAGGGCAGGGGAATAAGGGTCTGAAATGGCAGGAGTGGAGGGTGAGAGAAAGAAAGAAATGGCAAGAGAGGAGGGTGGCTGATGAGGCTCTGTGGGCTATTTCTAAGCACGGCTGCAAAATTTTACTTGAACCCTTATTTCAGAGAAGGAAGAAGGCAGGAGTAAACTCAATATCCACCCAGGGTTTTTCTACTCTGGAATATAAGATAATACTATTTCTGTCCATCTGCATTTTGCTTTTGTGCTCTGCCAGACAAAAGTAGGCATTTAAAGAAGGAGAAAGCACCCTTCACAAAGAGAGAAAAGAAAAAGTGAACTCCTTGAGTTTTCCTCCTTGATGGTCACGTTGAGCTGCTTCCTTTGGAGGTCTGATGGCATTCATTGCTTTAATTTCCCTGTAAATCTCTGCATTTCTTCATCCCCCTCCTAGACCCTCACTCTTCCTCCTGTCATGGTAGATGTGTTAATATTGAGCATTTGGCCGCATTCTTAAAGTGATTAGTACAAGCCATTGGATCCTATAGATGAATGGAAATTATGTAATTAATACAGTAATTAGATCTTTTCCTCCTTTCCACAGCCATACCCCTGCTATGTCATTGTGCTTGCCCCTTTCTGTGTTTCCTCTTCACAGAATCTTCAAGAAGTGGCGTGTCACCCATAATGGATAGTTTTACTGTGTACTGATGTATACAATTTACTACTATGTGGTCAAACACTGCAGTGCATTCAAATCATGACTAGTAGATTATTTTTTCAAGAAGTTCTATTAAATGTTTTATTGTTTAATTTAAAAAAAATGTATTTGTTATTATCATAATAGAATTTTGATGTGTTTGATTGAATCAGTCTTATAAGAAAATACTTTTTTGTTTGGTAATAAACAGAGTTTTCTCCTAAAGCTAACTAACTTCACAAATTAAAAACTTCAAGTCACTCGAAGGCAACATATTTCCTGTCGTTAAAAAACTGGTCGGACGTGGTTGAAGCAGGGGAGGGCTTGCCACATTTCATATGCCCAACTGTGATTAGTTTGTTATGTGGTGTTTTACTCAAAGGGGTGAAAGCAAATGTTAGGCATGGCTGAATGCACTGCTTTTACTATATACTGTATTTATGTGACTCAGGATGCTTATCCTGATATGACCTTTGCTTTTACTATCAGGCTATCTTCAACTCTCTAATCTGTGGCATTAGGTTAGGAAGGAGCGTGATATACTACTAGTCTGTCAGTACAGTAAAAAGCATGTTCAGCAAGCAGTGTGCCTCGTGGCCTGTGAAAAACACTCAGGCACTCTCTGCTGAAATGCCCCAGTCTTTGAGAGTTTTGAATGCACGTTGAGAGAGAGAGAGACGAGACAGTGGGCCAAGATGTCTGTGGTGTGGATTAATGGGGAGGACTGGAGAGAGGGTGCCGCAGTTGTGCGTGAGCTGAATATTTGATGGGGGAAGTGAGAGGAGGGAACAGTGAGGGACAGGCAACTGTAAGAGATGGATGAGATGAAAGAGGGGAAAAAAGATGAAAATGGACTGAAACATTAAGAAGCAAAGATGTCTAAGCGTGAATGAAAATACAGTAATAAATGCTGCTGCTGCTGCCTTGTGCCTCTCACTGATGCTTTATCCCACTCTGTCTTCTTGTACTCCACAGTATAGGATTTACATTGCACTGGAGTAAATGTGAGGATAAAATGTACATGACCTTCTTTACAGACACCTGAAAGATACACCTCAATCAACTTGGTGTAAGATAACTCTAACAAAGCTAGGGAGATAATATTCAGATGAGGTAAATGTTTTTATGAGTACACTGATTTTAATCAGGTTTCCTGTGTTAAGTATGCACGACCTTAAGTGCGTTGCTATTCAGAGTACTTTTGAGACACACTAGGCTTTACCTGTTACCGTTATTCTTTACTTTCTGTTCCTCCAGCAGGTCTCTGGGAGACAGATGGGTATATCTAATATCCATATGTCTATGGTTTGTAATGAGCAGCAAAGCTTTCATAGACAAAAAGATGAATTGGTCCAGTAGTTTTCCATACACATTAAAACTGTGGTTTGAACACTGTCATAATTATAAATGTATGTAATTTAGAGTTGTAATTAGGAGAACTGAATATTTTTTACTGCAGACTTATTCGGGTATTAACACAGTTCAAAGTCTACACATAGTGTCTTACACAAATAACCCAGCACGTATTTTACAGCTTTCCCCTACATGCAGCAATTATGTTTCTGCGCACTGGCGGCTTTCAGATGTGTTTCTGGGGGTTTAAAATGCCCTCTTTGTTAATACACCAGACATAAGGTGACAGATCAGTTTTTATCTCATGTTTTGACTGCTGTATTCAGACAATTAAATTCAACCTAACCAAATTTACAGTACTTGATATAGACTGCTTGTAGGAATGCAGAGAAGTAGCATGTCTGAAAAGGGAACTGGAAACATAACTGGACGTGCTTATACTTTGGAAAGCACCAGTTGCCCAGAATTCACTTAATAACAACTAGCCTCGTAACTTCCTCCAACGCAGACGCAACAATGACTCAACTGTGAATCATAGCCTGAACACAATTAGAGAATTACAAAAGGAGTAGTAAAACTGACAGTTACAGGAGGAGGTTAGGCCATTCATTGTGGTTTTTGCCTTTCCTGGCATCTTCTAGAAATCAATACCATTTTATTCATGAAATAGATATAACTGTAAAATTGACAGCAGCAGTGGTCATGTGGAACTGTACTTGACATTCTTAGAAATTACAGTTGAAATATAAATTTAGAGCGTATAAAATCACACAAAGAAAAACACGTCTCAAGTGTGAGTGCATCAAACTCCTGGGTAATCTCTCAGTAGTAAAAGCACCTTGTGACAAAACAGTGTGAGGGCACATTTTACACATTATTTTTATTTTCTCTAAATAGTGGGGAGATTAAACTCCAACAACCAAGCAACAAGCACATCTAATTCAACAGATACATATTTTACTCGCATTATATGAACGTAAACCTGACCCAAAGCACATTTTCTATATTCCCTCCAGCTATTTTTTGTATATATCCATGTAATGAATTTATACAGAATTTCTGTGAAAGAGGGGGAAGGAGAAGGATAATGTTATCAGTATTCATATGCTGGTATGGGACCATGGCTGCAGGAGCTCGGTGCAAAAAGGTCACACATTGTACGAGAGTAAAAAAATAAAACATACTGTATCTACAATGATCAAATAAATGTTCATTAATGATATGCCTGAATTGGTCTGCTTGATTGTCACGGCATGTACTACTCTGTGTAGTGTTACCGTGTTACAACAGCAAATGTAATTATTTATTTATATGTCTTGTTTGTCATTGGCTGCCCACTTTCTCGTCTCTACTTTCCCAGGCTCTGTGAGTGGCTTTTTAAGAGGTTACCTTCTTAGAGGTTTGGGGTTATGCCCATGTCGGTCGCTCTCTGTCCTTCAACCTTCTGTTTTTGAAGAGGCCCTGCTCTGTGTCGGCACTGTGACAGGGATCTTGGCAATATCCTGAAAGTCAAATCTGTTCATTTACTCTCAAGTGGTGACCACGGAGCAGACAGCAGCCCATTGGCATGCTGTGGCAAAGCTAGCATCCAAGTCACTTAATATCCTGAACCCAACATTTGTCCTGTTTCATATCACTAACAAGCTGATATCCACGGGCCATCAACTGTACGCTGTTTGGTGGATCTTATATATTTGTAAGTTAAAATATGGCAAACTCTTGGCTCTTGTGCAATTTGTGGCTGCTAAAGTGGTTACAAACTCTCTTATAGTTCTTCCAGAGGTCAGTGGTCAGTAACACCCTGATAGGGACTTTCACATCTTGCTTAATGGCAGAGCAGCTTACTGGTGTATAGCTTCGGTGAATACAATCGCTGCACAACAATGTTACTTAAACATCTGAAATAATGCTTTGTACATTAGTGCATCTTTACTCACTGAATGATTTATTTGCCTGATGTAGAATGGGAATATTTTATAAATGATTAGTGTTTTGTGTAAAACCCACATTGTGTATTCCAACTGGAACACATGGTGTACTGTATAACTCAGAATGGTTACTGCTATAAAAGAAGAACAACAGAAACAGGATCCAAGTGTATGGCCGTGGATTTTCCCCACCCTTGGATTTTCTAAATAAAAAAAAAACAGGATGGGTTTAAATTAAATAATACTAATACTAACACTAATACTGTTGCCTAATTTCTTTATTACGGCGTTTGAATGATTCTTTACCCTTTTTGAATGGTGCCAGTTGTGTTTTTGTTGAAGTAATCCAGCGGCAGTGAAACATGCAGTCTAACGATGTAGTAGCAATAATACACTCTCTAAGGTCTCGTACTACTAGTAGTGCTAGTAGTTCATAATACGTTTCATAGGGAGCAGGTGCAAAGACAATGAAGAAAATTAAGCTGTGGATGGAGCCTTGAGATACTCCACCAGATGAGGATGTGTTGACTGCTGTAGCTTGGCTGTTGAACTATGTATTGTACTGTTGATGTCTGAAGTGGTGCTGAGGTTGGGTGCAGCAAGTACGGTGCCTCCAAGAGCAGTCTTTCTGAGTAAGACAGTGTTTGTGATAACTGTTATGGGTTGATTTGGGCATTTGAATACCACATGGCTATACAAAGGATTAGGCATTACTTACTAAGAAATCCAACAACTTATTACAGCCTAAGACAATCCAAGATAAAATAATTCCACAGTAACATAGTCGTAAATGAAATAATCTTCTTAGTAAATATCAAATAATGTGATCATACAACACAACGCAAGAGTTGCTTGTCTTGTGATCCGTTCAGGTCACAAAAATGTGCACAAAGCAAAGAGCATCAGGAGGACTACACCTTCACCGAGACAACGTCAGCATCAGGATGTGGGAGACACACAATAAGTCATATCAGCCTTACTCTTTTACAGGCGTAGCCTTCACCCTGCACGGTGGGCCAAATAGAGTTCCTTACGGACTGACAACACAGCTGTATGCCATTTGTCGGCTAAGGCGGCTAATGTGACAAAGGGTATAAGTGAGGAGAGCGAAACGAGGGAGAGATGCTCGCTGAATCGCCCAGCCCTCCTCGGAGCAGGACGGGGAGCACCACTCTTCCTCTCTGCTCATAGCTGCTATTCCCCGGCCCTCAGCCATTTTGGAGAGAGGAAAAAGTGTCTCCTTTCTCTCTCCCTCTCTCACTACGTGGCACAGCTTTGGAAAGGCTTCGGCTGCTGTGTTGTAGCAGCAAAGAAGACACACTTTGCGGCTCGCACTTTGGGAGATAATATGTTTGCAGAGAAAAAATTCTGACGCGAAACAATCTTCTTCCTTCTTGACTTTTTTTGGCCGAATTTTTGTTTCTCTTGCAGTCAGCTGCTAAGCCTCACTCCTCTTTTCTGTGCACTTTAACTCATGCTGTGCCTTTTCTTTAATAACTTGCGCATTAGTTTTGTTGGCCGGTCCTTTCCCCTTGCTTCTTTTAAGTAATATCTTTTCTCAATTCGCAATTTGATTTTATGCAACAAAGTTTAAGACAAAGGGATATGTCCAAATATTGGCAGCACTAACAGGAGACAGAGCTGCAGCCAAGGATCCTGCTGGGATCCAAAAAAGCCAAGCAGAATGAAGCACCAAAAAAAAAAAAAAAAACACCACCCTTTCCTTTGCTTGCTCACAAATTCCACTTTCTCTGTATCCAGCCCAGCGCTGCGACTCCTCCTCATCCACATCTCACCGCATTCAACCTTTTGCCATTTCTCTCTTGCCGTACCTTTTTTTAAAAGGCGATTTGAGGTTTTTGTAACCCTGAAAATGGGGACTGGACAACGGGTTAGGAGGGCGTAACTAGGAGAGAACGAGGGGATGTTAACTGTTTACCTCAGCATTTTTTTACTGTTACAGTTATTGAGAGATTGTTGTAGTGCTTGTAGTTTTTTGTCTTTTACATGTTTTTAAGGTTACGCTCGGATTACGATTGTTCTTAGCTATGTGTGACCATTGGTATTTTATCTGTCAACATTAGACTTTCTCTTCCGTTCAGTTTGTGATCATTTATATATCTCTTTTTGTAGGTTTCTTAATTTATGCTGAAGAACCGGCCTGTAGTACTTCTCCAGCCTGACTCCATCTGATTCCAGAGGATGTCTGCCCGTCAGGTCCAACGTGTGCCAAACTGGTATGCTGGTGATTTCTAATACTTGCAGTTTTTGTTCTGTTGGCTTTGTTCACAGTGGTTTCTAATCCTCACAATGTTGTGATTTTCCTTTTCATACCCGTGTACGTTTTTTGTGTATTTGTTGTTTTTTGTTTGTGGCATTACACAATATGGAAATGCATAATTTATTAGACAATTGCAGAAGGGTGTTTATAGACTGTATAGTTGTTTTTATCATTTAAACTGGCTTCAGAATTCATATTCTCAGATTGAGAACACTGAAGAGGTGCGAAATATTCTCATTTAGTCTTATTTTAGTACACCTAGAGATTTTGGATTTGTTAACGTTAAACGTAAAATTAACGTTTACATCTCTGTTGGTTATTGCGGTTATATGTAAATCTTTTGCCCAGATTATAAATGTTCTTGTATCGTTATTCATATTGTGGTATTTCATAAATTATCACAGGCAGAGTAAAATGATAATTAATACACCACATATTTATTTTCCTATATTTAAACAATTAATTTGTGACCAGAATGCTGTGATTTACATCCTGATATAACAGAATACAGTATATTCTATCTGACTTTTCAAAAATAATTGCTGACCTCAGAAGAATGTGATCAGTAGGTTACACAACCCCCATGTCCATCTCATGTGCTCTGGCCTTTTTCAGCACACCATGCTTTCTGACAGGAAAGACTTGAAAGACACAGACAAGTATTTTGATCCCTCTACATCTCTGTTTTATTACTGTCAGATAAGAATAACCCATACCTGACTCTTACTATCCAGTAAGGATTTAAAATAATATATATTATATTTATTTATATTTGTAATATACACTGTGCGCTGTATAATGTAGGTATACAAAGTTGTCAACATTTTAACTCTGCTTTGTGATAAATACTAGTTTACAGTAGATAGTACATTGTTCATTGTGGCATATTTGCTTGAATACCCACCGTGGGGAGTGTTATTTAGAATGAATGGACCCCACTGGTTCAGATAGCAGAATGACTTGTTGTTGTGGTTTATTAGCTGTTGAAGTGGTAATGCCAGCTGCCACGAACCCGTAGATCCGAACTTGTGGTGACTGGTTGCACAAGCTCGTATCTATAGGTATGTGTCTTCCTGGCAAATTCAGCACCTGTTCTATGCCTGTAGGAAAAACTACTAGCTCAGGGTAATTATCTTGGATGCAGACTATGACTGGATGGTCATAAAGAAGGGAATTGTCAGTCTATACAGTAAGCTTCCCTGTGTTCCCACAGTCAAACAGCTCCCAACCCGTCTAGCCCTGAATCCTGAGATTTAGGATATTATCTTCACGTGCCCCGTCTTTAAACAGTGACCCCACCCAGCGTAGTAGGGCTGGGCTATATGACGATGTGACTGAATTGGGTCAATGGGTCAGTGCTGCAATTCAGTGAGCAGGCCTGCTTCATTTCAATGTTCAGTTTACAGATGCTTGCTTGAAATTGATTTGTTATTTGTGTAATTTCACAGTTGAGCAATAAATCAACATTTCATCTGGGTATTTTAGCTATATAGGCTACAGATGTTCAAAAACATTTTCATTAAAATTCACTTATGTTATAGTATATATTGTGATATTGTATTGATATATGCTTAAGCTTCACTCCTTTATGTTATGTTTAAACCGTTTGCACCTATTTGTTCTAATCAGACATTTATCAGTTTTCCTCCAGTGCTCCGCAGGCTGAGGTAGTAGGTTGTATAGTTCAGAGTGACACCACAGGAGATAACTGTACAGCCTCCTAGCTTTCCCTGAGGAAACACTACACACTGTGGACAATGATGGACTATTTTACCAGACACCAGCTCGCATGCAATATAAGGATTACCAATTCATTGTGAACAAGTTATTTATATTATAATGATTTTACATTTTCACAGTTTCCCTTAATTATATTATAGACCACAGGTAGAGGAAAAAAATATATTTTACACTGGCAAAAATGTATCTTGTCTTTTGTACAGCGTGACACTGTTTGTCACTTAAATTAAAACTATCTCAGAGTACGGGACAATGAGGGGGAAAATGTTTGAGATTCACCAACGTGCCGCTACATTGAGATCTGTGGGCTGCTCTAATGAAAGAGATGCCACTGAAGGTAAACACCAGACAGCCGCAGGGGGAAGAACATAGCCTTAGTAGCCAATTATGTACAAAGTTCAGTTTCACTTTAACCAAAACGACATATTTTCTCTGTGCAACTCTGTGGTGAAGACACTGCTGTGATCAAAACAGCCAACCTTTACTACTTCAGTCCAAGATATCAAGAAACCTATATATGAAACCACCTTCGTCCCTAACAGCAATGTAAAATATGCTGATTTATTGCTTAATTGAAGTCATATTCAAATTATATTTTCAGTACTGTCACAAGCAGTGTTTAGCCGCTCTTCTTTTAGGTGCATAGTTTGGATCTCTGGATTTCATCTTGTAATCTCCCTCATTTTTGGGTTACTATCAATAGATTCTCCCACCAAAAGTGTCATAAATCAATGTCAGAAGAATTCAGATTTGTCAATAGATTGTTTTGTTAGCACAGGTTAAATTGACACGGTTTATTGTGGGCAGTATGCTGTAAATGATACCAGAGTTGCAGGATTTCCTCCTAATTTTCACTGACACGGCTGTTAAGATAAAATATTGCTGCTACGTCTTTAATTGTACTTTTGTATGAGCATTGTTGTCTGAGCCAGTCGGATAAATAAAATGAGACAGTGGATGAACCCCTGTTGGAGAAAGATGGTATCCCTGTAGTGTGATGTGCTGCTGTGTGCAGATGTGTAGAGCAGGGAGTGGTATGATGAAGAAAGACTGTTTCCACTTAAACCCTTCGCTCTCTGTCCCAAGGCCACTGGGTTCGACGGAGGTGGGGTAAGGAGTTCTGTGGGCCAGAATAAAGCAGGGGGCCTTGGTACGGGGCAGCTTCAGCAGTAAGAGAGAGCGAGCATACAGTTACAGCAGATCCAGTGTGAATCTGCTGTGTTTTTAGTGAGTGTTTTCCCCCGTGGGTAAATGCAAAGTTTTTGTTCTTCTTTTTGCATCCTTGCTTGTGTGACATGTTTTTTGTGTTTCTGGGTAGTGTGGTACAGTATACAGCAGGAGGCACACAGGAGCTCTCTCTAGTGACAGCTCCCCCCCAAACACACACTCCACCACCATCCTTGTGGAATCTAAGGTTTTTGTCTCTATTGAAAATTTCTATAAATAGTCCTGACTAGCTGTTCTAATGTTAGTTCTGTGTGTGGTCGACTCACAGTGTCAACACTGCTGCAAAAGAAAGGGAAGTAAATAAAGGGTACTTTGTAAAACAGATGATATGAACGGATCCTTCACTGCAAGAGCATGTGATGTCTGTGAGCCAGTGAGGGGTTGTCTTTTATCATTTCTAACTCACCCAGAGACTGAAGAGAATGGACATTAAGGGAAATCCAATCAAACCAAGAAAGGACAGTGTTACTATGAGACCACACGGGCCATTTTTCTGCTGTCACTGATATCAACCCATTGTGTGTTGTCCGTCAGAAGAACCCTGTGGTGGTTAAGCCCTCGTCTTCCCGTTTGTCTCGCTTTCCTACCATCTTGTAACTCATGGTTTTTCACAGCCCTTCTCTGCTGCTTTACAGCAGCTAATACTGATAAAATATAACACTACCACAGCACCAGGCTTCCAGTTACATTTCCTTTACCGCTCCCTGAACTCACGTTTTCTCTCCCCTGCTCCCTCCTTTTTTCTTTCAATCTTCTCTTGTTCCCACCCTCCTTTTCTCCATGAAATGCACGCTGTAATACCCAGTCGCTCTCACAGACACAGAGGGAGAGAGAAAGGAGCAGAATTCCGGACTTGCCGAATGGAGAAGGATTTTTTTTTTCTTTTCTTAAATGAAAAGGAGCTTGAAAAGAGACATTGTAAGATGAAAACGTGTTTGTCTATCTTTTCGTGCTTTCTTTCTCTCCTCTGCCGCTTAGCAGTCATGCTCTCCTTACCACTCTCTTTTCTCTCTACCTTTCCTTATCTCTCCTTCTCTTCATATAGCAGGCCTTCAGAGTCTAAGTGATTTCAGCTGTGGGAGGAAATGAATGGATGTTATTTATTTCTCTTTCCCCGCACTGCTACTGCTGTTTCGATGCTGTATGTAACCAGGCAGAGGGGCAAGCAGAGGCTCTACAGTTTTTTCTGCCCTGGGGACTTGAGTCTGCAATCCATGAAGCATGCGAGGCAGAGGAGGGAAAGAAAATACAGAGACACAGACAGTGAGGTGTGATATTGAGAGACTAAAGCGCCAAGCAAGAAAATGTGAGACAGATGGAGCCAGGAGGCAGACAGACAGGGGAAGAACAAGATAGGTAGTAATGTCACATGGAGAAAGAGGGGTGAGTAGCAGCGGGCAGAAGGACTACAGCAACAGGCGTTTTCTCCTATTATTCAATTTTGTGTGTGTTTTGGTTCTGTCTCATAGCTTTTAACCATATATGCAAAATTCTGATGACAATGAGAGCTATAGTATAGTAACGATATTTATGAAAAACACCAGGGAATGTTGAGATTGTGAGTAAATGTCCACGTTATTGGTTTCTATGTGTATCTTGGCTTGATTCATTTGCATTGCCTTTTCTTTCTTCTGTTACTTTACTCTGCTACGGATTTTCTTCCATTCTTTGAATCTCTGTCATTAGCCACGCTCTCCCTTACTAGTAACCATGCAGTAGCAGTACAGGATCATTGATCTGCTCTTTCTGTCCCTTGTGTAAGTCATTTTTCTCCTGATTCTTACTGCAGCACATCTTGTTGCGCTCCTTAGAAGCTGAAGTCTTTATAATGAATTTAAATAATTAGCGTTGATTGTGCTCATTTCCTGTACTTGACATCTTGCCGTGGTGGATTTTTTTCTCCCTAGTTTCTAAATATACCTTTTAATACTTCTCTATTTAAAACCATATTTCCTGTATTTCTTGTCCACCTACTATAATCCTTTAATCTCGCACCTGCCGTCTGTTTCATCTCTTTTTCTGTCACTGTATCCCTCCTTCCCTCTCTCTCTTGTGCTCTCTGTCTCTCTCTGGCTGCACATGGTACAGTCTTGCATGTCTGAGCAGCAGACGGCTAGACAGCAGCAATCTGCTACAGCAGCCTCATGTGCTAGCTCGAATGATTCGTTCAACAAAGCCAGAGCCAGCATGCACTAAAGTCTCTTCCTCGACTTCTCTCTCCAGTTGTCTTTTTTCTCACAGATCTCTCTCGTTTCATTTTGTCTGGCCACATCCTCTTCTTCTCTGTGCTAGGTTGACCGGTGCAAGCGTACAGGGAAGACTGCGGCAGCCTCTGACACTGTGGTCAGCCGGGTGAGTTTTCTTCTTTCCTTTTCTTCTTCCTTGCATCTTATCTCATCATCCCAACCTCCTGTTTCTCCCCCTCTTAAACTCACTGGCATCTCGATCTGTCTACCTGACGAATTAGTTTTCCCTCCATAAAGTCAGATGACTGACAGGTGCAGTCTCAGAGGACTGACACGGCAGGTGTGTCTGTAGAAGGGATATCTCATAGGGTAAATGTAAACGGTGAAGAGTCTTTGGCTTTTTAGTGATGGGGAAGGAGATTTTCTTCTGAGTGAGACTCTGGCAGCACATTTGCAATCTTTGCTGCTGTCCTTGTCGTCTGACTATTAGTGCTGCGCATGTGCACAGTGCAGGCATTTTAAGTAAAAAAAACAACAAAACACATTTTAACATTTTACCATTGATAAACATACAAAGATTTTCACAAATTGAGCCATTGCAGGGCATGAGAGGCCAAAATATACTGAGGCTGATCTATTTATACGAGCATGTGAGAAAAGTGCTGTCTGTCTGGGCGTGTGTGGCCATTGCATGGTCACTATAATAAGTGTGTTTTCACGTGCAATAAGATGACATGTGTGGTCAGTTTTCCTGCTCTTTATGTGCGATGCACATTTACTGCATTTATTTGTTTGACTTGTGCGCAGAAATCTATCTTAACTTCTCTCATACAAGATAAAGAGTAATGAGTGATGTATGTATATCATCGGCGGCTGTGCCATCCTCGGCTACACGGCACCAGACTGGACTCAGTGGCAAAACTGAGACTTAGGGTACAGTGCAGCACAATGCCAATGTGCCATTGTCTGCTCCACTCTCAGCCATAGTGCTTAAGCAGCAGATGCTCTACTATAGATCTCATAGGAAAGACCAGCGATCTGTACCTCTCTCATTCCCTGAGACCCTAACTTGTGACGTTTTGCTGTGATGTGCACGGGTTGGGTTCTTGGGAGCTGTGAGGGGCACTCACACATCTCTGTAACCTAAAAGAAAAAAAAAGGAGAAACTAACATGGCGGAAAGACAGAATGCGCAGGGTAAAAGGGACGCATTGCATTTTTAGCTAGGCACAGTGACAGTGAGTGCTTATTTAATCCACCTACAAAGGCAAAAACAAGATAGAGGGGAGCACAGAAGAGGAACATTGGGTTTCTTTCAGGGTATGGAGGAGTTTGGACCCACAGGCAGGCACAGAATGTGGGGTGTTGGGTGGGAGAGAAGGGGAGATGGATTCAGGAATGTGAGTATGAATAACATGTGACTCTGATGGAGGGATGTCCAGACTAATATGGCAAAACACTCCCGCATTTACAGGATCTGTGTTTGTTTGGGCAGGTACAGTGAACGAATGTGGAAATTGTGACTAGGGTTACAACCACAGTGACTAATATTATTCATGCTAACATAACAAAAACTCACACAGATGACCTCACTCAATCTGTGCAGACAGCTGTAGACACATTGTACTTTAGGTGTATGCTGTATAGACACAGTCACATACTGACAGTAGTGCACAAATCCCAGTTTGCATATGATCACATTGAATGCCTTAGTATATTACATCTCCTTCACATAAAGGAAAAAAAGACACAAATTCATTATGGCTCTACTTATTTTCACTACTTAAGCCATCCACAGGCTCTTCATGCTTTATTTTGAGAGCAGCACAAAGTACTGGTGAGAGCGTGACATTGAAAGCTCAGTACACTTGTGTTTGACCTCATGAAAATTCTCATCTTTCTCTTTTATTAATACCTGATGCAACTATTTGTGTCTTTGCCTTTGTTTGCTGCACGTGAAAAGAAGATACTGAATAGGAAGACTTGAATGAAAATTACTCACTTGTTCCTGTGTGCAAGGCCTGGTGCCACCCTGAAGTCCTTAGTCATGAAACTGGATGAATGCAGGGTTGTAGCGAGATAGAAATACTGTTATACTTTATACTGTGTTGGGATTGATGTTAGTTAAGTGTTGAATGAGTGAGATGGTTCAAGTTTTTGATGCAGTGCTGTATAATGGGCCTCTTCGGGGGTTCTGCTGCTGACCAGTGTATCATGACAAGGACTGTGGTGTCAGTGCCCACAGTTCTCTAAAAAGTCCCATTAAGTGTGTTGAAATGTGTCTGGAGGCAAATGTCTGTTCCTATAATTGTTCGGTGATCTGTGATCACAGTAACAGCTTCATTTCCAGCCTTCCCCTCCCTCATCCACATCTACATCCTTTTACATTTACCTTCTTCTTTAGCCACTCTGAAGTTATGTTCAGTTTTTCAGGGAGTGTCAGCAGCATTTGAAAAAATTATGGTTTGATGATTTGTCCTCATTCTTTCATTAGATCCAGTGGGATATGTTGCAGTAATTATGTGGTTGAAGGGCAGGTAGCTTTGAGCACCAATTCTGTTTTCAGCTTTGAAGGCATTTTTAGCCATATCAGATGAAGAAACTGCCATTTTTGGTACAGTCCCCTCATGATTAAGGAGTTTAGAGATTCATTAAATAGGCATTTTTACTGTGTGGTCAAATGCTTGTAATGAGCACAATGACTTCTGTAAATCTGCAACTCATTCACATTGACACGCACTTCGTATCTTATTGGAGCTTTGTTTTCCTGTCTGGTTTTAGTAAAGATGCAGCTGTAAGAAAGGTTTCATGACTCCAACAGCATTTAATGCAGGTTTGCCAAATCCAGATAAAAGAAAAAAGGCATATGGTATTATCTGTGCCCCTTCTGATCTAGCTTCATTATAGAAAAATAACTACGACCGCACATTTCTTTATGATGCATTTTGTGAAACTTTTATTGCTGTGGTGGCAAATACTTTTCACTGAGATCTCTAGTGCCATGTGATCACATGTATTGGGATGTTTAAGTTGTGTGAGACCTCTTGTTTGAATGATACTGTATTGTTCAGTCTCTTGAAAGAGGAATGTATTGTAAAGATCATCAGTGAGAAAATGCAACGGATGTACATTATTTGAACTTTTTTATCTCTGTCACAGATTTTTTTTTTCATTCAGGCATTTGGTGGTGAAATGTAAATGTAGTCATGTGATGTGATGTGACCCAGTGCTGCAGACTTGCTGCAGCAGTAGGTCATGGTGTCAGTGTTTGACTTGTTCAGCAAAAACATGCAGAGGGAGTACTCCAGACAGATAATAAGAAGGAAGAACGAAACAAGGAACCTACTCGATATTTGTAGAGTGAATACATATATGAATTTGGTGTAATTTTGTTATCTTCTTCTCTGAAGAAGAAAGATGAGGTGATGAAAATTAAACAAAATAACTTCAATGTGTATAGTACAAATAGTCACACTGTGCAACTATCACACTGGTTGTCCTTGCATGTGTGTGTGTGTGTGTGTGTGTGTGTGTGTGTGTGTGTGCACATGCCACATGCAAACGAAACATAATTAAGACCTCCCACCACAGCCTTGCCCCCTGGCCTGCTAGATTTCTTCCAACTGGTTAAAAAAGAGCTGACCATAGAGAGGGCAGCAGATCTTTCAGCGTCTCTCACTGATTGTTTTCATGGTGTTGGTGTCTCTCTTTGTGTTACTGTATAGGCAGGTAGGGTGCACACAACAGTTCACATTATTTGAAAGAAGAAAACAAGCAAATGATTATATAAACTGATTTTGACTGAGAAAGTAAGCAACTATTATACTTCTATTTTAGGAAGGATAAATGTATAGCCAATCAATGCATGTGCAGTATTTTTTTCTGCTGTCAGTGAATATTGTAATCAGTATTAAGAAATGTGAGAATATTGTTGCTTGTAGCCATTATTGTCATTTAGTGAGTTTCCGTTTTAGATTTTGTAAATCAAAGTTAGGTATAACAACAGATAACATATCTTGGATGATACAAATACATTTGATTGCACTAAATGTAGAAGTTAAGATGTAATTCACAAAACCATTTAATTTTTGTAGCATTCACTAGGAGCAAACCTTAATTTTAGATTGTTTTTTGTATGACAACATGCATGAATAAACGCATCTGTTTTATATGAGCGTACAGCATATGTCAGCATGTGCAGTTTGTCAACTCTATGTCTTCTTTTATCTGTCATTTTCATTTCTTTGCCTGTGCTGTGGTATCACTCATGTTCTCACAGTCCTAAGATGCCCTCTGATCACAGGATGAGAGACTGGACATTTGAATCCAGCTCAGTCTTTCTCTGTCTGGTGCTTGTTACAGTAGCTGCTGTTGCTCCAGCCGCAGAAGCAGGTGTGTCTACCTCCTGTGCCACCCCCTCCTTCCTGTTCCCTTATCACTGCAGCATGGCAGCTCTGTCTGGGAGGCAGCCATTCCATTGTTCTTGCGCCCCCATCACCTATCGGCGCCACGATACCCACCCCACCCAACTGAAGAGACTGGCACCAAATCGCTGTGATACTTGGCACCTAGGTGCCCTGAGCAGGTTTTGCTTACAGCCTTCTGTCTCCTCTCTATTCCTGGACTGAGCTCACTACAGTCTCTGCTGCAGAACGCCGCCATCTTGTTACTGCTCATACTGCCGATCTAGCCGCCTTTGCTGCACTCAAACCAAATCGTCTAAGCCAACCTCAAGTGTTTGCCAGTGTCTTTCGTCTGCCACTTTTGTGCTGTTCTGTGCCAAGCCTGCCTTACACTTACCTGGACCCAGCTAACACACATTTTAGCAGATACACCTGGAACTCTTAGGTGTGTGTTACACCTGAATGGCTGTCATAGAGTGGTGGTCACAGAGACTATCAGCAAGATCTCATAGCACATGTGTTTTAAAACTCAAAAAGGCATGTTATTGATAAAACATAAATGCAGTTCAAATTCACCAGATAAAACCACCATGTTACTGACAACAAAATAGTTCCAACCTTAACTACTATTTGAGTCTCATTTAGACTCATGTCTCACATACATGAAAATGATAAGTGGTAAAAATCTTTATTTATTTACTATTTAACTGTAATGTTTAATCACCACATGTGCTTAGACTTATATAGATACGTAATTTTTCAGGTTGTTGTTAAATGTCTGCATTCTAGCTAACTTGTAAGAGTTAGATTAGTATCACAAAATAGCAACACAGTGTATGTCAGTGTATGTACAGAGTCATAAACAGATACTGGTGAAGTACATCTCTCGCAGTGAGACAGAATATGCTGTTAAACTAAAGGGTACAAATTCAGAAAGCATTTTTCTGCTAATGGAAATCATATTGGGCTTTGTTGAACTGTGCTTTGGTGAAAAACAAGTGTATGTGAGTAGGTGGAGGCCACAGTGATACTGCGGTAAAATGTGAAGGTCTTGGATTCTCTCAGACACTCTGCCAGGAAGAAACTATAGTAAAAAATCATAAAGCATATGAAGAAAACATACTGTCCTTAGAGAATTCATCCATATATCTGAGCCAGTGTTTTTTAAACTTTATTTATGCATATACAAGGCCAGTGGATGCCTTGTTTTAGGGTTAAACGGTGTCAGCTTTTATCTGACCTTCCCATTTTAGGTCTTCAGAGATGGCCTTCTGTCCTATCAGGTGCGTGACAATCACAGAGCTGTTCAATCACAACTACTAAAACTAGTTAATCATAATCATATTTAATCTAGAGATGGTGTGGATCAAACAGAAAAATTGCCAGAATGTTGATCTTTTGGGGCAAGGTTGCTAGGAAGTCAGTCCTCAAATAACTTCTATTCATTGGAGCGTATGCAGAAGTTCATGTCCTTGTCAATGTCTTTAACCTGCCAGTTAACCTGTTGAACCCTAGACCATTTTATAGGAATTTGCTTGAAAAAGACGTACCCAAAATGAATAGAATATATCTCAGGAACTATAGGGTTTATTTGAGCTATCTTGGTACCAAAACAAAGGCAAGACTCCAAAGAATGCTCTAAAGTTCTAAAATGTAATATTTATGTCACTGAGTGAGAGTAAATGAATTTGGAACACAGAAGGACTTTGTAACCGGAAGTCGGAAGTGGACCGGGTCCGGGTCCGTCGGGTTTAACATGTTAAGCAAGAATTACAACAACTGAACCATGAAACTAAAGAAACAATGCAGCGTAAATATATGCACATGTGCAATATCAGACATTAAATCAAATTTGCGCTTTTCAAGTTTGTGATGTTTGGTCATTTTACTCCACTGCATTTCATTGGGAAATATAACTTTTACTCCACTGGATTCTTCCACAGATACCCTTTTACTTTTCAGATACAGTAGAAAACAGTTGAGCAATTACTAGGCAACAGTGGAGAGGAAAAACTCCCTTTCATGGAAGAAACCTCCAGCAGAACAAGGCTCAGAGTGGGCGGTCATCTGCCTCAACTGGTTGTGGTGGAAGGAAAGAGAAAAGAACAGGCAACAACAAGAAGGAGTAGACGAGGCAATGGGCAGGTTGGTAGGGTCAGCCTCTATAATGCAAAATCACACAAAAAGGTCCTCAGAGAAATGAGACAGAGTGGACCAACCACAACTAGGGGAGGGAGAAGACAAGTTAACAACATGTAATAATGGCATGATAGTGGACAGAGAAAGAGAGAAGACGATAGGAGCTCTGTGTGTCAGGAAGGTCCTCCAGCAGACTAAATTCATAGCAGCATTACTAAGAGATGAAGAAGTAGAGAGTGACAGGACATCCAGGCCTTTATTTCTTTTAAACATGCTTGAAGTTTTACTAATTGGTTTGTTTAATTTAGTTTCATAGATAAGTACATATATATTTATATAATATGGCCC
Source organism: Microctenopoma stevenorrisi (assembly GCA_032270685.1). Taxonomy (NCBI): domain Eukaryota; kingdom Metazoa; phylum Chordata; class Actinopteri; order Anabantiformes; family Anabantidae; genus Microctenopoma; species Microctenopoma stevenorrisi. The sequence continues at coordinate 7,222,294 of JAUMTR010000006.1, forward strand.
AGCGGAGACATGTATATAGTAAAGGGAATTGGTCCAAGCACAGAACCCTGTGGGACCCCATTCCTATCTTTTGTGTTAACAAAAGTTAACATAAACAAATTGGAATCTCCCAGATTAAAACTAGATAAGTGCCTTTAAATCCAATGACATGTTCCAGTCTGTGTAATAAAACGTTGTGATCAATCGGAACAAACGCAGCAGTAAGCTTCTAACAGGGTATAGAGTATAGAAACAAAGTCGTTGTCTGATGCTAAGAGAAGACCATTAGTGACTTTCACCAGTGCTGTTTACTGTGTCATGATTTACTCTAAATCCTGACTGAAAATCTTCATACAAAGTATTCCTGTGCAGATGGTCACATAATTGCTTCATCACACCTTTTTTTAAGGATTTTAGCAATAAAGGGTTGTATATTGGTCTATATTCGGCTAAAACTCCTGGATCACATGCTGTTTTTTCAGTAGAGGTTTGACTACAGCTACCTTAAAAGCCTGTGGTACATAGCCTGTTATTAAGGATATGCTTATCTGATCTGATCAATGGTAAAACATCTTTGAGCAGTCCAGTCGGGATGTGGTCTAAGAGACATGAAGATGGTTTAGATGAATTGATTATTGAGATTAACTCATCATCTACAGGAAGGAAGGAGTACAAGCAAGACTGAGGTGTAACAAACACATCTAGAACTGTTGGACATGTGCGACTGTTCATGCCATTTGCAGGGGAGTTCTGATCGATTTATTCTCTAATATTTATGATTTTATTTGTAAAGAAATTCTCAAAGTCATTACTGCTGAGACCTAACGGAAAACTAGGTTCAACAGAGACTGGCTGCAGTCCTAAAAAAAAACATTTTTTTAATTGCTTCAATTAAGCACGAATAGTACGTGGTTCTAAGTTTACGGATGGCTTTTTTATATGTTATAAAACTGTCTTTCCAGGCTAAGCAAGATTCATATGAATTTGTGGACCTTTTCCTTTTAAGCTTTTGCGTGTCTGCTTTAAGCTACGGATTTGTGAATTTTACCAGGGATATAACCTCTTCTGATGAACTATTTTCCCATTTTAGAGGGGCAACAGCATCATGATTGAATGATGAATGAAGGATAGTGACATTTCTTTATGTGATCTACCCAAATAGGTAATAATGTGTAGACTCTCTGATGTTACAATGACTGTGCTGTTCAATGTATTTTATTTTTAATTGTGATTGTTTTTCATAGCAACATTTTTAGGATTATAAAAATCAATCTGCCAAAAAATAATAGTTTTTATGGGATGTGAAAAATAATGCAGCTCTGTGGTTTAACTGTAATCACATTGCAGTTCATCAGAGGTATACAATACATACCACAACGCACAGCAAACTATTCAATATCAAATTGATTATCAGCTGCTGCCTGTAGTTTTGTTCTCACTACTACTGAGCTGCTTTGCATTACTGTGGTCAGGAAACAAGAAAAGAACAGCGTTGTGAATTATGTTCACAGCAGCAGACTGGTAATATATTGTATGATATAGTCCAGTTTGCACATTGAATGTGGAAAGATGTCAGGCTTTCAGTGATAAAAGCCAGATGTTTGAGTTTAGGCAGATGATGTTGATTGTCAGCAGTTGGTACTGGGTATGACAGGGATGCAGGCAGGCACCAGCACCAGTATCTGTTACATAAGCAAATTCAAAAAAGCTCTCACATATTATGGCTTGTATATATTGCCTGTACGTGTGCTTGGTTTGAAAAACAGCGTTCAAAGAACATCCCATAAACACAAGTGCATACATAAAAATAGCAACAGTAAATGAGTGAATACTGTAAGTAAGAGGAGTTGTTCATGCACTCCCTGGTTACAGTTTGCATAGCAACTCATCCGATTTCTCACATTATAAAGTACTACTTACTGTGCCTTAACATGGCTGAGAAAGATGTTCATCACACAGATTGATCAATAACTAAAGTAGAAGTACATGCACATTTCACAATAAAGATGTGAATCCAATTTCGATTTTTCTGACTTCATATTCATGGATACGGTATGTTCTTTCTTGGGATGAAGTGATTCAGTAGCTACAGGTCCCGCTGACCTGTCAAAGGTTTAAAAAGGACAACACAGTCTGACTTGTTGAAAATATTTTGTGAGCAGTGATTGTCATTAGAAGTATTTTGATTTTCATTATAGAAGGAAACGGCACAAAGTACCAAAAGTTATCTCCTCTTTCGGCTGTAGCTGCTGTTTCTCTCTGCTTTTTCCTCCTCATCTTACACACAGTTACACACACACACAATCCTAGCCTGTCTCTCTCTCAATCACACACACACACACACACACACACACACACACCGTCTTTTGTTTGGAGTCAGACGGCATTGAATGCAGATCCTGTGGCCCTTCTGAGGAGAATGTTAATATGCCCACTCTGGTCTCTCTGGGGACACAGAGAATGGACTGTGGCTGCTAATGCACTGTTACACTAACCCAGGCTGTGTCTTCTCACACAGTTAGCAACAGCAGCACTACTAGCACCACTGCGATGTATTTAACTACACTCACAGCTTAACTTTGGATAAAAGGTGTCAGTCTGACTCCTAGTCCATACTCCACCAGGTGTGTCCTTGAGCCAGACACCCAGCGCTAGCTCCCTGTAAGTCGCTGTGGATAAAAGCATTTGCCAAGCAAAGTAAAGTAAAGTAAAGTAAAGTAACTGAGTCACAGTGGTTCAAACTTATGTCAAGCTACAGGTACATGTCGATTAGGCATGATGTGAATTTCACAATAGTTTCTTCTCATCTCTATACAGTTAAATAATATGAACAGATACTTTATTGATCCCCTTGGGGAAATTCTTTGTGGACAGGCTGCCCCTGTGAGGCGCCAGGGGTCAGGGTATCGGTGTCTTGTCCAGGGACACCTCAGCATGTAGCCTGCTGGGAATGGGAATCGAACCGGCCATCCCTAAATCTAAAAAAATATTTATGTCACATGTTTCTTTTGACCTATTGCTGCACGGTGATCTTTAAAGCTCTCTCCAATTGAATTGCTGAATTATATAAACAACATTATCACAAGTATAAAATAATAATAATGAAAAAGTCAAACTGTGTTTATTAGGTTCAGGGTTAAACCCACAAATAGGAAATATTTCACTTGTGGTTCAGTGAAAGAAAATGTTCACCAAACACAGTTTGTTCAGGGAAATTTAGATTGCCAATCCGATTTATCAAACCTGAATGCTAAATGTGGTCTTTGTTTATTTAATTATTTCATTCAGTCGGAAAAAACGGTTCCTTTTTGTTAGCTCATTGCATGCCCAGAAATGGAAAGTTTTTTTCTTTTCTGTTTTTCTTTTAAAGTGAGTTTCGCTCAGTGGTGTTTGTATTAGAAAGAGTTTTAGGGGTGGTCATTTAACTTAGTGTTTTAGCACTACAACAGTAGTTACATAACTATAACTATAACATACTGTGACCTCTACACCTTTAGCATATTTATAAATTCTATTATCACTTGTGTTTCATGCATTAAGACTAGATATAAAAACTAAACTTATCTGGACACATACGGTATACTAGGACAGGAGAAAATCCCTTGCATTAATAAACTTTTATACTAAATTAGTCTTTCCTGCACTGTGTTGAATGGTGAAGTCTCTCCTTCACTGACTCATTCATTTCTTTTTCTTATTGTTTTCTAGCTGTAGGCAAAAAAATACACTGCAAGTCTTTTCATAATGAATGGCAAGGTACGATATTGGCCTTCAGGTTGCCATAGAAATGAAACAGGGGCCCTGGCTGTGATTTTTTCTTCTTTTTTTTTAATCCAAGGGTAAATGACAGAGGCTTCTGAGGAAAACTCTTTTCTTGACTCTCACACTCAGCTCTGCTTCCATCTTGTCCTAAGATCGTTTCTTAATCAGCATTTCTTATTTCTTCAAAACCAATTTCTGTCTGAGCAATACACTGATATAAGAATAACGCAGGTTGGACGTGATTAAACTGCCATAAATTTAACAGAAAACAGATATGCTTGAAAGTAATTTTTTCCCTCTGATAGATCTCTGAGCTGATCTGGGTTTGGTCCATGCTCATTTAGACCGCAAACATCTGGGCAACTGTTTTAAATGAGTTTGATGCTCCAGAATGGTCCAAGATCTGAAGGTGCAAATGTTGGTGCAGAGTTTTTATCACATGAGGCATCCACCCAACTCAGGTTTTTTCTCTCCACTGAGCATCACAGTGCAGATGCTAGCGAGGTTATTGGAACTGAGCTCTTGTGATCTCAGTTACCCATCAGCAGCTGCTCTCAAGCTAAACGATGTATTGATCCAGTCTGTCGTTTTCACACTGTCTGGAGGTTAGTGATGTTCTCTGATGTGTTTATGCCATGTTTGTGGTGTCAAGAAATGGCTCTGTGAAAAAGTGATGAACTGCTGGAGCATGTAGCTTCATTATTCAGTATGTGTGCCTGTGTGTATTTATGTACACCAGGAGCATGTGGTTAAGTGGATAAAACAGACCCAGTGGAGCAAATATGGTGTACAATTAAAAAAAAACTATGTTTGGCTATAACGTTTACATATCATCAAAGAGCAGCTTAGAACTCACCACTGGTGCTTCAAGCATGGAGATGAAAAATATTTACAAATACAAATATGACTACAGGTACATAAGAGCATACTATAATATGTACAGCAGAGACGCTTTCATATCAAATAAAAATAAATGAAAGATAATAATATTTTATATAAATATACATGCAATGCAAATGCATTAGTTGTGGTATTAGTTATATACTTTTCTGGATGTAGCTTTTTAAATGGGAGAATTTTACTAATCCTGTCTTTATGCGAGAGGTGGGGTACACCCTGGATGGATCACCAGTCCATCGCAGCAACCATGCACACTCACATTCACACCTACGGACAATTCTAGAGTGATCAATCAACCTAACATGCATATCTTTGGACTGTGAGAGGAAACCAGAGTACACAGAGGAAACCCATGCAGACACGGGGAGAACATGCAAACTCCACACAGAAAGGCACCCGGTTGACATCGGGTCGTTCTAGCTGTGAGGTGACAGTGCTAACCACTACACCACCATCCCACCCTAATAAACTAGAATAATGAAAAAAAAGATGAATAAATAAAGATGTATTCCGATCTGTACTGCTTTAAATATAATTTTCATTGAATAATACCCTAGGTCTACACTCAGTATCTCACTCATATTAAAAGTCAAACCTGAATAGTTCAGACATTTTGGTGTTACACTTCAAAATGTGGTCATGTTCCTCCCATTTGCTTTACTTTTCCTTGATGTGTGTAGAACAAGGAGTCCACCTGCAGCAAAATCAGTGGAGTGGTTATAGAAATGCACACACCATTTTATAAAAGGCCCCACATTTCACACTGCATGTCAGGATTAAACTGAGGAACAAAGTCCAAGGAACTCCATTTTGGAGAGAAATAGGAAGAAGAGATAAAACCAAGTTTACACGTTTTTTGGTAGTTTCTCTTGCCAGACTGAGAAAAACTAGTAACTAGGCACGAAGGTGCTTGGTCACGGAGATAACTAAGACTCAAATGGTCACTTTAACAGAGCGTCAGAGGTTCTTTGCAGAGATAGGAATCTTGCTGAAAGGATGACAATCTCAGCAGTACTCTTAGTTGTTACCAGTAGATAGAAGCCCATTTACTGTAACTAAAAGAGAAAGACCGATTATATAGCGCTCAGATTTTGTAAAATGGCTTTTAAAGGACTAAAAGTATGAGGAAAAGCTCAGAAACAGGGAAGAGGGGTGAGAGTTAAGGGAAAAATGGATACCGCCAAATACAGAAAAGTCCTTGAAGAAAACCTTCTCCAGAGTGCATGAGACCTGAGACTGGTGCAGCATGACAATGACCTGAAGCATACAGCCACAACACAACACTTGAATAGCTTTGTAGCTTCATGGCTTCAGGACAAGTCACTGACTGTCCTTGAATGTCCCAGCCCAGACTTAAACCCCACAGGACATCTATGGAGAGACATGAAGACAGACACTACTCATCCAGTTTCCCTATTTGCTATTTTGAATTTCTATCTGTTGTGTGTCTCTCTACGTTGTGTATGTCAGTGTGATTTATGAGTTCCTCTTTACTTTATTAATAGTATTAATACTGACAATACATGACATGTTTGGATTTTATAGTTAAAATATTATATTGATTTGTTTCAGTGGTGTGACCCCAAGTCCCACTGTGTTCGCAGCAGAGCAGCAGCAGTAACCTGTCGTCCACATGATTCCCCTGTCACAGTTTGACATTTATTGTTGACAAGAAAACGAGAGGATACATCTGTCATATAATGGATCCTTTAGAGCTGGAAGGTCTGGAGCACCATGCTTCCTTTGTTTCTGTGGATTTACCTTGTTCTAATCTTTTTAGAGAGGGCAGATAATGATTTGGTGTTTTAGCAGCTGCATAACAATCCTAATTTTCTACAGAGTTAGTAAATGGCAGCTTCATTGGCATCAGATGTTTGTATTACTTTGACATGGATATTTTTGTGTGTAAAACAAAAATGCTTAATTGTGATCAATTCCTTTCAGTCTAAAGTCTACTTTTTATAATATACTTGATTTTCATACGTTTACATGCAATCATCCTACATCAGCAGCATGTATATCAATATTTCTAGTAGTTTCTAGACATTTCAAGTTTAGACACTAAAAATGGTTTATAAATATTTTATGAGCAAAAACGTTTTTCAGTAAAAAAAATCTGAATTGAAAATGTTGTCTATATATGTAAAACTGTGCCACAATAGTTTGTCTGTGAGTCTATATTTTTGTTCTTCTGCATTAAATTTTGCAGTGTTACTGAGCTAAATGGCAGCCTTAAAAACTCAATAAGTCTGGAATATGTATGTTCCACATCAAGGACCTGGTTTATTCTTTTGATAATGTGTCACCCATTTGTAAACTCAATTGCAAGTTTTTTGTTGCTCGCATGCCATTGAGAATAAGGAATTTGGATAAAGTATAATATAAAATTAAATTGGCAAAAATAAACACATTCCACTGGTGGATGTCTCCCAGTGCAAATATCTAGTCCTTACTTTTTTTGTTTTCGTAAATGATTTGTTATAGTGTGTGAGTTAGTGTAATAAAAGAGAGTTTTACACAGACGCGACTTTATCCTTCAAATATATTGCATATAGGCATGTAAGTGCTGATATTCACCAGCAGTCACATGTCCACTGTGTCATGGTTGCTTCTTAAGAATATGTTTATCTAATTTTCACATGAGCAAATGTATAAAAACGTAATGTATTTGTGATTATGTGTGTCGGTGTTGATAAAGACCTAAAGCTGCTTAAGTTTCAAAGGGGATTATAATGTCTATTGTTATCACTCAGCTTGAAGCTCTGCATCTTAAGGACGGACCACACTTTAGGTGTTGAAGTCTATCGTTCACTGTAAAAAAGAAAGCCAATTACTGTGTGCGAGATTTTTCTCACTGACTTTTATTGTTTCACGTGTCATTAAATCGTTACACACTTTTTCTTTTTTTTTGGCATTTTGTTTTATTAGTCGTGAGTTGCAGGAAGGCAGACTAGAAACATAGGAAGATGGAGACAGTTCAAGCTAGCAGTGTGCTCTGTATCGTCAAATTTGTATGAGCTTTCCCTATGTTTAAATTGATTTTTTTAATGTTCACACACTGTTTTCTTTCCCTGAGCCAAGTACAAGCAACTACATGAAGTAGAAATATACCATAACATCCAAAATAATTCTCTAACAATGAATTGCCTTGACTCATGGATGTCTATAAATTTGCAACCTGGATTAGCATATTTCTCTTGGTTGCAGACCTCTGTTGTCCAAAACAATTAAAAACACGTTGACCAGATATAACAATCCATTGGGTGACATGCTTCGTCATTTCAAAACAAGTTAAAGACTGTTAAATATTATCACTGGTTTGGTGTCTTTAGGGGGAGTGTTAAAAATAGATTTTAAAAAATGTATGTATATAGTGCTAATTTTGAGTCTATTTTATTATTTATTATTTTGAGACTGAGTCTCACTCTGTCACCCAGGC
>JAUMTR010000006.1:7230562-7260617 GCA_032270685.1 Microctenopoma stevenorrisi
TTTTTTTGTGTTTTTGGTGTGTGTGTTATAAATATATTTTAAAAAATGTCTATATATATATATATATATATATATATATATATATATATATATATAGCAGGTGAAAAGTAAATGAATTCTGTAAGTAAACCATGATTTTCTTGCCTTAACCTAGAGCAGATTATAAAATCGTAAATAAATCGTATAAAATTCTTAAATTATAAGAAAATACTGTACAATCATATAAAGTTCATACAATATAAAGACATTGAAATTGACAAATAGACAGTCAACTTCAAAGAGTCACGTTCACAGTTATATGATATGCACAGTTAACCTGTGTGGATGAAACCCTGCAGCTGTCACTGTCCACATGCCTCCATATCACTGGCTAGCTACCATTTAGGTCGACCACACAGAGAACTGTCCATCGTTCTGTCATGGACCTGATTTTCGCAGTTCTCTGTGGCCACTGCAACCAAAGGCTCTTTTGGCCGAAGTCCACGTGGCACAAAAACGCCGCAGCATTCCTGATGTCTCTGGCTAATCTGTGGTGTCAGCTTGTGTTAACGCCGCACTGCCAAATTTGAGAGCACACAGGGCCAGAGAATATTAAGAACTCCCATCAGCGGCATTCCTCCAGTGGAGGGTGGGTCTGATGAGAGCAAGGGTCACGTAAGGTTGAACAGTGTTTGTGTGTTAGAGCCGCTCTTACTGTAACGGTCTGATCTACTGGACAGGAGGTGGGGCCGGAGCAGGATGGAGTGAACGCACTTCAAAGAGAAAGCGCTTTTCCTTGTCTATCCTCATTGAAACTGGGCTAAATGAGCTTTGTGGGGGCTTTTGTTCCTGCTGTTAGACAATTCAGAGAGTGGACGGAAGATGCCGAAAAGAACAGGAGGTCATATGGGTATTTACTTCACTCCTTCTCAACCTGCCAGACGCTTTCCGCATGTCACCCTATATGAGTTATTGTTCTGCTAAATTTCTAAAAGTAAGTCTAGCAAGTGTAAGGTCAGACTGTTCCTACAATTGCCACATGTCAAATTTTACACCGCCATGAGACAGAGACTTTGTGCTTGAGTGCAGGCATTTCCCTTCAGATACCCAACCCTGCAGCAACGTAGTCCAAACTGAGTACGCTAACATCCAGAGAGTGAGACAGTGTAGCAGCTCACTAACTGAAGAAAGTACATTGTTTGGTTTTGCACAGCAAACTGTAACCTGTACCTGGGCTCACGTCGAGCAATACGATAGCTGAAAAACCCTGCTGATTTCTGGTTGTCTGAGGCTGCTGTGTAGACATGTAACATGTGGTCTGCTCTCCTCAACTCCCAGAGCAGCAAGGATAGGAATGCATTCAGGGTCAGGGGTCGGACAACCACGTGCATGTACACTGCAGTAGCCTGGCAACAGGTGCTGTACAAGACGCTCAGCCCAATCATTAAGATTACAGTAAGTCTTCAGTTAAACTATGTTTTCTGCTATTTTATCACACAAGTCTTCCAATGAGTCTGGGCTTCTTGTGCTTGTTTTATTTTTAGCAAGAATACTGAATCTCTAACTATTCAGTTTTTCTTTTTAATATAGTTTTTGTGGAAACCTTTGGATGTTAAGGGAGCCAAACTAGTGCTAGTGGAACATCTGCACAGAAAGAGAAGCTCGTAGCTGAGAGCTTGATAGTGTCTCTGGGTAATAATAGCTCTGTGCCAAGGTATTCCTTCTCCCTGAGAGAGGCCCTGCCATTCAGCACTGTGAGGTCAACAAGTACAGACCATTACCCACAATGCTTCTCAACAGAAAAAAAAACTTAAATATGCAGGCCTGTTCCTTTAAGATGGTAAGACAGGAGCTGCCTGAAAGCACTCAGAGACAGAGCTGCAGCCAAGATGGAGAGAAAGAAGAAGAGGGAGAAAACGGGAGGACAAAAAACAGAGCTCTTCTAGACGTGGGGAAAAGGATAAACTTGTGTTTCCCTGCCTCTGCTGCAAAGCTCTTAAGTTGCAATTATTCATATTGTAAAATTATGGGTGTCAGTTTGCTGATTGCACCGCTCACAGAAAAGGAGTCTTGTTGCTAGGAGAGGAGAGATTCAGCCTCCTCTTATTGGCCACTAGGATGCGTAAGATGGTCCAATGAGAGCCCTCCCCTTAACAGCAGTGCAATAGTAGAGCTACCCCCACATGCAGACCTGATTAATATGTCAGACATGTTTTATGGGTTAACGTGAATCAGGCTAGATGTAATGAAAATACTGCAGCGCGGATTTAGTGTGTGTTCGGAGACTGTATGCATTTGTGTGTTTGTATGGAAGTCTATATGACAGACAGTGCTTTGAAGTCAACCGATGCTCTCAGCTCTGAAAAATACTCTCATATGCAGCACGCTCACTGCAGTAATAAACTAACTCAAAACAGAATAGAGTGGAAAAGGGAAATATGATACCTCACGTGTACATGATTATTGAGAGAAAGCGCGGGACACAAAAGAGAAACAGAAACGTGAAAAACTTAACTTATTTACTTCTAATTCTCTAAAAGCCCAGTTTAGTTCCAACACTGGAAGCAGGAGATAACTGTCGGAAATAAAAAAAAAAATGACTACATGCTCTGTCTTTTATTTGTAAGTCTAGAAATGTGTGTTGGCAAAAGGCAAAATGCATTTGCACGACCTCGCTGCTCTATAAAGTACTGTAGTAACTGAGCATTTAGGGAATTACCTCTATTCACTTTTTTTGTCAGAGGTTACATCAGAAGAATAATAGAAGTCATCTTTCTTTGTTACCTACTGAGAAAGAGCAGGGAGTTGATTGGCTTAACTGAGCATAAAGACTGGAATCTAAAGGGAAACAATTAGTGCAGATCTGTCCATCTCTTAACCTTAAACAATGTTTGAACAGAACACAAACAGAAATATAAAAAAAATCTAACTTTGGGCAAAAAAGCAAATAAACATATTTGAAACAAACACAAAATAAATAATTGTTTAAGACTGTATTTTTAGCAGTATTCTGTTACTGAATATCAAAATGTATACAAGGAAATGTTATTTCCATAATGAAATGAGCAGTTTATCTCGGAGCTAAAACAACACATATAACATTTAACATTTCAATGACCTTTCAAAGATAATTCTGTATACAATATGTGCAAGTGTTTATTTTTCCCTTTTTGCTCAATAACAGAACAATATGTGATTCAAGTCAACCTGTGTATTCATTATTGTCTGGTTAAATAATCTATTACAACTGTAACAGATGAGGCATAGTATATTATTGCATTATATAAAATATACTTTTTAGATAACTTTATTTAACTTTTTTACACAGGTGTTTCACATTCACTGCTAGCACCTCTCCTCAGGACTGTGGGCTGAGACAGACTGCTCCACTGACATGTCCCTCACTTGCCTGCTTTTTGTCGTCCATGTGGAAGTATGTTTATTTTATATTTCTTGAGTAATTGATTTTGGTAATTCAATTGCACTGCAGTCCTTCATATGTTAGCTCCACCTACCGTCAGTCTGAGCTGATGTCCGGTCAGTCCACAATAACTGAAGACACCTGGGTGAGTGTGCAGGGCCGTAACGTTTTGACGCAGAGCAGTTCAATGTAGAAAAATATCAAATTACGTCGTGAGGGTAAATCATTTTGGTGGAATGCCATATGTGGCACCTGGCTCATTGAGATGTGACCAACGCAGCTATACTGCCCTCATCTCATGCTGTAGTTAAGGCTGCTCTAAACATTTTTATTGCCTCTAATAGACTACCTACTCTTTACTTCAGTTTCCTGTCCGGAAAGACAGAAGAGCTAAGAGGCGAGTACTGATTTTAATATTATTAATATTTAGAGAGGGCTAATACAAATTGGGTTCACTAAGTGTTTGCATGCTCAGCTGACTGTATTTGAATTTTCAGGTCCCTATTTATCATTGTTAGAAAGTGATTTTGTCACTTTTGTGGCAGAACCAGTTATTTGTGTGTGTGTGTGTTTTATATTGAGGGCTGCTGTTTAGTGGCTAACAATGATCTTTTCTCTATGACTAGTGTGAATAAGAATAACCAGAAACAGAACTAGAATTCACTTTCACCTTAATGTGTTTTAACAGGGTCTCGGTGGCTGGGGAAGTGCAGATGTTCTGTGTCTGACAGGCAGCAGCAACTTTTCAGAGCTATTCATATCACTAAAAGAAACAAGCTAAAAATAAATGTTGTGCTTCTTCTGCCGCCGCTGATCACACACTGTTATCCTGCCAGAACATCATAATTCCTGACCTGAGACACTACTTACTGCTTCAATAACAAAGCTGCTTCTGTTTGTCTGTGACAAATGAAAAAATCCAAAGAATGTCGAGTAGTTCATATGAAAATGATTGTGCAGTAGGTCAGTTGTATGTTTACGGTTTATTTTATTTGAAGGGAATTTAGCAAAAATACAAAATATTTAGTTCAAAGTAAAGTTTTAACTAAAACCTAGCCTGTTGATGTATATGATAAAAAGCCGTGATCGTGAGGATTTGCTATAGAGAAGATATCTGTCAGCATTTACCTTTGCAGAATAAATCAAGAGAAGCAGCTGGTGGATTCCAGTTTGGTGAGCTGCTGTAACTGAAGAGGATCAATGGAAAATCGTCTCTAAAACCCGATTTATCACTCATTTATTTTTATGACTATTTTTTTGTTGTCATTCCTTCACCTGGCTATATAAAATACATTAGTATCCTAATGTGTTCCTTATGCTGCTTTCCTGTAGTAAATACCAGGAAGCTGTTAAATGTCTGAGGTATAAGTACATATGTTGTATCATTTCGTTCTAACAGAATTATGTGAACGTTGACGATTCATATTATGTATTTTGGCCCGAAAAAACAACTTTTCCTCTCCAAAAAGAGTTTGGTTCCTGTTTCTTTAACTGTGGGTCAGGAACACACACACACACATACACGCACTGTGTGTGTGAGCTTTTTTCTCCCTTTTGTTCACTCCTCTATGGAAATGCTCATCTGTTCTGTGGCGACACACGCAGCCTAAAAAGTAAAATATTAAGCTGCAGTTAGTCTCCTGCTTTAATCCATCACTTTGATTTGAATCAATTCAAAGCTTTTTTTATTGTTTGTTTTATTTCTACACCAAGGTGTTCTTCTTCTTTTTTATTTGTATCTCATGATTTCTTGTCTCCTCCTTGAGTGGAAGCTTTCTGTCACAATTGTCGTATAAATGCAGTTTTTAAGGTCACAGACTTGGAAATCTCCCGTCTGAGGTTCAATGCCAGGCTTCTTCAGTGTTTGTACTATATTTCTTAGGAGGCAGGGTGGGCTGGCAATTACAGACAGTCCCATTGTCAGAAGGTCACAGGTTTGATCCCTCTTATAGCTGGTGTGCCTGTGTCAAGCCCGCCTCCTTCACAGACCTTGCTCCTGCCTCCTTTGTTGAAGCAGTTGCACGAGCCGAGAAGTGAATCCGTTAAGATTCACAATCCTACAGCTGAAAGCTGAGAACCGCTCTTCACAGAGATTACAATGCAGGGTGCACCGTGGTCATGTCGTACTGTTGCTGCCTTACAAGCCCACGTCCTTTGGCGAAGTCACAAAAACTCATACAGCCACCACAAAGCAACATGCAACACTTTTTTTATTCCTTGAAATTTATATCAACAAACCCTTGTCAGGTAGTGATTTTATCTCCTAACTCTGCAGATTCAGGACTAGACTGAAGGTACCTACAGTAAATCCCATCCCACGTTGCCCTCTAGTGGACAATGTGCAGACTTCTCACAACAAACAAAACTCTGAGTCACTGTAACGCTGCAATCAAGACTTTATTGTAATCAGCTGTAAACCACCAGTCTCCTGGTTAGTCTTTGAGTATTTCAAATTATTTTAACTCTTTTAACTCATACTGCATTTACTAGTGTGTTCAATGTTTATGGCCAAAACATAGTGACAAATCCTCATATTATTACTTATTACAAATCTTAATATTTACTTTACTTTACTTTACTTGGCAGATGCTTTTATCCAAAGCGACTTATTATCCAAAGCGACCTAATAATGTGTTATGTACAATAAATATTTGTAGTTTCAATCCACAACAACTGAGACTCTAGCACATTTTTGTTAATAAACATTTGTGCAATTGGTGAAATTCATTACCAACCCTTTTAGCAACAGAATAGTGGAATACAGGATATCAACAGCCACACTTAGTGTAAATGTTATAAATATTTTATTTACTTAGTGTCTTACTGTAGATTCATCTATTTTGTGACAGAACAATGGAATAAGTCACTGTTGTAGTAATGATTTGCTCTAAGCACTGAAATGTTATAACATAAATCTAACTAAAAATAGAATAGTTAAAAATACAATAAATACAAGTACAAATACAAATTTATTTTACTTTCTGTACAGGACTTTGGTCCTGCGTTAAAGTATTTTATAAATAAAGTTGGTAAGGTATGGTAAAAATAACAGTGTTTAACTGAGCTTTATGACGCTTATTTCTATGTAGATACAGATAAGGTGGATCTAGAATTAGAGGTCAGTGCTGTGATGTTTATATCTGAGACTGATCACATTAACTAAATTATACCTACAAAATCTCACATGTAGCAACATTAACCTTCAAAAGGTGGATTCTTAGGAATGTACTGTGTGTGTGTGTGTGTGTGTGTGTGTGCATTGTCACGCAACAATAACAAACCTACAGTCATAAATAATCTTAGCATATGAAACAGTCTTATGTGAGCATATTTATGAACATTAATTCAGACAGACTTGACAGTTCATAGATGTTTAATTGCAGATTGTATAAAAATCATCCAACCGTTAAAACAATCTATTTAAGTAAAAAAACAAATACACAAGAAAATATTGTTTTTGCACTTTGGTGTGTTGATAACTGTCCTTCATCCCGACTAACACAGGTAAAACGAAAGAAATATGTTTGATTATAAAATTAGTATATGGGATAATAATTTACTAATACCGAGACTATATTACTACAAATCAGAAATCTGTCTAAAAAAACTACTTGCTCGGCACAGTATTACACAGTACCATAATGATGATAGCGATTCTAGTTCAGAAGCACTTTGAATGTAACACAATTAGATTCATGAAGATGCACTGAAGGCACCATGGAAGCCATAAGGCATGTTGACAGGAACATTCGCTCGTCCAAGTTCTTCCATTGTTTTGGCATCTAAAACCAGGAGGAAGGTTCCTTTATCCTGGGGAGAAAAGTTTGGTGGATTTACAAGCAGAGAAATCACAGTCAAAGTTGCAAATAAAGCACAACGTGAGGTCAGAACGCTTCTCTGTGCTGAAAGTGTTAACTTAGCTGGAACAGCTCCTTCGCTTTAGAGATGCACTTCTTCAGAAGAGCAACTCTGACAAGAATAAAATCACACTTTGAAAAGAGGATACACACACAAGGACTCCGTGTATGTAACCAAAATTATCCCTGTTGAGTGTTTGACACAAGTGGTGAGGAAATTAAAAGAACGGAGAAGAGGCGATAAATAAATCCTTAAAGGAAAAAATGAATGCATTTCAAACTGCTGCTGGTCTCGACACAGTTTAATTTGAGCTAAAATTCTTTTATAGCATTTGTTTTTATTAGAGGCACAGCTAAGAGAAGTGAGAACGTAGATTCAAGCTGCCAGACATGCTTTCAGAACAGAGCCCAACAACACGAACGGCTGGTCACATTATTATATCACTCTTAAATTAGAAATAATAGAATTTACCTTCAGTTTGTAATACTTACAGCAGAAATAACTAAATTTCCTAATGTTACTATTCAATGTAAGAAAAAAACTTCAAACATTTTACAGTACAAAGGAAAATTGCTTCTGATTCAATGTACAACTATGTCAATGATCATTTTGTAATTATAAATAAAATATATAATTATTTGTAAATTAAATCTTTCAGCTATTTTGTGCAATTAATACTTTTGACTCTGCATCATTATTTATTCATAGATATATGTGGCCTCATGCATATTTATGACGGATTGTGTGTCTGGCTGATACAAGTTACTGCTGTTACTACAGTAGGTTATACTCACAGACTGGCGGTACTAAAGAAACCCGACACTAATAACTATAACCTACAGTAGTAACAGTGACACACAGATAAATGATTAACAGTTACAGTAGAAATGAGAAATTAATGAATGGCTTTAGATGGTTTCAGGGAAGTAAAGGGTGGTTGAGGGAGCAGGTACTGGTACATATATACAGGTCCTGAGGGTCTGAAGTGCCTCACACTAAAGTTTCAAATATCTAAGTACAAAGTGACGCAATCACCAACCTCTATAAACTTGAAAGAAAATATGTTATAGTCTCCTACTGCTGCTCCATACTGAAACATTCAGCCTTCAGGAACAACGTCTCACCTGTGAGGGAGTGAGAACCACAGAGAGGATGACACCGTCGTCCTCGTCCACGGCATCGGGTGACAGCACAAACACGGGCTCTGATGGGTAGAAACCCTTCTGGCACCATACCTGTGGTGTATCATAATCACAAGGAGCAGCTTAAACATTGACATTAACACATTACAATGTACCAGTATTATACTTAATGTTTATGCAGTACAGTAAACACAGTTATTTCAGGATGTCCACACACACCTTCAGTGTCTTGTCCCTAAGGTCCATCTTGAGCAGGGAGTCTCCCACCAGATGTCTAAAGCCGCAGCCGTAGAAGTAACGGTATGGTTTTGCGTTATATTTGTTGTAGTTGATTTGAGGGAACTCCAAGCCTCCGTACTCGTGGAGGTCGTCTCCATGAAGATCCTCGTGCTGGCAGAGCACCTGTCAACAAAGAGAAGAGACACCAGTTTGGGTTGTTCACATTGATAAATGATAGTCTTACTCTTCCATTGTGTAGAATTCTTTGCTATCAGATCATTTGATTGTGTTATAATAAACCCACTACTGTTGCATTACTGCATGTTACAGAAATACAGTACATAAATTATTATTTATAATAATATATTTTATAATTCTAACTCACCTTATTTTTGCTCACTTTGACACATGTTGCGTTGCTGGAGGGCCGTATGTTCAGGTTCTGGCCGGTTGGTGTTTCAATATTCACATTAAGAGGCAAAACAAACCGGCGTGGGAAAACTCTGCACATGGTGTTGTACATCTGTTAGCGTGTACATCATAGAGATTATCATCATACGGTTTGTCGTCTTACTTTTTGGTGCAAATAGAATATACATAAATAAATATAATAAAAAGCTATATGAGAAGAATAAATACAAAAATATGGACTAAGAGAGAAAAGGAAAACATATCAAATATTGGACATGTTAGCAAAGCCCATAATGCTGAGGGAAAAAAGCAGATGCATAAAACACTAAAGTACCATTATATAGATTGTTCTTCTTTCCTATATATTATGTGTATATATACAGATAGACATAGACAGATCGATAGATATTCTGACCTCATCTAGTGCATCTCCTGACTCGCGTAGATTCTGGATGAGGTAGTTGTTGATGGCTTGTCCATCGTCTGAGCAGCACATATCAAGCATCAAAAATCCATCCTCTTCAAAGGCGTTGATCTGGTGGAAGGTGGAAAATGCTTTGGTGTAGTATTTCACTGAGCTCACCTGTGGTACAGAATACACAGTTAGACAACTAACTAAAGCAAGACAATATTTTCCAGTCACCACTGTATGTGTGTTCATACATCCGTACTCCTAACCATCGCGGTCACGCCTCACCTCGCCTGTTCGCTTGTCAGCAAGATGGAAGACGGTATCCTGTTTAGGATCCCAGTAGATTACCTCACCAAGAGCCTTTCCTCTCAGTTTACATGTGACTATCTTAAGCAGGTCCATCTTGATCGGTTGCTCAATAAACACCACATGGTTCTCAGACATGGCTGAAAGTAAGTGCAGAGAGTCATTGGACTTTATTGAGGACAACAAATAAAAGGTACAGACACAATTTACAGCGTGACAAATCCAGGAGATAGATCCAGGAGAGCAGGCTTTTACCAAAGCTGTGATAGTAGGAGGGATGGGACTTGTCTGCAGGCACAATAGAACAGAGTATTTCAGCTCCTTGTAGGGTGTCTTTGGGATCTGTCTTCTCGGGAGGTACTTTTATGATGTTGTACAGGGCTCCTGGAGTTTTACAATGGATTAGTTAACAACTCTTACAAGCATGAGAAGTTGGCTGTGATCAAAAGTTCACCTGTTTTATGTAAACGTGGGTCTTGCACATGATGGGACTAACCTTTGCTTCCATAGGAGTTGCCCATATTATAGGTGGTACCATCAGGGTCATAGTGTGGGTGGGCAGTGGCTCCGTTTACAGCAATAAACTTGCTCCAGTCCACCTACAAGAAACAGCTCTAGTCTCAGTTTGTGTTGATGCTACTGTGGGACAGAAAACTTGACTCCAAGTTGCATTTAATTAATGGAACTGATCTTAATCTAGCACGTCATGTTAATTACTACGGCACCTTTTCCAGGGTTTCGAGGGTTTCTGGGTTGACTTTGTACATGAAGTTTGTTTCGGTGCTGACATAGTAGTCACCTTTGTATTTCACAAAGCTCACACTTGCATTGTCCGTGGCCACTGTTACAAAGAAAAGCAAAAGGATTACTGAGGCCTTTTAAACGGTTCAAAGCGTTCTCGCCTAAAAAGAGAGGCTGGTAAACTATTTGGCTACATGACCAGCAGCATGTTATTGCTGTGAGGTCCAGAGGAAATGCGAAACATTTTTGAAATGCCCCCTGTCCTGATTCCTATAGCACAAGTAATTAATGTTATATAATCTTGGTGTGTACAGAATAAATAAAAGGCGCCATCCTGGTTCCCCCATAGGGTTTAAAACATTTTCACAAACACAGGCAGTGAATATTTGAAACACCAAACTGCAATTGCCTTGACAGGATTTAAACTCACCTAGTTTCTCAAAGCGGGAAAGGAAGCGCTGGAAGAAGCTTTTACACGGGTCGGGCATGGCGAGTGTGCCAAATTCTGACATCACGATCCGGTTCTTTTCACTGTTCTTCGTGTAGGCACTGCTGCGCAGAAACTGACTCATGTACGTGACCTGGCCTTTCTCAATCTTGAACTGGTGCAGCAAAGCCATCCCGTCAAACCAGTGGTTGTAGCTGTAGTGAAGCACACAGACTAAACCTTAATCACACCTGTTTGATTTTGTTTGTGACGTGCAGCAAAGTGTCGAGGTGCTACCGACTCACTGTGTGTTTCCAAACTCGAACTTTCCCGGGCCGTTGCGGAGGAATTTGCCATTGATCCAGGTGGGAATGATGCCTTGTACTTCAGTAGAGATTTGCTCCGGCGTCTCTTCCACAGAGCGCACCAGAGGAGCAATCGTCTCCAGGTTCTGCAGAACGGTGATCATGGACTTTTCAGCTTTGCCACTGTAAACAGAATTGGACTCATCTGCTGGTAGCAAATACATACATAGTGTCATAACCAATGTAATTTTACATACAGTAATTTATGTAATGTATCATATTATTGACAAAAAATATGAAGATGACCAGCAATTATATAAAAAAAACACCCTTTTATCATTTAATACGATGATGACATTGAGCTAAGTGTACTCAACAAAATAAACAACCAGTGCTAAACTGAGCACATTTGTATATTATTATACAATAAAACAGTAACTCATAGAAAACTCGTAGAAACATGGAGCTTGTGGCAGAGCCATATTTGGGGAAAACTTTGACTCGAGTCAACTTGAGTTCAGTAACTCAGTGAGGGACAGAGACAGAGACAGTGACAGAGACAGAATCCAGTGCTAAACAAGGTCTCTGACTTAAATTATTGTTATCAATAAGCTCCACTCTACAGACTGACGTCCCAGAGCCTCTTTACCCCAATACTACTGCCAAGAAACGGTTTGTTCCTGGGTTTAAAATTGGCACAGTGTTTTGAAAGACATAGGAGCAGCTTCCAGTAAAGAAAAAAAGCTTTTGGTCTGACCAGTGTATAAATTGTTACCCACTGCATGAACCAATTGTTTCCAGCAGTTTGAATCAACAATGTTTGCATTTTATAGATAAAGGCTGATGCATTGTATGCATTTTAAAGTGAAAACTACAGTATTTGAAATATATTTTATTACGATGGCGTTATGGGAAAGTGAAATATTTGGTCATATGTGAAAGCATTACTGGGGACAGGACGGTAGTTTAGTGGGATGAAGCTTTAACGGAGCTCGCACATGTCGAAAAGCTACAGTCAGAAACACCTAAAAGGTAAAAGGCTGAACATATATCGAGGAAGTCGCACCGCGCTGCTCTGTGCAGCTGCACTGCGCCTGTAAATGTGCCAACTGCGTCATGTCAACACGCGCAGGTGTAGGAGAAAACAGTAAGAACAAACACAAGATGGAGGAGACTTACCTGAACCGTGGAGCTTCACAGGGGGCATTGTAGTACCTAACATGGATGAATACAGCTCCTGCTCCTAACATCTGTGTCCTACTGACCGTAAACTGCTCATCAGTGCGCGTAATGTCAGTGGCGCTGCGGGCGGCGGCGCTTTTATATAATCCTCTTATGTAATAACACCGCTCGTATGTAGTTCAGGGTAGTGTGACAACCTGATCCCCACATTTATACCAAAATGAAAAGCAGGAGGCTTTATTTTAAAGTAATACTGCTAGCATAAATTATTCATTTACGTGTTTTTCATTCTACTTCCTTTCTGACATTGATTTTTTTTCTTAATGGTGGTTTCGACATATAAACAGTTTGCACAGGCAGCATTGTCACTTCATATGGTTGAATTCCTACAGACCTATAAGAGAATACTCTCAATCTAATTTGTTTGTTTTCATATGAACAACACATCAACACATCAATGTCATTAAAACATGCAGATGTCCTAACTGGGCTTTTTTTTAAGATCAAATAAAAAGCACTCATTATAGAACAAACGTAAAACGATTGTCCTTCCTTATGTTGCAGGGATGTCTGAAAATCTCGGGATGATTCTTAACAAACATATCTTCCCTTTTCATTTCAAACCAGGCAACACACTGAGACAGAAACTGGTCCACCCCGGGACAAAACTCAGACTCAGGCATCATCTATCTCCTGCTTACAACACAGTCAACCCAGGAGGCTTCACAGTCGTTCACACTCTGGCTCAGGTGGTCAAATTAACAGAGGGGAGGACGACCCACAGGTGACCTCCAATCACCAACCTGAGGGCTCCACAGGCTTCATAAACCTGCTACTCACACCAGTCAGTCAGACTTGAGAAAGCCCTCTGGAATGGAAGGGAACTAAAACAGTCTAGTTGCTTAAAGTGTCTAAGAGAACACAGAGAATATTAATGAGCTGTTCCTCAGTGCATACATATTATTTTGTTAATTTCTATCAATGTACAATTTTCTGGCTGGACATTGCAAATGAATAGTTTTAAAATACTTAATATAACTTATAAACTGCTTTTAATTCTATCCTCAGACGAGCAAAGAGTCAACACTCGGGTATAGGAGCTATAGTCAGACTCTGATCTGCCACCCTCCCCCTCTACAGCCTCTTCACAGACACCTGGTATAGGAACACTGCACAGGCAGTGAGGAGGCCTCTGCACGTAGTCAGAAAGGCTACGGAGCTTAAACTAGTTTTATTTTTATTTTTTAGTTTACTATAACTCAGGAAAAGCTTCACTTTGCTTTGACCATTGGTTTTCTGCACAAAAGGCAAATCATGATGCCTGGATAATTTCAATTTGAATACCATGGCCTGCTCAGCAAATGTTATCCCTACATATCTGCCTTTGCTAGTTTCAGTTGCTTTGCATGATGCCTAAAGCATGCTACAACTTTTACGCTTCCATAACTTCGCCCCTGTCACTCACCTTTCCTCTCAGCCTCTAACCATACTGGCTGCAGTGAATTTTAAGTTTTTCTTCCACTGACACAAAGGTTGCTTGCGATCAGTTGCCGAGCAATGTGTTGTTCTCCCACAGAGCTGTGAACACACCGAGACCTTTTTGCCTCCTGGCAGGTCAAGTGGACGCCTAACTGTGAGTTATCTGTCCATATGGGCAGCATGGAGTCTAACGGGCCGACTGATCCAGATAATCTTTGTTGGAGGATTAAAGCAAGTGGAGGACATCTTATGAAGTCTGCATTCATGCTATAATGCTCCTCTCAGGTATCTCAAAAAGGTTTTGTCCAAAGCAACTGAACTTTTTTGGTATCTTGACGACGTTTCACCCTTCTATTCCAGAGGGCTTTCTCAAGTCTCAGGTACTGTATGTTTTATTAACAATGTGTTTTATTATGCATGTTTTATTGTTTTCAAGTTGGTACGACAACATGGATGAGTGCTTCTTTTTCTCATGTCAGTAGGTTAGTGTTGTAGTGTAGCTATGTTGGACGACTGTACACTAGAAATGCAAACATGTTGTGTGAGGGGAGTTTTTCCTAGTTGATGTGCCAAACAAAAGAGCATTAATCCAGTAGCTTTAGTGCTACAGCTTGTTGTGTAACTGCAGGGGGCAGATTAACTGTCTGTTCAAGTTTACAATTTGCTATGGCACCAAACCCTGCTAGACTAGATTTTAACGTGTTTGATGTTGTTATTAATGATACATTGCATTTTCTATAATAATAATAATAATATGAATTATATTATGAATAATACGTGTTACTATAATATTGTATAGACGTTTGTGGTTTAAAAAAAAAACTGTTCCTGTATATTAAATTCAGGAAGGAATGTCTGAAAAAATTTGCTTCAACATTTGTAGTAAAAGTTGCACAACAGGTAATAAAATGGTTAAACGTGTAGTCTAGTCATATTAATGAAAATTATTCACGGATAAATTATTTTGAAAATACAGTATTATTATTACAGTGTTATCTGTGTAAAAATAACAATATAGGTGCAATATTAAATTGATTATCCTTTAAAAGCTAATTAAAATCTTCTTAGTTGACTTTATCATGTTTTATCGTGTTTTTCTTTGAGAAGACAACGCAATATAACCTCGTCTGTTTTGAACAGGACACGTCATCTGTTGACTGCTATGCCTTTCTATCACTGGACTTTATCTGAACTACTTGGGCAGCCGAGGCTTTTAGGGCTCGGGGCTCTCCTTGCGTGGCTCGTCCTCTTTCATCTTCTCGTGAACGTTTGGCTTCTTTGCATTTTCACCAGTTTCCTGGTGGTCCTCGGGGGTTGGCTTGGGTCCCGTGCATTACTGGATGCAAACAGTCTTCTCCACTTGGAACATTTTTTGCCCCTTGGCAGAGTTAACCCACCACTGTATTCGCCTGAAAATGAGTGGAGGTTGAACCATGAGATCAACAATGCCGTCCACAAAGCCGTGCGTGACTTTGTGTCCTCCTGGTATCGCACGCTGGTGCCTGAAGTGGAGGGGGAGTTTGAATGCGTTGTGCGTAATTCCATGTTGGAGTCAGTGATGGAGCTGAAGGAACGTGCGCGTCAAGTGGACAGAAAAGCTTTAGTCCAACGGCTGCTAGAGCTCTATGGCTGTCACCTGCAGAGCTACATGACAGCGAGGCAGATCCTGTCCACACAGAAGGAGAACAATAGCCTTTGGCAGCTCTACAGTGAGGTTGATGCCCCTCACCCAGCTGTGAGCAGTGCGGCTACTGAGCTCAGCTACTCAAGAGCTCTAGTTAACCTTGTCCTACAAGTCCTGGTTCCATATCCTCAGATGGAAAGTAGGACTGGAGGTTATGTGGTTACAGAACTCATCACTTGCAATGTGCTGTTGCCACTAATTAGCAGAGTGTCTGATCCTGACTGGCTCAACCAGATCATTGTTGACGTATTCACCAGGACCAGAGAACCACATGAAGCCAGCGTGGCTGAGCTCCTGTCACCTGCACTGTACAGAAGTGAGGTCCAGCACGAGTCCTGGACTACCTGCAGGTCAATGTCATCTTCTGAGCAAGCAGGCCAGGCACGCAAAAACATTTCTGATCATTATGATCCACAGGGCCAGAATACGATCTGCGAATGGGACTCATCGGAGAGCATGGTTAGCCTGGAGTCTGCTGAGAAAACAGAAAACTGCCACACAGGTCTGCTCACGCCATGCAAAGTAAACTGCTGTTCCTTCACGTCAGGCAATTGCTCTCACTTAAAGTCTAAAATGGTTTCACTGGACTCAATAATGCGGTCAGACTCAGAGGACGACCTTTACGGAGGCTTTTGTGACTGTGGTCCTTCAGCAAACTTATGCCACATGATCACTTTAAAGGATGATGAGGGGTTCGGCTGCTTCGGTCCTCTGAAAAATCTTGGGTCGAAGGTGAATGTGCCAGAGGACTCTCAGTGGCCCACAGATATAGCCCAAGGAAAATCCCCAACTTGTTCCCTAAGAAGACTTCATCTAACCTCCTATAACTGTGATACTCCCAACAGCCCAGTTGCACCTGTTAACATCCAGAATGTGCACATTTCTGGTACTGTCACTACCAAGGATCAACGTGCCACTTGTCCTTGTACTCTTTACACCGTGAAGGTAACACCATGTTGTTATATACGTTTTTATGTTTCACTAACATTTTAATATATATATATTATTATTTAAACTCACTCATTACTCTCTACTTTCAATTTACAGTTTGACACATTAGCTGGGGCAGAAAATGGTGCCACTCTGCAACCTGCCGCCTGGCACACTGTGAACCGCAGATACAGCGAGTTCCTTAACTTGCAGACACGTCTAGAGGACAACCCTGAAATGAAGAAATTAGTCAAGAGTGAGAAATTATCCTCTGTATTAACTATATACCATATACAATATCACAATATATATAGTCAGTGTTATGCATTTCAGATGTGAAAGGTCCGAAAAAACTGTTCCCTGACCTCCCGTTTGGCAACGCAGACAACGAGAAGGTTGAAGCCCGTAAAAGTCAACTGGATACGTTTCTAAAAGTAGGTGTCAGGATCATATCTTCACTCTGTATGATCAATTATTGCAGCCCTGTGATGCGGCTGGCTTTTGACAGCAATTAAGCAGCATCCCTGAGACAGCCAACAGTGACGACATGCAGGAGTTCCTGGCTCTCAGCTCAGACGCCTCCACATATTTTGGAAGACGGCCTGTTGTAAAGTCAAAGATTGATAAGGTGAGAATGAATCTACCTGCAGTAAATATTGTGAAGCAAGTTAGTTTTATTTGATCGGTAAACACCTCCTTGATGAAATGACATGAACATAACTACAATGAAATTGAACAAATCCTGAAAGAATTGTTTCAGTAATCGGCTTATTTTCATATCCTGACTTGACATTTACATCTTTACACTATAGCTGGAACCAGTGACCGGTTAGCTTAGCTTAGCTTAGCATAAAGATGAGACAGAAAGTTTGAAAATGTGTTTTTTTTTTCCAATAAGCAGGACTTAATGCATATCCTTGATTTGAACTTGAACTTGATTAACTTGATTTCTATTAAAGATGATGGAAAATGCTTTAGACACATTGAAGACAGCCTTCCCTCATCCTGAGCTCCTCAATCCAACGGAGAATCTTGACGGAGATGGTGACGGAAGACTGATGGACAACAGAAAGCCAAGGTGAAACCTTCATATCTCTCCAGTATGTTGTCATTGTTTGTGATCAGAGAAATATGTGCCAGACACATATCTAGCTTTTCCTGATCATCTCATGAGCTACATGATTTATTCTGAGAAGACTTGGGAGCTCAAGTCACTGGAAGTGATCAGTCAGTATTCAGTGTGAATCAGTACTGTCTGGTCTTGTACTTTTTTCCTGTAATGGAGGATTTCTGTGTTTGTGTGTAATGCAATAGGCGGCTGATGTTCCCAAGCAAAATCTCTCCCTCTCTGAACATTCCTGACCTACATCCTAAAGTGACATATTGCTTCAGCGAAGGCAGTGCTGTAAGTTAACAAGCTGCACTTTTCCTCTCTAACTGATTGTTCGATATGCTTTCGGGACAGAGCTGTTTCTGCTTTGCTCCTTATGACTCTGTAGGTCCTCAATGGCATGTCACCGTCTGGCTTGGAGAGCTTTGTCAAAGAGCAGGAGAGACTTTTATGTGAAGACTATGGGAGGGAGACATCCAAACGCAGCTGTGAGCATCCTGGAAAGGACAAAAGAACTCCAGGGAAAACTCCTGGCACAGGTTGAGTTTTGTTGTCTTGGGGCCAGAAGCTACATGCAGTAACATGTAATCACCACTTGGGAGCAGAAGACAGTCACTGAATGATTAAAAACTAACCCGGTTCACTTCCTACCAATGATGTTTGTGTATAAGGTTTCCCTTTGTTCACATTTTTATGATGCCATTTATTTATTTTGTCTCTTTTTATATTTGTTTTTTTTGTTTGTGCTGTAGACACAGCTGTGGCAGATGTCGCTTTGAACATCTTATGTCTCCTGATGAAGGACCAGTGGACTTGGCTGTGCACTGAGAACATACAGAAAACCATCAGACTGCTTTTTGGCACCTTCATTGAAAGGTATTTGTGTTTCTCTTAGCCTCTGTGACACGTACCATGTAAATAAGTCAGTGCTGTGGTGGTTGTCTAGCAGTGAAGCCCCCTCTGTGAGTTTGCATGTTTCTCCCTCGGTCCTCTGGTATCTTCACATAGTCCAAAGTCACACCTATGAATTATTCATAGGTGTGACCCTTAAGCTTAATATTGTAGTTCCACTCCACCACATTCATTTTAGGTGGTTTAGATTATTTCTGAAAATCTATCAATAGAAATGCAAATACATTAATAAGATGCTATTGTATCATTTGTGGATTCACTTTTTTTTACTAAATATGGTTGTTATAATCAGCCCCAGCTTTTACCACTACTGTTAGAGCTTGTGCTTAGTACATTTACTTGTACTAGTACAAATAAAATATACTTGAAGTGGAGAATTTGAGATATACTTTTGGGTGCTCCATGCACCTCTGCCAGCCCATGTTTGTGTCACCACACAGTCTGTCAGAACTGGGCTTGTCTAACCTCTAGTTCTGCTGATTATACTGCTCACTGTGTTTGGACTCCACAGATGCCTCTGGGAGTTTTGAGGTTCACTCAGCAGTTTCAGTAAATGATGTTCATGCCCCTGCAATGGTTTATAGAAGTTTAATTATGCTTGTTTGTGTTGCTTCCCATTGTTTTAGTGTTCGCAATGAAAGGCCTTTTACATGCATTTTATGCATTTGTTTGTTGTATACAGGCAAATAGGAAGGCAGACACCTTCGACCAGTAGCTAACCAACACTAAATTACGGATTCTGTCTCAGGTGGTTGGATGTCGGAGTTGCACACCTTACCAGTGCCTCTTGCTGGGTGATTTACCTACAAGTGCTGCAGGAAACCGTGTGGCCAGGTGGCACTCTGCCTGTTCAACCCCGGCCAGAGCGTAGTGCTGTAGAAAAAGAGGAAACTAAGGAGCAATGTCTGAACTGTCTAATGCAGCTGCTCCCAGGTACACAGCTGGTAGATTCAGATTGTAGCCCGTGGTTGTTTTGATTTACAAGGCTCCTGAAGTTGTCCATTTTTGGTTTGTGTCATTGTGCTTGAGCAGAGCTCATCACTGACATGCTGGGCAGTGAGAAGTACAGACTGAGTGCGGAGACGATGCTGGAGTCTTTACAGGACGGTCAGATAAACAAGTGAGTCAACAACCGAACTGTTGTGTACTAAAAACAGCTGCACTAGTAAACTAGGAGCTGAGAACAACTCTACTACAGCATTCTACAGTAACAACAAACATCAGCTGTATGTGCATATATCATCAAAATCATCTCTATTATAGTTGACGTTTGTGTGATTACGTGCAGGCATCTGATCTACTGCGCCTGTGACCTGCTGCTGGAGCTTCTCATCCCTGAGTCGTGTGACGAGCTCTTCCAGAGGTCTCTGCTGCAGAGCCTGACTAAAGGCACAGAGAGGGACAATCCTTACAGATGATTAGCACCTTATTACCCTGTTCAGACTGTTTATAATGTGGCTCGACCTCATTGCAGTGATCCATATTAAATGTCTCTGCCTTGTGACTGACACACACATATTATATGTGTATAATAATGCATTTATCCCAAACTACCAAAGAGGCACATCAGGAGGAAAACGAGAAAAACTTCCATTAATAGCCAATCACACAATCAAATATTCCTAATGCAACTGTGTTAGACTGTCTTAATATTAGACAAACACCTACACGTAAATCAGGTCATTTAATGAAAAACGAGAGACGCCATTATATGACACTGAGTTTCCATTTGTTGGTTATAGCGTCTAGACAAGACTGTTTTTCATCTGGATACTACAAGTACTATCTGGCTATATTTCAAGAATATCTTTCAAGTTTAGCTTTGGCTAAAACTTTCAAAAGGTAATTGCCACAGTAACATTTAATAGTAATTGTTAATCTGGGAATGTTTTCATCTGACCATCTGTGGGAACCATCTTTGAATGAGTAAATTAGACACAAAGAGCACTGTTCAATGTGTGATAGGGGCTGTTATTTGACACACGCACTTTCAATGATTCACCTTAGATGCCAGACTGATATTTTATTAATGAAAATGACTCAATAAAAGTTAAGTGCAGGCAGTTTTACAGTTTTCCCATGAGCCTTTGATCCTGAGGAGCCTTTGAAATAGACTCACTGCTTCACAGACAATTTCTTTAAAAGGACTATAATAACATGAAAGATTAACACCTTGCTACATTACTTATGAAACCACAGTGAAATATGTTCACTTTATATTTGGCTTAGGCAGAAAATC
This sequence comes from Microctenopoma stevenorrisi, assembly GCA_032270685.1. NCBI lineage: Eukaryota > Metazoa > Chordata > Actinopteri > Anabantiformes > Anabantidae > Microctenopoma > Microctenopoma stevenorrisi. Next base: position 7,251,321 of record JAUMTR010000006.1, read on the forward strand.
ACTAGCATGTACCATGGTATTCAACATAGCAACATGAAATATAAGGCGTCTGTTTCTTGTGACACTGTGTTAAACATTTTCTCAGATCAGTTTGTCTGTTTGAGGCCCATTGTGTCACAAAAGCAACAGCAAAACTAACTAACCAATGAATGGTGTCCGTATATTCCCTGTTGTCCCAAATGTCACAGTGTGTGAGGAAAGAAAAATGACCATTTACAGTAAACCATATTGTTACCACCTGGCTCACGGGTGGCAACAAACAAAGGGAACCAAAGACACAAACCCAATTCAAAGTGGTTTATTGTAACAAACGCAACATATCAAACGAAGCGTAAAGAGGGGTATGGAAGTCAGGCAGATTCAGTAGTGCATGCAGTGTATGAATGAGTGGCATATGTGTGTTATGTTGTAAAATGTGCAACAAACCACCAACTGGAGGAGGCAGGCTGTGGAGTGTGCCAGGCCGCAGCCAGGGAGAGAGAGAGAGAGACACACAGGCCCAGCCCTTTATAGACTGGAGTAGCCACACCCAGATGGACAGGTATCCTAAGCACCGCCCCCTGTAAGACAGGCTGAAAACAAGGCTCTCAACTGAGGGCCGTCACAATATAAACTCTGCACATGGAAGCAGAGACGACCAGATAGTGGAAAAAATAGACATTTAATAACATTTGATAAGCAGTGTGCTAATATTTAACCTGATCTGTCCTCTCTCCTGAAATAATTAGAACACTGACAACACTAAAATTGTCAGTACTTTGTTTAATAAACCAGCCATTGATGACAACTACCTGGATATCAGGTCTGCTTCGTGTTCAGGGCCACAGCAGCTCAGCGGGATGTGTTGGACTTGTTCAAGTACTGTGCCTCGGCACAATCTTGAGTTACTTTTACTTTACTGTATAAAGTATTTCTGAAGAAATAGTAAATACAAACATGGCAACATAAAATCAACAGCACTACGTTTCTTCCATCTGCGTTCTGGTTGTTGGGGTGTTGGATGTTTTTTCATACTACTGTTGTAAGATATTTGGTCAACTAATTATCAGCATCCTTGGAAGCAGATGTTCTGTCAGTTGTGCAGAAAATGTTTGTCTCCTGCATCAAACTCACACAGTCCCAGAGCGCTGGACTTGGGAATGAGACAAGATGCTGCTCTTGATCATGATGCCCAGAAACATACATGACGACGATGAGTTATACTCCAGATGATTCCTCGTGGTACCAAACAACATGTGTTCTATATTTGAGTGCACTATCTGGGGGTCCATCCAGAGCTCGCTGATCACAATCGATCCCACCCTCGAACCGCGGCACTGACAGTCCGAGTAGAGCAGACCAACAGCTGTAGTATCATGAAGAGAATGAGCTTTATGGGGGAATTCCAACTGTAAAAGATTAACTGCATGCTCATGCGCATTTGTGCATACACTCCCAGGTGTAGTGATTACTCACAGCACAGTGTATCACCAGATGTGGGTAACAAGTGTTCCTGTGCTAAATCTGATTTTTGTATTGTCCCTGTGATTAGGAACAGGAACATAAATCTATGTACATTAACAATAACATACAGCAACAATATTTGGAACATGACTATGACACAGAAATGCATCAGCAACTGTGAAAATGCCGAACTGCTGATTCCAGGATCTGACCAGAATCACTGAATAAGTGAATCTGGTTCCTGTTAATGGTGTGTCCTCTGCTGCCCAGTGCAGATGTGCAGTGAGGTCTGCCTCAGTGCCCTAGTTCCATGTACTTAGACTGAAAAAACATCTGGCATACAACATATTTCATGTACAAGATGGCTTTATCCAATTGCATTCCTAACTCTCATGCTCCACCCCTGTCCTATTTTATCCAACTATTTGTTCAGTAAGTGCAGTCAGTGAGCAGACAGATGGGTGGGAACTTCACAAGTGGATGTGTGTTATGAGATTTTAAAATTCACTCGGAAAAGTGTGCAAAGAGAGTGAAAAACTTCCAGACGTCCCATCAGGAACTTCTCAGCAATCAACAAGATGTTTTAAAATCTGCTGATTCATAATATTTCACAGTCTCTTGAATTTATTAAATCAACATCTTTTACACTCATGACGTGAAGCTTCAGTTTACCTCACTATTATGCTCTTGAATAATGCTACAAGAACTTAATCTGAATCACAGTTTATACAGTCAGATTCCCGTACATTTGATTCAGTAATGTTAAACTGAAACTGTTTGCTTATCTCTGTATCATGCTTGGCTGTGGTAGTATCTCACTAATTACTCACAAGTAATTAGACCTGTGATGCACAGATTGTCCAGAAATCAAGCATTTCTTTTTTTCTCCATTCCCTGAAGGTTTAATGCTCTTGTCAAACCTTTTTCTCCAGTCAGCAAGTGCAGAGTCATCCTGGAGCCGCTGAGGTGTCAGGATCTTGCTCAGAGACGCTGCAGCTGTTTTCTGCCACAAGCTCCTCATTTCAGACCGATGTTACTTGAGCAGTTTCCTACAGACATTTTGATAGAAATCCTTTACTGAGGTCAAGCTTCTGGTATGTGTTTCAAGGGTGGGATGTGCTTGAGTGTTTGTTTCTACCATTGTTTTTATGGGGATGTGTCAGGCTCCAGGTGTCTTTTTCCACATGAACTGCTTGTTTTTACCTAACTGTTCCTCCTGTTACAGGAAATCCTGTATACACATAAACTTTAACCAAAGAGTGGTATTCAGCAGGTGAAGTTAAGGAAAGCAGCAATATAACGTTAGAAAATGACTTCAAATGGATTGATGGTGTTTTGGGTGGTGATAGTGTCCGTCTCTGGCTCGGTGAAGATCACATTAACTGGGTGACACACACTCTAAAAAACTGTCAAACCAATAATTATTAATAATTATTTTGTGGCTTGCCATCAGTCTTTCTTGGTGCTTTTCTTTTTGCTCAACAGTTTTTATAACTTCTCTTAAGAGATCTTTACTCGGCGTGGGTTTGTGAGAGGATGGATTAAAGAAACTTTCCAAATCTCTGAATCAGAGTGGAAAAATGTCTGTTCTTGTTTTTTCAGTAATTGAGAGCAGAACCTCAAGGAGCCATTCAAGGTCAAATCAGCTGTTTTTGTGGACTTAAACAAGTGGTCAGTGTGGCTACTCTTCTTTTGGTGTTTTTCATCTTTCAACATTCATTCTGTTTATTAATAAAGTTTTATATCAGTACCATGCTATGATCACAGACAAGTAGTTGTAGACAGCTGTCTCACAACTGTCTCAGGCTGACGAGGCAAAACACGTCAGTGTGAATCATCTTTTTCACCTGTGAAATGATGAGAGGGGAGAAAAGTGACCCTCAAAATTCAACAGCATGCAACATGCTTGTAAAGACTTTCCTCCTCCTCACTACACACTCCTCTTTCTTTGTGTTATTGTGCAGACTGTTCTTCAACGGAAGTGTAAAAAGTGACGACGCATGTCATTTTTGTACGGGCTGAGCAAAGACCAGATTTATACCGAGAATCTGTTTAAACAGGTATAACAGGGTGATGCAGCTACCACACGGCTCTTGTTCAGAAATGCATTGGTGGATAAGAATGGAGACAGTAATAACCATTTTCCCTGAAGCAGTGCATTACTGCACATTCCTAATGAATAGATGCATTAAAAAGAAGGTACAATTACTCACAGTAGACAATACATCATGCTCTATTATTTATCTATTATATATAAATTGTACTATTTCACATACAGTAGACTGTGTGTGGAGTGGACAGGCTGTTAGACTACAGAACACTTTGGGTCATATCTTGGTCACTATATGTGAGCATGAAGGCATTATCTTTCCCTGGGATGGGAGTAATGTTTTACTCCCAGACGTACACGTATTAGTTATCCTGACCTCAGCACAGACAGAAGCAATCTATATGAACAGTGTGCATGCGTGTGTGTAAATCAGTCCTGTCAGTGTAACATCATGAAAGAATGCCTTCTGCCGTGAGCTCTGACATCAGCAACATGTGGAGCAGTGTTGTACGTGAGAACTGTTACATGGTGCTGGCAGATGTTTATCTATGTACAGTTAGGTTCCATTATGGTTCTCTTATGTTATAACAGCAACATTTTTATTTCACCCAAATTTGTTGAGAAAGTCTTCTGTGCATATTACACACTCTCAGGTCATGGCTGTGATAAATGGTCCAGGTATGATCCAACTTTCTGCATGTCTGAATGAAGTTGTTGAGTTTCATAGTATGTCATCAGTCAAATGGAGCGCACAAAAGAAAACCTTGTCTTTGATTTTGTCTCAGTAAAACTGTCATTTGTAGTGTTGCTCCGCACGTGCATCCTTAGGGCTTTCCCCAGATTGCACTTTAATATAGCGAGTCAACATTAAACCTGCACAGCAGACATGAGGAAATCACAACGTACAATGATGAATCAGTGTCAGTCAGTTTGATGTCACTCGCGCACATACAGTGTCACTTATCATTTCAGTTAAGAGAGTTTACAAGGACAAACCTAGAGGTTAATGCGCTGTAGTAGAGGACATATTAAATACTTTACACTTTACTGTATGTATCACTGGCTTGTGTCAAGTGACATTTCAAACAGCTCGCTGTAGTTTCAGAGGCATCATTCATCCCTGTCAGTGGAGAAACCGAAACGTGAATGTTATATACTGGACAGACTGAGACTGTACATCTTTAGCCTCTCACCCATCTGTGATATTTACAAAAGTGCTTGAAAGTTTTCTTTGCTGTTAACATCTGTGTGAATCTCAGCTCCTCACATTTCTGTCTGTAAGTGACCCGGGCCAAATTAGGTCTGAAGGCTTCACGGGGGATTTGGGACTTTTAGGAAATGGTTGTAATTGGATTTGGAGTGCGACTGCTCTCCTGAGGTGAGACAAAATGCCAGCAGCCAGGATCAGGTTTTAGCGGAGGAACCACGATTAATCGCGGTGCTCTTGCAGATGGTCATAAATGCTTGACATGAATAAAAGAAATAAAATATATTTATTTTAGATGTTATATGTATTATTTGGGAACTACGCTCTAAAACACACTGTTAGAATTTCCATACAATCATCCACTGTCATGAACTCAAAACAAAAATTAAATACAGTTTTTCTGGAGGGTTTCCATTTAGTTCAAATGTAAGGACAGAGTGTGGAAGAAATGAGAGGGTGGAGGGAGGGTCCTCTGCTCTAACATGCAAAACATGAAAAACACATGACAGCTGACATAACACAGAATAACAGCACTGAAGCAGTTCTGACGTAGGGCTGCAGTCACCAGCGTCTTTCAGGACTTAATTCTCCCATCGCTCACTTGATCCAAACTGACGTAAGACAAACTAGGAGAGTTCTTTGTGGGCTGCATCAGAATCTGCCTGAGAAACCGTGTGTAGAGGCAACAGTAAAGTCCTCCAAATCCAGGTTTTACTTAATATGTCCAGATTTACCTTTTTACTCTGTCTTTATGTATTGGTTCGTTTAATGATCATTGATCATTTATCACAAACATGTCATGCAGGGTGATAAAGGGAGAAGCATCACTTCTAGACGCTTTGATCTGTGGAGTTAGAGGGATTGTGTTACCACTTGGCTCCACAAAGAGGGACTTTCTGAGACTCGTTCTTTGAACATGTCTTTCTGCCACGACTCAGCCTCAGCAGAAAGTGTTAGAGAGCTGCACAAACAAAGCACAAAGATTCAGGAACACGAACACTGTTAGGTTCTCATTTCTGTACTGCTTTGGCATCTCAGTGTGATTGAGCTGTAATCAGAATCAGAATTAGTATATTTGCACTTACAAGGAATAAGCTCTCAACACACTCACACTGAGTACCATGAGGTTGGTTTCACTTATTTATTTATTTCAATGTTCATATCCCTTTTCCCCTTAAACTGCTAAGCATTTTGGTCACATCGTGGAGGTACGTGACATGCGGCAGCTGGCTGATTTTCAATGTATGCAGCTGTGGAACTGTAATCGCAGTTTGAATCCCAGGATTTCCATATTTGTTTTTTAAAAATCCAACATATGAATTTGATAAAGTGGCAGAAACAGTTTGTTCTGATGACGTTTTGTTCACATAGACAATGGTCTCGTAATTTAACGCTCCATAGTTATTTATGTCCTTGTCTTTATTTCATCCAACACTCACATGGATGTTTCTGAGCAACTGACCAATAATGTGAATTCTCTTGCTGTTTTACGTTTTACGATTACAACTCTAACTAGATGACATTTAATTACTTTTCTGAGTGCTGCTTGGTGCTTGCTGCACACAGGGATTTCATATCTCAGCTAGAAAGCAGCTGATGAGCTATCTAAGAGTATTATCTATATGTTAGGGTAAATGGTTGCTCAGCTTCTAAATCAACACTGGCCAGTCGACAGCTGCTTTAGCACCTCTTGTAGTTTTTCTTATGTCTGCCTAGTGCCATCTAACCATTGCAAGATGAGTCAACCGCTGCTGAACCACCAGGCCTCCACTGCAGCCAGTTCAGTGTTCAGCCCCAGTAAACCCCTGCTGGGTTATGTAGAACCTACAGCAGTGGGCTGGCAATTTATTCTAAGGGTGCTGAGAGGCTCAGAGGTGGTGGAGTAATAAAACAATGCCATGCACAGGTTCGCCAACAAGCAGGGTCAAGATGCACATGCACACAGGTGGGAACACATGTTTGCCTTAATTTTCTTATTCAGATGGAGGTTTTTACTGTCAGACGTCATGCTGCATACATTAGCAAACAGTTATCACACAGTTACATCAAGAACGCACGCTCTCTCATTTGCTCCTTGTTGATTTTGTGCTGACATGTGTGTGTGTTTGCGTTTTTGTGTACAGGATGCACATATAATGAAAGACAGTTACGGCCTGAGGCTTCTCTGCATTCATCAAACTTCATGAATCCCAAATCTTACAAGCAGTGGCTGCTTGTCATTTTTCATGTTATCTCTATGACTTAAGGATTCAGAGAGGCGGGTGGGGGGTGGGGGTTGTTTGTGTTGACTTAGGTTAAAATATTGCTGCTATGACTTTTCCCAGATGTTACTACAGTTCGGACACAGTCACCTTATACTATGACTCCTAACAGTAACTTTCAAATGACTTTTTAACCAATGACTTTGCTTGGTTAATTTGCTTGCAGATATACGTGGTAATAATATAATATCCTATAAGTACAATTAAGTGTTTACCAGTCACCAGGGGCAGAGATTCAGATATTATCTCCTTAAAATGCCTCGGATCAGCTCTTACACACAAAGACAGGAACGAAAGCATTACGAGCTTAGAAATGTTGAGTGAGACTTTGAATCTGGGCATCACTCTGCAACCAGGCCAGTTCCAACGCTGCAGTTTAGACACGAGATGTTTGAGTGGTGCAGATTTTCAATTCGATTTTAGGAAGGAACTGTTTTGAGTTGAGGGTTATTCAGTTTGTTTTTATGGGGTACAGAGTGTCCCGATCTTCCTGTGAACTGGTTTCGGCTCACAGCAGACCTGCCACTTCTTGTTTAGTGTTTAGAGCCTACAGTAATCAGCCAGCTATCCTTCATTACAAATATAAATGTCCTGCTCGAGAACCACACACATCAGGGATATTTGGACATATTTAGTTTTCCTGATTTGCAATACTCCTAGGAACATGAAACATATCCAGAAATGGAAGCAAAGTAAAGCTTAAGTATGTTGCTGTTATTCTTAACCAGTGTTGCATGTTCACAAATCCTTCATTAGGATTTAAGTGGTCAAGTCTGGAGTGCATTCAGTTCAGTTTCATACATCATTGTGCCATCGGTTTTTAACATACTTTGTCAATTTGTGCACGAAGAGTATGTGCAAAATATTGCACAATTGTTCCTAATATGTTCCTGACAATCTTGTGTCCTGTTGACATGAATATTGGAAAAGCTTTGTTTTAAAGCAAAAGAGGATTTATGACAAAATAAACTTGCAGAAAAACGTGAACTTCATGCCTGTCAAGGAAAGAATAGTATGCTCAGAGTTGGGGTGATATTGATGCTAATGTCTCCCTCACGCTTTCTCCTGTGTCTCAAAGCTTTTTATCCTTATTCTAATCTGCTGTCATTTAGAAGACTACCCTTTGTTTCACCGTATTTTGAGGCCATACAGTAATTCGAGGTGTGGATTTTGTTGTCTGTTAGAACTTGACAACAAGCAAGATATCTAAAATTCAACAATTTACAGCAGTATTACATGTACTACTGCAGTATTGCATGATCGTACTACAGTAGGTGTACTCCAGTACTCCTTTAAATAGTCCATGAATGGAGTAAAATCATATTTAGGGCCTCTGGCGTAGTGTTGGTTTATGATTATAGTGTTTAGTATTTAATCAAACACTTTTTGCTGATAAACAACTTTATTTCCTGAATTACTGAACTGTGCAGTTGGGACTAATAAATATGTCCCCTTAGGTTCCTCTAAATCTAACACTAAAACATTTAGGAGGCTCCACCCTTCCTAGAGGCGTTACGGCGTTTGGTTTCCAGAAAGATGGAAAACATAATGTTGTAAGTATATATGTCACTACAAGTTAATACAACTTAAAATGTTTAATCAGAAAACATGAATCAATAAAACCATACTTAGTCAGAACAGTAGCTATGAGTGTTTCATTAGTTGAAAGAGTTGATGGTCACTTAGAAAAGTAAACTATTGAAATCTATTATTAAGAAGTCTAATTTACATTCTGTATTAGTGACAGTATTATGAAAATATTACATTGATTATATTGTATGTGGTGTGTTTCTCGGTACTGATGGTCTTGTCTGGCAGAGCAACATCCAGCACCAACACACTCCACCCTCTCGTTTCTTCACCATTCCAGGTCAGACTGCTAGCCTACATTATTTTGAGTTGCATCTTAATATAATGGCTGGTTGATTTAAAGAGCAGGGTGGGACAGGTGGAAACCTAGTTGCTTGCTGCTATCTATTGGATGTTTCATAACAGGGGAAATTAGGTTGTAATGTTTGTGTCCAGGATGCTGGTGCTTTATCATTGTCATGGTGCTGATCAGGGGCTGGTTTGAATGATGGGATGCATAATGCTCTTCTACATGGCTCACACTGGGACATCGATGGACTAACAGACTGCATCACAGACTACATCAACTTCTGTGTGGACACCCATGTACCAACAAAAACCATTCACTGCTTGCCCAACAAGAAGCCCTGGGTCACCAAGGACATAAAGCATATCCTGAATGAGAAGAAAGCGGCGTTCAGGTCTGGTGACAGGGAGGCAGTGAAGAGGGTTCAGAGGGTTCTGTCTGTCAGGATCAGGGAGGGGAA
>JAUMTR010000006.1:7260717-7337764 GCA_032270685.1 Microctenopoma stevenorrisi
ATATTTATATTTTGTTGGTGCTACTTATGGTGGTGGGATTTCTAATCTTTTGTATGGAGAGCGGCTGTATTCATGGCGAAACAATTTCCCTCTGGGATTAATAAAGTGTTTTGAATCTTTGAATCTTGCATCTTGAATCTTGAATCAATCTGTGTTGTACTGTGGGACTACATGCCAGCATCAATCTAAATCATAGCTTAATGTTCAATATCATTTGTCCTGATTTTGTAGACCTATGATAACATTTCCAAAAACATATTTGCATAAAATGAGACTAAAGTGCGGGAAAATGTTGTTGTCCTACTGACTCATAGCCTGAAATTGCGCATTATAATATTTTATTATATTTGCAAATCACTGAGGTAGAATTCTCACATTATTTCATAAGAGATTAAGTTGGCGTCTTTACAGGAATAGTTGCATTTTAGACAACACACTGGGCTTAGAATACCACTTCTAGCACTTCTGTGCCTGTTCCAGGTTAGCTTGGTACAAGGATTGGAAACTAATGGAGACAGCATGCTGTCTCTGTGTAAACCCCACACATCTGTAAACTTACTACACTTCATGTATAGTTTGGTTAATTGCAACAAACAGTCTGACGAGCAACCACCCATTTAATTTACACTCGTTTTTCTCAACTATTTAACAAACTCCCTGTAAGACTGCAAGAAACATCTTCCAAACTGTTCATGTAATTGACAGAAATTCCATTTTGTGATACCTCACAATACTTGTAAATGGAAAAATAATTACATTGCTCCAACACATGGGAAATGACACAACTCAAACACCAGATGAACTGAACTGAACAAGCAGTGATGTCTCACTGCCAGTCATTTCTATTTTTCTTTCCCTTGCTTTCCAGCAGTGCAGTTTGGAAGGGATCCTCCAGTTGGGTTTTTTTTCATAGACACTGGTGTGGTTTCCATGCTTTGATGGCTGTTTTTCTGCCAAGCCAAGGAAATGTGCTTCAGTGCTGGAGTTGCTCTGATGCGACACTGACTCCATTACAACGTGGCTGTGAGTCAACATCCAGCAGCCCTGAAGTCAAAGTGCTGGGCACCATCAATCTGTGGTGACGTGGTGATTTCTGATGTCTGCTGCTATTTTCCCCTGACAGATAGCAGTGGAAATTGTGACGACGTCAGAGTCTGTGGATACTAAAACAAGTGAACAGTGTAACATGAAACACAGTTGTTGTCCTTAGTTTTCTTTGACTCTACTTGCCAGCACACTTTTTACTTGTTTGTTATGATCTTTGGTGGATAAATGATGATGATAGGTTGCTGCTCCATGTGAAGTGAAATAAAATTGCATGTGAGTAATATTTCATGTGTTATAGCAGGGCATGTGGCTCAAGAATACGTCACAAAGAAGCAGGGAGCCTCAGTGCTGTCTAATGAGCAGCTATCCCCTTCATAAAGAGTTTGATAGTTTGAAGTACAGCTTTGTTTACTCAGCAGGACACTGTCTGCTGAGTACAGACATTATTTTCGAGATTTCACAGCATATCTTTACACATTTGACATGATTGAACTTCTTGCATGTCCATAAAATATTTAAAACAAAGCTGGTCCTTTGACAAGCTTTCGGTGGGTTGTGTTGCGTTATTAATTGTTTGCAGCCAAACAGTCCCGTTTTATGAAATAAAAAGAGCAGTGTAGCATGAGTAACACACTGCAGGGTGCTGTGGTTTTATGAGCACTCCTTTCAGACATAGACAAAACATTTAAAACTGAGACACCCCGTGCTTTCAACTGCAGGAAAGAACTCACTGGGTCTGTCTTCCAGGAATCTGCTGCTCACTTGCAAACACACACGCACAAACCACACACACAATTAAAGAATGAAATGTTAAAAGCTATAGCTGCAGTTTTACAACCTTGAGGAGCAATGAAACAACAAATGCTGTTTTGCTTTACCCTCTAGGAACGGAACGGTTGTGTATCAATATGACCTGGTGACCATACAAAAGATGTTGGAACTCCTTTCAAGCACTGCATCAGTACATAATTAGCAAAATAAGCCATGTCGGCCCTTTGCCATAACGCCGTAGAACATTGTTTGTGGTTAGTAAGCACATTACATCACACTGAATTGACGCTTTCTTTACCGGTTTTGTGAGTTGTTGTTTTTTTTAATCTGCTCCCTCTGCCATGATGAACGGAGCCAGCTGTGTCTGACGTGGCGCCATAAAATTTTCGCAAGAGGTTTCCAGTATGGGATCACAAATCACACAGTCCAGTTACAGACATTCCAGACACGCATTGGCAATGACATAGATGTAATTTGGCTTGTCACAAGTCAATGTACCATCAAAATGATATTTTATTATAGATAAATAGATATATGATAGACAGTTCCCAACAGGATGAGTTGTAAAAACATTTCCCATCAGCCTTAGTTCTACTTTGTATTTAATCTTTATTTGACCTTTTTTCTTGTAAGACACTTTTAATAAATGGAAAAACTAACATGGTATGAACATGGTATGAACTCATCATATAGCTGAAACAACAGCTCTAATACCTGGTACCTATCCCAATATCTCATCTGACCAGAAGGTTTTTTTCTTTGTCCATGTTGTCAGCTTCAGAAGAATCACGATAATGTCAAATCTTCTTGGTTGTAGACAGGTGCTCCATCCACAAGGAGCTCATATCAGACCCGTGCCTTAATGGTTCCCAGGTTGTTTCTGATCACCCGAACTAAATAATCGAGTTTGCATCTTTTTTCCTGGCTTTGGATAGTGACTGTACCTCCTAATAATTTGTTTTTATGTATAACAATTTGAAATGATGAGCTGGGAATCTGCAGTTGTTTACAAATGGCTCTAGATTCCTGACTTATGTAAACCTACCCAGCTTTTTCTCAACTCTGCACTAAGCATCTTGGACTTTCCCATCGTATCATGTGTCAATCTAATGAGCGCAGTCAAACAAGTCTTTAGACTGTATGCTGGCACAGAGAAACCACCAGCTGTACTCACTGGCACTATTAGGATGTTAAAAGGCAAATTCAAAGATGTGTTGGAACTTTCAGCAATGCTAAATTAATAAGTCCAACTAGTTAGATTAGACTTAGACTTAGATTAGACTAGTTTGATTTGATCTCTACCAATTCTTCCAAGACGAGATCAAATGTTTAAAAGTTTTGTCCACATGAGACACAATCACGTTACATACTGTTGGAGTTTTACTTCAAATGCGTTTGACACTTAAGTTTCACATCCCCCAGGTGTGACTGTTTTTGTCTTATGCAGTGTTACTTCAGATTCCACCCCAACATTTGTTTTAAATACTTGCCCATCTATTCGAACAAACAAATAGTGTTTACGTGCAACTAGATCTAACGTGTCACATTGAAGTCGCCCATCGTGCAATATTTGCTGCTCATTGTGCAACATATGCTGCTGCCTTTCAATAGAAGATCACATAACATGGATATGTGACACTCAGTTCACTGTACATGTATATTCTGTTCAACTGATAGATGCTGCTATCTACTTCCATGCGTAGATACGCATCTTTTGCACCAAAAGGAGTAGCAATCCAATTTCGTTTTGCACCGTACAATGACAATAAAGGCTATTCTATTCCATTCTATTCTATAAAGACCTTTCACACATGCAGTAACCTTCTCTTTCCTTTGAGCACCAGACCTTTTGACCATATGTAAAGCTTTGTAGGGGTGGGGATGTAACCGCGCTGTGAAAGACCAAACCTTTCCCTGCTAATATGAAGGAAAGTGAAATCATAACGGATGATGATTCAGCTGTGTGTGTAGCACATGGGCAGAAAACCGTGTCATAAATATTAGTTCTGCTTCACTACGACATAAAAAATGTGTATCCAAAATCCAAAAATCCCTTTTTGTACCATTATTCAAAGATGCTGATCGTTCACAGATGAAATTCAAACCATGATGAATTTTCTGCTGTAAAACATGAAAAAACTGTTGGCATCCAGATATTACATAAATTTAACACAGTGACTGTTAGATCTGTCTAAATAATGTCTGTTTTGAACATTGCACTATGCTCTGGCAGTGATGGAAAACATGGATATTCAGGTTTTACTCACTGATTCCCTGCTGTACTGTGTGCTTATCTCCAAAATGTTTAGATCATACATACAGAAAAATTATAGCCTTTGTCAAGATAAAAACAGCAGATGTGCAATTCAGTCTTTAAACATGTACCTATAAATTTTGGAACTTGAGGTATTACAGTATACTGTACATAACAATTGTTGATAACCACCTTTAAATGAAGTTATAGTTCGTTCCTGAGAAGACAGATGAGATTCATTGAGTAAAGAAATTAGAGATGAGACAAAAGAAGAGTTTTTGTGTCCTACTCAAGCTCTGACGATGAAGCGTTTATGGCAGTCAGAGTAAAGAAGCTTCTCCATCCCTGAGGGTAGAACAGTCTGACAACCTGTCTGTTTGCTGCTCTTACCTCCAGGTGCTTTCAATTCGCTTACCTCACACTGAAATGTCCTTACATGGTGCTACACCGAGTCTATTTATTATTCTGCAATCTTTTCCTTCACAACAACAAAATAAAACATCGGTTTCATCACACTCTTCTGAATTTATAGGGACCTGGCTCACTTATTTAATAGGCTGATCACTCAACATGTCAGATAACAACAAGATTTCTTAAGGCCTTGCACTTGAACTGAAAAGAAAAAAGTAGTTTAACTTTTTGAGACTGGCATCAGATAAGTTGTTTTGTTTTTTGCTCATAAACAAATGAAAACAAATCTCTTCGAAGACTAAACTATTAAAGTTTAGGTGGAGATTTAAAGACTGCAGCTCCTTCAGTGTACATCTGTTTAACAGGTTTCTGATTGGGTGTAAACCAAACAGTTTTTACACCACCAACAACAACAATATTATGAGTCCTGAAATAGTAAATGCATAACTATTTACAAGAGAGAACTATGCAGTCAATGTAAAAGAAAACGTACATTTTATTTGCATACCTTAAAAGACCAGAATGGTTCAGTAGTAAAATACAAATGTGTGAACTGATTTTTTGAAAAATAAATTAAAAATATATATTTTGAAGTTATTACTCTAACCACTTTAATGCTCTTCACCACCACAAACTAGAGGACCAAGATCACTGAGGTCTTTGCTCTATCCTCTTCTCTGTGGGAATAATTAAAGATCATCAAAGGTTTTAGTGATTATTATCTTAAATCCATTATACTCAATAATAACTCTTGAGTGCACACCAGAGATTACAGATGGGGCTGAAACAACAACATCCTCAGCAAACAGATGTTTCTAAAGTACACAAAGAGCCTTGTGCAAGAACAGGTTTATATTGTTATCTTACAAATATCTTACTTGGTCCCTGAAGTTTGATTATATGAGAATTTAAAGTTACCAGTCTCTCTGACCCGGTGTCTTGGTGAAAGCAAGTGAAAAAGCTGTGATCTGACGGATAATATTAGTTTGGGCCACTTAAGGATGAAATCTGTTTGTATGAGGCTTATTTCTAGAGTCCACGTATGTTTCACAAGCACTAGTGTATAAAAACGTCTTATACAGACACTCGGCTTGGAAGGTCTTTAAGAAATCTTCTCTCACAGGAAGTGTAAAGGATGAAAACAACACACCAACATATTTTGTTTCCAGTTTGGCTCAAACCCCATTGATACGTAATTATTTTGGCCATATCCTGATATTAAAACAGCAAGAGTTTTTCTTTCTTTTATAAATAACATTTGGACAGGTTCAGATAAACTAATCAGAAGGCTCCAGTTTGTCCTGATTTTCTCTTCTTACTTCTCCTCTGCTCAAATATCTCACATCAAAACGTTGGATCATGCAAGTGTTGTTTTAATGTAAATTCTCCTATTCATGAGCAAATAGGCAGGTGAGTCAGTGATGTGGAGAGTTTTAAGCAAGGCCAGAAATCTTGTGTTGTTTCTGTCTCATGTTTTCCCCCACATAAGGTCCAGTCAACTCCTGTGAGAGTGCTCACTTCCCTCCTGTAGCTCAGCTTTTCTCACAGGACATGCTGGAGGAAAAGGATGTGTGTCAGGGCAAACTGCTGCAGGCATGCGTATTTTCCACTGCTCAATTTATATCTGTCATTGGATCAGCTCTACTAAACAGGCATGGACTACATTCATTTAGCACACAATAAGCTCATTTGGCCTTCGTGTAGCTGTGAAGTAATGGCAGCGCAGGTTTCCAAATGTGTAGGGCCTCACAGGCTCCTTGTTGGCTTTCACTCCTCCCTGGCTGTAAATGTTCTGTTAGAGCAGTGTTTGGCAACAGATTTAAAATACATGACCTTGTTACTAAGGAAATTTAGAGCATCGCATATAGGGCGGTGACGGTGTTCGGGATCAAAACTGGCACCCGTAGCAGTCTGTCGGTGTGAGCGCCTTCCTGCCGCTGAGTGGTCATGAGTTTGTCTGCTCGCCACCACAAGACACCGGAAATGAGTAACAGCGACTGCAATCTCGTTTGTCAGCCTCACAGTGCATCTGTGTGCCACCACAGTGAGCAGACAAAGACCGTACTGAAGAGGAAGACACTCAACATGCTAATGGCTTTCACAGCTTCACACCTTGTGGCACCATTACACAGTCTTTTTCCATGGATACAATAGTCTTTATGCTGATCTGCACAAAAGCAGAACTGAATTTTGTGTTGCTTGTCTCACGCTTGTTCCAGCATTTGTTAAACTTTATTTTGAAGTCGTAATAATTTTTTAAGATGAAATTAGGTCATGTAGTATCAATAAGTGCCTCCTTAGCAGAGAGTTTAGTTGCCTGAAAAAGTATTTAAATGAGCTTCAAAAAAGACTTGAAGAAACCTGTGATATACTGGCATTCTCTAAGAACGACCTGTGAATAGAGACATCTATTTTAAAGCAATGACATCAGCCTCTCCTATAACTAAGAGAACTGTTTGTGTTGCCGAATGATAACAGCAGAGCTACAGTAGGTCCATTCACGTTCTCTGTTGTCTGAAGGTTTTAGAAAAAATGTTTTTTCATTATTGAATGGCGGGATTAACAGTTTAAATAGTGAGCAGCGAGTCTTTAGACATGTGAGTCAGTGTATCAACACAGTACATTTCCACTGACTTCATCAGATCACCTACAGAGCATCACCTGAGGGGATTTCTGTCATAAGTATTTTAGCTGTTGTGGACAGGTGTTGGTGTTGCACTGTACAGATGAGGAAGCTGTGCACAAGCTGAAGAGTCAGTCCCCTCAGGACGTGTGTAATGAAACAGTCAACACATCAGAGCGCAGCTTTGATTTGTCACGTAAATGTGGCAGTAACACTAACCAGTGGTTGATCAAGGAAATGAATGAGCTTAACTAGAATGTTCTAATGTACTTGAGTACTTGCAGACAAATAGATAAATTGTATAACTCTTGCAGTTTATCTTAATTTAATTGACTCAGTTTTACTAAATCGTTTGCTATCGTTGGATTTACTGTGTAACTAAGTCATTGTCCTGCCTTTTGAATGTTTTTTTTCTTTTTAAAGCTAACTTTTAGATTTTATTCATGTGTCTGGAAAGATGTTTCTCATTTTGTTATATTGGTGCAGATGAAAAAACAAATTGCTGGCTGGGCTGAGCTCCTAGGCGCCAGGGTTTGGTGAGGCAGAGCTTTAAAGCCACTGGCAACGCTCAGGTCTTTTGGTTCTGATTAAGGCCACTCTCCTCTACACGATGGACACCGCATTGATGTATGCCAGCACATGTTTTGGAGATATGTCAGACCTTAATGTGTGCTAACTTCATGTAAAAGATCAGTAATAAGAAATATGTTGGTGTTCAAATACAGTAGATTTTACTGTAACAGTCTATCAATAACCAATATGTGCCTGTATATGTGTTCATGTTAATGAGCTATAACATGACAAAACTCACAAATAAGGAAATGTGCTATTTTTCAATTTATTCTGCTCTCCAAGTCTCCAAAAGTTGAAAGTAGTGGAGTTAGGAATAATGGACAGGTGCTGGTTTTCACCATCAGCCATGCTGCCAGTAAGGATTCACATTAATTTAATTAAGGATTTACATTTACACTTGACACTTATTTCTAAAAACATTCCCTCTTTTCTCTCCCTCACACACATTTCTTTGTTAGTACAGCAAATCAAAGTGATGATATGTACTGTACTGTATGGTCTGGTCAATAACCACGTCATCACACAATAGATGCTTAAAATCCTGTGATTTAAGTTTGCTTTTCAAGTGGGTTTGAACTTTACCCAGGATTAGAACATCCATCATTGCTCATCCTGGACATGTTGAGAGATGTACAAAGACCAGATTCCTGGTTTGTCCTACCAGTGAAATGGACACACCTAATTCAGTTCATGTGCCATAAGAGCATCAAATCTGCGTCACCGTGACTGTGACAACATTTTATGTTTTATGATTCTGTTCCACTGAGTTTTGAAATCACTTCTCGTTCTTAAACCCTGTTTCTGGAACCAAAAAAGAACTGGAAGTGTGAAAGAACTCACAACACCGTCTTTCTTATAGTAAACAACATTTTTGATCCAGACCTAACCAAAAGATCCATGAAGCAGGGAACACAACATTTTTTCACGTCAACATTTGAAACAATAATATTGTTTTTTCTGTCTCTAGTATGTTTTATGTATGAAATTCTAAAATTAAATAAAAAACAAGACAATCTTTCACACGAGCAGCTTTCCAAAAAAAGGATTAAGTACCTTATTTTATGCAACTATTTTTCTGTCCTCATGTAGGTTTTACAGTTAATTATTAATCATTATTCCTCCTGTAGAGAGGGGGGAATATTCACGATCATTTTGCATCTGTTGCTGCCGATTGTGATCATCTCCAAAGCTGTGTGGGTTATGCAATTCAATGTGAGTTCAATCCAAAATTGAAGAACATTTTGTCACTAAACTCAAGCTTTTAAAACCTGTGGCATAAATTAAATGTCAGCTCAAAAAGCAACACACATAAATAGTGTGAATATATAAATTTCTCACTGAGACGACAAAGACAAATCTGTAATCTGTTGAAATACTGTGATTCCTTATAATACATGGTGCTTTCTTGACATTGTGTGAGAAAAACCAACTTCATGATTGATAATACAGAGGAAAATAAAACTAAGATAGGAATTAGGGTCCGACTACAGACCTCGAGAAAGCCCGTAGGAAGACTTGGCAGACTTCCCCTCAGTCATTTGATCTGACTTAATTCCATGCTGATTTTGAAATGTAGCTTCAGAACCAGCATTTCCAAGCACCGTTTTATTTCCACGCTGGAGGACAGTTTATTGTTCCACTGCTTATGGGCAGCTTTAGCGCAGTCTTTTCATGATGCTTGTAATAGCCTCCATCCTGTCAGGCTCCTCTTTGACATACCGTATTTCATTAGCTGCAAGGGGACAGTCCGTCCTGTCCTGTCCACACGAGGCTTCGAATCCCTAGACAGATGTTACTTTGGACTGCTGAATGACGAAAACTAAGCTACACGTTAAGTGCAGTTTAACTACACAGGTTGCAGCTGTTGTTGGTCTCAATAACCTGTTTACAAAGTCTCTTTGGATTATATAGAAAGAGCATCTTGTCTATCTGCACATACAGCTCAGAGAAAATTGGTCAAAACATCTTAAATCATCTCTAAAGCCACAGAGTGCAAACACAGAACAGGTTTATACTGTAAGTCTGTGTTTAATGTTAATCCTGGAAAGCTGCCAGTGGTGGCGATTGAGCCAAATGTTGCTCATGTCCATCATTTTGATCTTTGTTTACATACCACCAACTTTTGCAGCTTCCTTATCTATACTGTAACTAGGCTCTCTCATTAAGCCTGAAGTCACTGACCCCGAGACATGCAGTTTATTGCTTGTCTTAGCTTGAATATTTACTCTAAATTCAACTGTTTTTCACATAAAGACCTCCAAAAAATGATACTGTAAATCCTCCCACTTCTTCTGAAAACACCATCCTCGGTACAGATCGCCACATCTAGTAGAAAACATTCAACAATGGCCATAAAACCATTTTAATTGCACATCTGTTTTTCTATAAACAAGCAGAAAACAATTTGCATCCAAAAAAAACTGTTTGGATGCAGGGCAGCCATCCAAATTAAAGTGGGAGCTGTAGGGGCAGATGTGATTATGCTTTGGTAAGCGATGACTTGTTTTTGTATTTGCGGAGGTGTTGATGAACGTGAAGGCGTTGAAACTGGTGTTGCATGTGGATTAGAAGGAAACATTGTGGTGCACAGCCTCCTCATATATGTCATCACTGACCAATGAGATAAGAATTTAACCAACAAGTAAACAACACGTTTTGATTTTGCCACGCAGGCAAGAGTTTTATTATTTTATAGTAATATATTTGGTTTCTAGTAACTACATGACAAAATTACAGACCTTCTGGAGCCAGAACATCAGCAGACACCAGTCACTGGACCCACCCAAAAATAATCCTGCACTAATGAAGTAGTTCTTGTTGTTTGTACACAAAATGTTGCCTCTAGACAATCAAGGAAATCAACAAATAAAATGAACTTTAAACAATGTTTTCTGCTTCACTGCCTATTTCATGATCTCAGTGCTAACATATCCTCTTCATCATGTCTGGCAGCTCTCCTTTATACTGTAAAACCCGCTTTCTGGTTTAATCATTACTCTGGGATATTTCAAAGTAGCATTTCTTGGATGAGTTCCACACCCATTATTTTCCTCTTGCCCAGGGTATTGTTCTGTGCTTGTATTAGCTGTAACACTGTGTCAGAGTCCCAGCAAAATGTATAAAAATGTGAGGTACTGAACAAGTCTTGGAAAAGTGATATAATCAAAGTAATAAATGACCAGAGACTAAATCTATTTTCATCTATATATAGTAACATAACTTTGTATATAAATGTTCTTTTTAAGTTTAAGCTCATTTTTAAGTTTGAAGTGAGAGTCTTTCTCATGTGAGACAAAATAAATATTAAAAAAGCTACACACGTGTTTGATCACAGAATCAATTCCCTCTGCTTGCAAAGAATCAAGCAGAAGAATATTATACTGAACCCTGACTGATTGTTGATGACAGTGATGATTTCAAGCCTCCTTTGTATCTGACATTAGCATGTTTCTCATGTCCAGATCATCTCTGGATGGGGTTTTTACTTATGTAAGAGGAGAATCCATTTCTGTGAAAGAGGTCTGTTATGTTCAGATGTTCTTACTGCAGCTGCGGCCAGTGTCACCACCATCCAGAGATGCATTCTGATGTGGGAATTAAGATTAATGGGAAAGAGCTGGTTCATGCACCATCTGAGCTCTGCTCTCTATGAAACCACAGAGCATGTGTGCCGATGGGAAATTGTAAGAGGGACGGATAATGTCTATTTAAAGGGAAGATCAACGTTCATCTTACTGTCAGCTCTTTCTTCCTCATGTAGTTCAGTATATATGGAAATGTGATTTATTCAAGGATTGTATTAGTAGTTGTGCAAGAGCTTTGGACATGTTTTACCCATCTTGAGTGTGACTCCTTTATTTTACAAAATGTCTGCAGAAAAGTATCCTATTCAATTTAAATAACACACAATGGGATGAAGCCAAAATTAAAGGAGACATCGTTGTGAGGCTATAAAAGTTTATGTTAATTGCTTGCAGATAGGAACTGGGTTTGTAGGCCTCAAAGCAAGAAACTTAACCCAACCTGAAATGTTTAGAGGTTCCCAGGTGAGGAAAGTTAATCTTGTAAATGAACTCATTGTAATTAACATTTTTAAAGTCCTGCTGGGCTACGTTTAGCAAAACCACCCTTGCTGCAACAGTTGTTTCCATATGGTTTAAAGTTAGCGGATAGCTATCACCCAACGCAAAAGCCACAGAAACATTCACTATTCGTGTTCAGTGTGTTCTGTCAGTGACTGTTTTTATATTCTTTATGTCTTTTTACCTCTGTGAGTGGACATACGAGTTAGAATAAATGATTGGATATATAAACAAATAAATCACTCTGTAAACACATACAACTTAACAAAAACATTGATGCTTTGCCATCAAAATTTTTCTTTTGTGTCTTAGAATATATATTTATATTCATGTTGAATGTAACACACACATATGTAAAGAAAAACTTTTGCTGCAGCTGCTGGAACATAATTCTCTGTTTATCCATAATAACCAATTTTTGTGTGGTGATGTGTCAAATCCTCTTTACCAGCAGTTACACTGAAGCATGTTGATCATAGGAACACCGTGTCTGTAAGTGGTTGCCTACCTAATGTTATTAGTCAGAGATTAATTATTGCTGAGTCTACTACTTCAATGCTCTGCATGTGTGTTAAGGCAAAACAAAGATTCAGAAAAGGAGGAAAATTACTCTGCTTTACTGAGGAAGAGACAACTCCACTGCAGGTAATATAGTCAGGTTTAGAGAAGAATACAGAAATAATTGTGTGTATGTTTTTACGCTGGACTCTCATGTCTGAGAACTAACCTCTGAAGTTGTGGTTTTTCTTAAATGTTAATAACACACAAATGTAAAATAATTGCCAGTAAGATAATGCTGATAATAATAATTATATGTTTTTGGGGAGGTATCTATTCAGCTCAAGCTGGTCTGTCTGTATCGTATTTTATGTCTCACTGATACCTAAAACAATATGGCCCCACCAACACTTGCCCTTGAATTTTTTTAATGCAAGGTTGTTTAGTCTGAACGTCTGCTAAGAGAGACTCACAGGACTCGATGGCAGATTCACACCTGCAGATAAATAGATGGTGGAGGGCGAAACTTCCCCCAGACCCAAAAGCTTGCACCCTGTAACTGTACCAAAGCCATCATCTTGAACAGAGTAAGGCTCCCACACACGAAAAGATGAAAGGTTTAAGAAAGGTCGATAGAATATCTTTATTGAGGTAATTGCGGGTTTCTGTAAAGGAAAAATTACAGGACAACTGGTATACAGTAAGTACAAGATACTGTAGTGACTGCACCTTTATGTTCACATAAATAGAAACTGAACTTGAATCTATTTTTCAAGGAGAGTAACATACTCTGAATAACATTTTGTGCTGAGAGTTGTTCAGATCATGTTGCTATAATGTTTTACCCTATTTTCTTCCATCAGGAAAGTCCAAACTAGTCATCTAGCAACGCTTCTCAGACATTTCAGCACTTTTTTCCCCTTTGACACTATTTTATGCCAGGGCTTTTATTTTATGTGTCACACCAGTTGTGAGAGTGCATCTCTACATGTGGAACCAATGTGATGTAAGCTAATGAGTTTTGCAGGTGGTTGGAGTAGTTGCGTGCTACGCTGCAGTCGGGAAAAGAGAGCAGATACTGGAGTTTGCCTGAGGTAACTGTTCCCTGCATTGTTACTGGGGGCACACACATATTACAATACATGTTTACCTTTTATTATATTTTTTATGATCAGATGTTTTCTCTCAGCTCTGCAGGATTGTAAAGAAACAGACGAATATTTTCATTCAATCAAAATAATTTCTCTGTAGTTTTAACAGGAATACTGTTTTTTTTAAGAAATTATGATGTGGTCCCTAATGTGTATACTGCAACACACTAGAAATACAGTATACAGATGACAAAATACTGCTGATGTGTGAATTTCCAGCTGAAGAAATGTGTAACACTCCAGCTGTTTCAAGACAATTACAGAATAAATTGGATTGCTTTAGCCTTGGTGGAGAAAAAAGTAAATAATGGAAAAGGGGAAATAGAATTTTCTGTGAATGAGTCACATTGTGATGGGCGGAGTGAGGTTGACCCACTCTTCCCAGCTGAGAAAGCATGTGGGTGTGTGTTTGTTGGGGGTGGAGGGGGGCACCGTGAGGATCACTGGGGCCTTCTGGACCCAGCTGTTGATGGACAAAACTAAAACCAGCACACAGAAATCTAACGCACACTTACAAAAGAATAAAATAAAACTAGAACTGCAGGCAGTATTGACAGGGGTCCAAGCGAACCTCGCACATAAGCCCCTTCGCTTGCATCATCCACAGGTTGTAAATTTGTGGCTGTGAAATGTTTGGTAAACTTTAATAATCACCTTGTGAAAATTCTTGTAGACAGGAAGCCTCCTTAAAGCACCAAGTGATGCTATAACGTGGCGAGGAATCGGGTCATCGAGTCAAACCACCAACCCTGGGATGGCCTACCAACTGCTCCATCAGTGGGTGTAGTACCTTTGAGCATGCCTGTTTTTTGTGTATCTGCACTGTAGTTTTTTCTGTGACTGTAGAAGGAGTTATTATTATTATTAAGGTGTTCTTGGCTCCCTGTGCAGGATCATTTGCCCATTTCGAAAACGTCTAAATAATGGACTTTATCATCATCTTAGATTGTTTTATGGTTCAAGGACCTTAGAGAGTAAGTTTAAATGCTCTATTAGACATATTTAATATGCATTACTTGAAATTCCTAACGTGTGACCTTTCTGTACATAGACAGTAAATAAGAGTCCAGCAGAAAGTATCTCAAAACCAGTAAGATAGATACAATCATTTCTAAACACCATGTAACTTTTCAGTATTTGACATCAATGTAAAAAAGATCAGTGAAATCTGTTTAGCTCATTTAGTATTTGTAGGATCAAATGAAGGTCCAGTCCAAATTAAACATCTTTTTGCAGAAACATTAACTTCAGCAGAATTCAGTTTTTATAACTTTATTTGGTGGAAACAGCTGCATTTTATAAACATGCTGCGTGGCAATGTGGTGACTCGGCTCAAATGTTTTTCTGTGAATATTGTGAGCTCTGTTGTCAGCTGATCCAGAAATGACGGTCAGTCACGGTCACCGAGCCACTGAACAAACTCAAACATGTCCAGCATCACGTTCCAGTGGCATAAGAGCTTTGTGCACTTATCCATATCACTTTGTAAGTTATCAACAACTAAAGGAACATGGAAAAAGCAGGATATCCTCCAGGATGGTAATTACCTGCCCTAAGCATAGTAACAGCTGCCAAAACAAAATAGCTCGAACAATATCCAGTTTTTATGCTTTTGTGGGTTTGAATGGATAATTCATTTTGTGGTCCCAGTGCGACCACAGTCAATGAGTCACTTCTGAAGTGACCCACTTCTTTTTGAATGTGGTGAGGAACTTTGTTAGAACAGCAAGGAACAAGCTGTTTCCAACCGCCGAAATTTATTTTCTTGCCTCTATACCCCATTTAAACAATTTCCTCTTGCCATCTTTGAGAGGAGGCTCGATGACATCCTAATCCCCGTCCTGCTGAGGACTTTAAATTCCACTTCTCTCCCACATATTTACCCATAATCCAGTCTGACCTTCTCTCTTCTGTAAATAAGTTGTTGTCTTGCAGCACAGCAGCAGAAATCTGCTCGCCACCTCTGGTTGATTTCTGCTCATCGCCTAGAGCTGACTATTAACTAAACCTCCGCTACCGACTGTCACTACTCATTTTCAGGAATCTGCTCTCTACATCATACTGTTAAACTTTCTCTGGTCTTTTGCTTAACGGGTTTCCAGCTGCCCGGCTGCATAAGTGAAACATCTTTGTCTCCTGAAAATATAGTCAGCGTGTTTTATCATTGTTTTGTCAGGATAAAGTAAATTGCACATTTGACTTTGAGACCAACTCGACAGAGTTCAGTGGACGACAAATGCAACAACCAGTGATTCCCTAACAGAAGTAGCATTTGCATCATCTTTTATGCATCAGTTCAAATAAGGTGGACGACCACTGACTAGTAATTGTAAACTGTTTAAAACGGTGTAACTGTTTAAGGCTGCTGCTGAAGAGGTGGTGCACTCTTTGTTGCCTGTCATGAGAAACTTCTTGAAAGAGCGTTCAACTTGCTAGCTGTTACACGAGCATAAGAATGCTTCTGCTTCCAGCGCCACTTGTTTTGAAGACATACAAAGGAATTTTGCTTTCTGGTGTGATGTTACATTTACCCCGAGGCATGGCCTTCACACAGTTCTCACACAATTCACAATTCTCCAATGTTTCTTTAATTTAATTCTTAGCTTGACTTAATCATCTCTGTATCTTTTGGATAACTTGTTTGTGTATTTAAAATTTTACTATAAAAGGAAAAAGATTGATTTCAGGATATCAGTTGCAGGTAGGACATTGTCAAAACCACATTTACTTCTCTTCCCTGGGTTGACATAAACTCATGCACTGTTTTCTGGCACACCGGCGCAGATCCAAACCCACATCGGTATTAAGAGAAGCCAAAGGTGGCTGTATGTTGACAGCTCCCTGAGTTGCTGTGGCAACCACAATGAAGACGTGCACATCCGTTTTGGATGAACTCAAATCTCTCTCTGACTGACATATTTGGCAGCGAGCCAGCCAGAGCCTGTAGGTCAAGGCTCTGCAGGAGTGTCAAGTGAAGGACCCTAAAGACATGAATATCCTGCCAGACGTGTGTGCACTTGATGTTGTTGCACTTGTAACTGTTTGAACTGGCCTACTTGTAAAATAAACATCTAAAGAACACAGTATGCAGCTATTCATCTGTGTCTCAGAGGATTTCAAATGATAAAAAATTAATACAGTGCATCAAACAACAATGAAAATATTCAGTAACATTTATTGTGTGCATTTGCACAGTTGATCTGGAAAAGAGGTGTACATGTTCAGTTTTGCAGGAAATTGTAAATGTGAAAATGCGAAGAGCTAGTTCTAGTTTATTTAATTAGGTTGATAAATTAAATGAACACATTCTATGCCAGTGCACTGAGTACATTGTGTTAGTGCACTCAAATGAACTGTTTAGTGTCTCATTTATCCAAGCTATCATCTGACTAACACCCCAGTACATTCGACCTGGACAGGTTGCAAGTTTGTCACAAGGCTGGCATATAAAGAGACAAACATATATATACAATAAACCAAAGTATCTGAAAAAAAACAAAACACACAAACATAGGGGCATCTACACACGTAGAAAAGACATAGTTGTAATTTAGTTGTAATTTTTTTTGAGTGTACATCTGCAGAAAATTAACTAAAGCTGTACAATAAATTCAGTGGAGTAAAAGTGAATTCTGCAATCCAGTGCACTCAAAGTAAAATAGAGTGCAAATACCTGTATCTGAATTTGATTATACTATATGTAGGTATATTGTGTAGTATTATATGTAGTACTTGAATAAAAGGACCTATAGTTACTATCCCTGGTTACCACACACATGGTCTTGCATTGTTCTGAATGAGAGATACCTCCTCTGTTGCTCTTCATATGGGGTCTAATGACAGAGAAAAGAAAAAATATATATTTTAGAGTGTACTGTAAAATTATATCTATTTTGCCTGTAACTGACACAGAAAAACAGTTTCTAAGTTTGAGTTGCACCACTGAATTGCAAGCAAAGAGAGGACGTTATTCTGAGATTTGTTGATGTTAATGTAAATTTTGAACACAAAAGGAAGTTAAGCAATAAATAGTTATTTGCCTAACTTTAGTATTTTCTGCTGATGTTCAGTAGAAATGTTCCTATGCATAAATGAACACAAAATAAAATAAAATAAAACAATACTGATACTGTGATGATATGTTTGAATTTTGTTGATGGGATCAGACTGGAATGTGAACTACTCACCCACAACTACTTTCCAAACAGATAAATAACCTTAAGTGTCGAGTAGGTCGACTTGTTTTGAGAGGAAACAACACATATCGTAATTGCAAATGAATCATGTTGATGATGAATAAATTGAAAAAAGAAATCATTTCGGCACTGGATGATTTCTTTGGACATGCATTTGATTAAAGTCTGTGATCCATCATAAATATCTAATAAATTGATGCATTAAAAGTTTTAAATACTATTTATCTCATACTTTCTCATGTGTTTATACTCTTAATTATCATAATATCTTAATAAACTGATGATGAATTGTAGTGTAGCCGTTGAAGACACGATGATACAAGCTCCCAGATAGTTAACCTTGTTTTGATACAATTAAATCTTGTACACCTGGGTCCACAAAGTGCATGCTGGTCTTTGTGGCAAGCCAGACCACGTCGCTGGAATGTTTACTGGAATTCAAAGTCTTCAAGCAAAACAGTTTCCCAGCCCAGTGTATCACAACCTTAACTCCTGGGACCATTCAGAGGTTCTCAGCTAACCCGTGAACATCAATCACAGTTTACACTTTTAACGAAAGCCTCACGGACTGAGGGGGCTCTGGCTATAGTTTTGAGATTCTGACCACTAGACCTACTTCTCGTGGGACAATTCATCAAACAGAAGTGCAGTAAAAGCACAGAGGGAGAGTCGCAGCTAGAGGCAAAGCTCCAAGCCACAATGTGGTCACAATCATTTTTAATGTGGCTGGGAAGGTCCAACCAACACTCAAACACAATATCACGTTAGTAATAAATATCACTTCTCAACTCATATGTTATTTGCTGGCTTTAAATTGAAGTCCCTGTGGCTAATGGATTTTTTAGTGCTGAAAACACATGTAAGATAAGGGTGAGGTAAGTTTAAAACTATAATCTTTTCATTATTAGCTCCTTCCAAATAAATAAAGAATAACAAACAGAAATCTTCCTTTCCTGTGAGACTAAATCAGCCAGTGTTGGATCATGTTCTTACTCCTTGCTTTCAAGGAAGACAAATGTTATGAGACCCATGAGTCAGGAGATTTCTTGACGTAAAACAGAACATATGTCTGCACGCTGTGTCCAAAAGCATTTCACTTTAAAAACCGTGTACTGACAGCAGTTCCACCATATCACCTCAGAGCTGGCTTTGGGATGGAGAGATAAGTCTGTCCGTTAAGATACCTGTTCACTTTCTCATGCAGCTTAATCTCCATTTTATCCACAGAAAACAGATAGATATGCTACAGCTGAGCTCTGTTCTGTGTCATCTGCAACAGTGATGTACAAACTGCATTTTGTCTGGGCTGCACCGTCCAAGCTTCTTTCGCAAGACTAAAGTAAACATTAACGTAGGTTTGTTTTAAGCACTAACAAGAATGAACATGTTCTCGAGACATTCTTCATTTAAATAGAATAAACTAAGTTTGAGTTTAAAGTATTAGTATAAAAATGTAAAGGCTTATTTTGTCATATTGTTGATTCTGGATACTTTTGAATAATAGTATTAAAAAAAGTTTAATTTTCATAAACCACATGAAAAGAGACATATACTGTATACAGCAATAGGGAATACTGCATTTTATACAGTTTTTTATTTATGTTTAGACACACTTGGTGAGTCACCAGAAAAAATCTGTGAGAACATACAACTGGGGATTTCTCTCTGTCCAGTTTGTTCTTCGTGAACAAAAACAAAGTGGTTTCTTGTCAGTACAGTAAATGTCCAAGTATTTCAGAATCAGAATCAGCTTTATTCACCAAGTATGTTGCACATACAATGAATTTGCTTTTGGTCATTTGTAGCTTCTCTAGGACACTACAGACAGAAAACAAGTACATGAAAAACAATAAATACAGACAAATTGTAACAATTTAGAAAGACAAGACAGTGTGTGTGTGCAGTGTGCTGAATTGTGTGCAGTTTGTGTCCATATAGCAGCAGCAGTTGTTAATTTTCCATTTTCAGGGCAATGCCAAATGCTGGTCCCACCAATCCATTGTGTTCACAAATCACTGAAATGAAGCAGTTGGTATTGTTATGAAAAAAAGAAGCTTAAAAAAAAGACATTTTCTTTTATCAGAGATTAATGACATTGTAGAAAATCTGCAGTTTCATGAAAGTTTCATATTACGTATTTCATGCCTAAGTTCACATTCCGCCGTCACACATTGTGAAAGCTACATTCAGGGATATGTAATCAAATATGTTCTCCACATGCACACTTCAAAACTCACTGACAATGCTAAAAAGCAGCATTAGAAAAAAGCACTTCATAGTTTCCTTTATATAACATTAGAGGACAGCCCGTGTGAATACACATTTTTGGGGTGCACATGCACGTCCGCAGAGAGTCTGCCCTGACCTTCAGTATGAATCAGCCCGAAGGAAATATCCTCACATCTGGGCCCACTTCTATGAATGCTAATCCATTACCATCATCTTTAGTGGCACGTTAACATAGTGAAACATTAAAGCTTGTTTTCTTGCACTCAGGGTTCTACCTAAGTTTGTTTGTTAGCATGTAGGCCGATGATTGTTTTTAAAAACAGCAACAAAAAGCAAAAAAATTTACTAAAAGGAACCAGAAATGAGTGGAGCATGCTTTGTTTCAGAGCTGCATTTATGAATAAATGGCCACAATGTGTTTTTAATATATCACTGTCACTGTTTAATTGTAATATTCAAAAGGTAGCTCACCTATTTTAACATTTTGATTGTAACATAGATTTTTTCGTACCTTCAGGTCTTACAGTTATAATTTGGAGTGTGCAGCTGTAGAAGATGGAGGAATGATCTGAGCTCTGTTTGGCAATGCACTTGGCAGACCAGCTTCTATTCATTACAACCTTCAAGCAATAGGCTCATAATGTATGATGTTTAGGCCCGTGTCCAGTTAGTGTTGTTCTTCTGGACCTTTCTAACGACTGCACAGCACAAACTCAACATGTGGGAGTGACTGCCACATAAACACAGCCCTGTGTTGTTTTGTATAATAACGGGAAGATTATCGTTGGGGCCATCTGAAGAAAATGTAGTGTTATGATTTATTTTCCTCATCAGTCCACCACTCCTAATCCTGCAGGTCTTGTAATTCAGCCCAAAACATGTAAAGGCAGCACTTCTTCTGCCTATGGGACTCAATTTTCATTTCCATAAATTACAAATTACCATCTGTCATGGTCAAACCATGTCATGCATTTAAAGTTTCTTTTAAATGTTTCCTCTTGAATGTTTTACAGTTTTGTGCCTTTGTGCTTTGTAAATTACAATAACATAATAATTAATGATTACGCTATTCTCCTGTTTAATTTGTTACAGAGAGAGCTATAAAAAACATCCAGCTCTGACATAAGCATAAATTTAATCCAATCAATTATAATTATGCCAGAAAAGTAGCCAAAGATTAATAATTAAATGTAATAAGTTAAATTGTTGCTGTATAAATTACAAGAAATAAATTATAATAAATTTCTATCTAAACAAAATCCCAAGAACAAACATCGCACATCTTTGCAAATGAGCCTTTGACCA
Source organism: Microctenopoma stevenorrisi (assembly GCA_032270685.1). Classification (NCBI taxonomy): domain Eukaryota; kingdom Metazoa; phylum Chordata; class Actinopteri; order Anabantiformes; family Anabantidae; genus Microctenopoma; species Microctenopoma stevenorrisi. The sequence goes on from JAUMTR010000006.1 coordinate 7,281,858, forward strand.
TTAACAAAACAAGCATCATACAACCATTAAGCAAAGACATTTTTAATTTAGTTTAGTTAGTTTTCAGAACAGATAACTAGTCCAGTGTGTCAGGTGAGAGGCAGGTTGGACCACAAAGGGTTGATATATCAAATCCTGATTTAATTATACTCAACAAATGTGCAGTCAAGTGGCTCCTGTTACTCTGCAAAAAACATCACAACATCATAAAATGACATAAATTCATGATTGTGCTCAAAAGCCACTAACGTTTTCCTAAAGCAGCTGTGACAGCAGTGACTGCAGGACAGTTTGTACAATGTGTTAGATAAAATAAAAGAGGGACTATCGATTCCATGTGTTGTTTTAGTCTATTTTGCTTTTCATTAACCATAAATGTGATGATGTCTCTAAGGAGAAAGTAAATGTGTTTTGCCAGGAAAGGTTCAATAACTACAGTGGAAACATTTGCTTTAAAGCACAAACTCGTAAACTGTAATGTTTGAGGAAATCTGGCTTCATGACCAGTTTGTTTTAGTTCCCTTTCAGTTCAGTCACAATGCTCTTCTGCCTCAGCCTCAGAAAGCATTTCACCTTTATCAACCTGGGTGGGACTTGTTCAAGACTGCTACATAACTATTTGAAAGCTTGGTATAAATCCTTGTCAACGCATTCCTAGGTCCCAGATGATGAATCCTAATGACATCAGTGATCCTGTGGCCTTCCCTATAATTCACCTAGAGGTTCGTATCTGTGGCTTTGAGTGAAATTCCTCTTCCCCTCAGAATAAACTGTATTCACTTTTGTAATCCTGTGAGTTTACTTCACTGTTTCTGTACTGCGAACTAATAACATACTCACTTAAACTTTGTGTTGAGTGCTAATAAACTCAACATTCATGTTAATGAACATGGTGTAAATGATCAATTTTATATCTGATAAACATCAACATTTTAGCCTTGTCACTGCGAGCATGTTAGCATGCTGATGTTAGCACTTAGTCCAAATAAGAGCAATGCCAAAGTACAGTCTCACTTACATGCCTGAAGACTGTTAGTCATAAATAAAATACTCTGTTCAAGCTCTTCAGTTACGGGAAAAAAATCAGTGTCTCTTCTCATTTTATCACTTGACCGCTGATTCTCACGATCTCCCAGGATTTCCAGCAGTATCACCATCATACCATGTTTCTAGAGAATACAACAAAGTAGTAATTTAATAAGTGGACCATATAATACATGAAAAAATGAAACATGAAACCTAAAAAAAACTGTTGCAGCATGTGAAGCATTACATTTAATTTTTGACAAACATGTCTTGCATGTCGTGGACTTATGTATTTATGGGTTGCTTGTAAGCTTCCCCCTTTAATAAATCAGACCTCTTTAGACTAATTCTCCATGAAGGCCAAAGTACCAGAAAAGAGGGATCCACCTGAATAAAATCTCTGGTGTCTGGTGTCTGCTTTGTGCTCTGTCTTTGCACATTTTGCAACTGTTTCAGTCGCAAATGTGCAGCTGGGAAATAGCTATTTTTGTATCTTATTAATTTTGCCACTGCTTTATGTGGTGAACTGTATGAAAAGGGTATGAGATCTTTATTTTTTATTTTTTTAAGTAACTGGAGCTGGATGAAAAAATAGAACCAGATGACTAGGGAGATTGGAAACACGATGACGCCTGCCATACTCTCTGGCAAAACATGAGACAGAGCTGCAGGGACATTTGCTATTTATCTTCTAAAGGATTAATGACTTCACTTGTTCTGCTGATATGAATTCCAGTTCACCCTGTGCTATGCTATCATTTAATAGTGAACAGGAAGCTCTGCTGCTCTTTTATCCACTTTCTTCTTTTTCACAAGGGCCACTTTCACATCACCTTGACCTAGATATTCTCATCCAAACTTGTGTTGGTAACTGTTCCTCTGTTCCTGTTTGCACCACTTATATATAGCTTTATCCACTCTGCAGCATTTGACTGTACTGCACTTTTGAACAGATCTGATGTATTTTCCAGGCATGTTTAGGGTGTTATGCACACAGAATGTTTTTTGGATTAGTGGGACCCTGGCCATGATTGTTCTTGTCCATAAATCACGACTTATAATTAAAGCTCTTAACTGTTCATTAAGGGATTAAGGACTTGTGGTTTTGGGCAAGTGACTTTTATAATGCCATGTTGTCTCTTGCATATCGTCTATATTTTAATCTGGGCAGAGATACCATAGAAAACAATCACCTTTCTCATGTTATACACTGACGTTTGTAGGTTTATTGCATCACATATGACACCATCCTCTCACTTCAAAATGCTCAGCCAATGAGTGTAAACTCAGTCTTCCTGGGCTGGCAGAATCAGACAGATGTGGCCAAAATCCCAGCACACACTAACAACAGGCACTAGGACTTTGTTTCTCTTCTGGTTTGAGGTAAAACTTGTAACTTGGTGGTTGAAATTCATTTAAATATACTGAAAACAAATCATTACAATTCTATGTTGAAATTAGGAGCAAATAGAGCAGTAGAAACTGCATTTACTGACCAGCTACCACTGAAGTCTTCCTGGTGTTGCTCTGCGTTCAGGTTAAACAAAGGATCCACAACAGCCAGACCACCCAAAATATGCAAGATCAGCTTGTGTCCTGCCCTTTCAGTGCTCTGTATACACGCTGTGACTTTGATCACAGCTCCATAATTGATGCCATATTTTTCATTCGCCTGGATTTGTCTTTGAGAACCAAATTATAGTGAGGACTAAATGTCAGTTCTCTAAAACGAGCCCCCCATTTTTGGGTTCTCACCATATTGCCTCTCATAAAGAGACATATGGTTATACTTAATCTCTCTCTTCATTTTAGGACCTCTTGATTAGAGTAAATGGAATATAAAACCTCAGACCTAGGCCTGATGGTGCATCTGTGGATGAGTAACTCAGATTAAACATTGCAATGCATTGCCTCTATTCCTTATTTATTGCCTCCATTAATTTGGAGGCAAAAAAAGGAGGCACCTTTTATTCCCCACCTGTAAACTGACTTCTTTATTTCTTTCTTTATTTATTGGTGCCTGCCATTAAAAAGGAATATGGCAAATGAATATGGCAATGCATGGCATGGTAAAGGTCCTGACTTGTCCCCCGTAGTAGTTAGATGGGATGTTGAGTTACCATGGCAACGTAACTCGCCAAAAACCACTCAGTATGAGCTAACAGGACAGATTGTGGATTCCAACCACGCATGTTTCATTAAAACTATAAGCTCATTAATAACCTATCCACTTTTAAGATATGTTGGCATTTTGAGTTACCGTGGCAACATAAAGAGCCATAAACCATACATGAGATGCTTCCCAGGACAGACTGAGTTCCTATCAGACATGTTATACATCAAAACAATCAGCTCAGTCATGATTTATCCACTTTTAAGATTTGTTGGCATGTTGAGTTACCATGGCAACATAAATCACCAAAAACCACACAGGAGGAGCTCACAGGACAGACTGTAGAGTCCTACCACACACAATATATATAAAGACAACTGTGCTCGGTATATCCTTCTTTCTAGTCGAGGAGATCGGTCTAAGGTTCAGCGGCATAAACTTTCTAGTTTCTCATTCTTCTGCATAGAAGTAGTGTTCAGCTGGCTGCCTGTCTGAATATCAACTCATTCCGGTCACGGATGAGCAAGTTAGACTAAACAAAACTTATCTATCAGCTTCCAATGCAGCAAAAATGCATCAAATACAGTACTTTGATTCTCCTGTAACACAACATTGACTTAGACAGAAAAAGGAAACCATAAACAGTGTTTGAGTTGAATGAACTGTTACAGAAAGATGCGCTTTTCAAATAGTTTAAATTCATATGAAGAAATGATGGAAGCTGTGAAGTAAATTCAACTCAAAGTCACGTAAAACAACTTTACAACACTGGATCATGCTTCTCTGATCTGACACTGTATCTCTGTATTGCTCCGGTCTCATAAACATCATGGATAGAAGTGTGTTATCAATGTTTTACGTTAAGAGAATTAACACAAAATTTTGCTGTTTAAAAAGTGTTTTTTCTAAACGTGTAGGATTGTCCTCAGTGGCCCTCACACATACTCATGTAGACATGTCACACAAGAGCACACCCAAAGTCAGGGGTATGTCTCCTTTCTCCAAAATATGTAACTCAGTGTTTTCTACCTTCTGTTACAGATGATACTTTTTTCTTTATTATGTTATTAGAAACCCAACATTTAACTTGGTCCCAAAATATTCACCTAGAAGAAGAACCTAAAAATGGACAGCAGATTTTGGAAGTACTGTTACTTTCTCTCATCTTCCCCCCGTCGCGCCAGCTGAAGGGTAGCCTTATGGTGATCAAAACTGCTGAGTCACCACAATCTATTCTTACAGTAGTTACGTGTCAAAAATAAGTACCTGAAGGATTTTCCTGCTGAGTTCTTAGAATGTATAAATATATACAGTCTACATCACAAAGTCAGCTACAAGCAGTTTTAATCTCAATAAGTAGCTAGTAACAGAAATTTTTTTTTACCTTTGAAAATGAACCATCTGTGGTTTCTGTGTTTCTTTTGTTTTAACTTCCAGCTTCAACATCCTTCTTGTCTTTCTGCTAGATACCCAGCTCACCAGGACAGCAGAGGAGTAAATAACGTGCTCAGATAATTGCTTTTGACTTGATAATGTTTGGCGGCTAACGACCGCACAATAAAAATGAATGTGTCAAAATAGTGGCATGCAGATAGACTCAGCCACATGAATCTGAATCATTAGAATGGTTTTCTATGAGTAGAGGTCAGCTGTGGATCTGTCATCACTATTGTTTACAGACAGATCCTGTTCCAGCTGTAGTCAGCAGACCTCCTCAGAGATGCGCATTAATTAGGCTGCACATAGGACCGCTCCCCATTCAGAATCGCAAGGACTCCGTACAAAGCACTTCTTTGAGAGTGGATATCTATAAAATGGATATCTGTGAAATGGTCTGTGGTGTGCAGTCCATCTGACTCAGCAAAGCAGCAAAAGAAAAATCTGCTGCTGATCAGACAGAAGACGCCACATAGAGAGTTTGTCACCAGACTGCCCTCTAATCACCCCCAGAAACGCTCAGCTCTTCAATTCATAGTAGTTTTACTAATTAGGGTTAAGCTTCTTGGTTGGGAAACTATAAAAGCGGTGCTGCTAAATAATGTGGAGTTATGTGATATTTACTTTAAACAAGGACTGCAATACCAGAAGTACTCTGGTTCATTCTGGATACAAAAGGCTGGGTGCATTTGTGTCCTGAACATGTTGAATTTTGCACAGATAGCATTGGACGAGGTAATTTGAGTTTGGTGTTATAATAGGAAAGCTTCTTATTTCAAGCTATATTAGGATATGGGACAAAAAGAGACTCTCTATCCATACCATGCATGTTGTTTTGAATCCAGAAGCCTGGTTGATTTATCATCAGTGACAACTACTATGGACTAATGGATTGTAGAAGAGACAGATTTCTACGTCTCTTCCCATGTTGTATCTGTTTTTTTTAACTTCAAGGCCTGAAACTGAAAGGCAAGCATATAATGCCTGAGGCAACCCAGTGTTCTTGATAGTAGAATAGTTTAACTTGCCAAATAAACCGGATGATTAAGGGATTCAAGTAGTAAACATATCTTTTGGTTGAGAGATAAGCATACTTTGAAAGAGGGAAAGTGGCCTAGGCAGCATCTATCCTTCCTGATTAAGTTAGAGGCAGCAACCCACCTTTTAAAGCACAACTGGTATTTGTTTTATAGAACTTGAATGTTTCATGTTACTACACAAGACTATTGTTCCATATGCACGTATTTCCTTGTAATGACTGAATGAAACGATCTCTCACTACAGAATCTGACTCATTTTCTGTATAGAAATGGTTTAGCTGCCAGTGACTGGTGTTCAGTGTTAAGGTCTGCATGATCTGGAAGTTTAAAGGGCTTTTTCAGTGAGTCTGCTTAAGTCCAAGCATGATCTCCTTTTCTTGAAGTCCCACCTTCAGTCTTTATGTATTATTTTCAGTATCCATAAGGTGTACTTCAATTCTTACACTAAGCTCTTATACATCCTCTTTGTGTAGTTTCTTCATGGAGTGATTCCATTTTGTCCAGTTCCTGTCGTCGGGGCACTCGCAGCTTCTGTTGTTTTGTTAGCTACAACCATATAAGAGTTTGGTCTTGAGGGGTTACTGAGCTTTTTGTTTTGTTGATTCTGTTAATTTCAATTTAACTTTAACTAAAAGCAGATTCAATAAAGTAGCTATATTCATGTCAACTATGTTCAAATGCTTAATATTCTAAACAATAATACTATTTTCTTAATCTATTAATAATCATAAAACATGTTGCAGATTTTATGATCTTCTTTAAAAGTTAGCAAAAGAAGTAATAATACAAATCTGAGTGAATAACACTGGCTTAGAAACCAACATTATAGTCCTGAGTTTTAAGGCCTCCTAACTGTACGGGATGTATGTTTTTACAAATAAGAAAATCTGAAATTATTTTTGATAAGGAGTCTGCTTCAGTTAAAACCACCAAAACTAGATATGACTATAAACCCAGACATAAGCCAACTAGGGGAACAAGTAAATATTTCCATTGGCTCTCATCCAAATTTTCTTCTATCAGCTCTTAAGTAGGTCAGACTATTCAGCCTTTCTTTGACATATCGCTTCCGTCTTCAAAAGTTTAAAAAATGTCTGAAGCAAGTCCTCCCATGACTCTAAGCTTTTTCTCAATGTCCTCAGACACTAATAAGTCATCATGTCAACGTTGCACAATTCAAAATTTCCAGCTTCTCACACACAGCTGTGTTCATGGACTGTCGCAGACACAGACAGGAATAATGAGTCTGCATCAACCAGTGGAAAATATCTGTATTTGTGTAGCATGTGTGAAATGTAGACCGTGACACAAACGCACAGCAAAGACTGTATGGGCTATGGTGAGCTGCGGCAAGGCATGCTGACCACCCATCTAACTTACTGTAGCTTCACAAGTATGCTTTACTTTAGCTGAAGAAAGTTTTAATTTATTTTAACAATCTACATTTAAAGCAATATAAGCAACTCTCTGTTTCTTTAGACAGGGAGGAGCAGGACAGTGGTCCTTGAGGACAAGGTTTGGACGCTCCTGATCTAGACCATGTTTCTTACCTCACATTCAAATCCCCTTTTAATGCCGTTAATTAAACTCTGTGGGCTGATTTATATTTGGGATGTACGGCTGCAAGACTCACTAAAAAGTAATCACTCTGGAATGGTTTGGTAAAATGAATGTGAGTGAAAGACTTGATGTGGCGTAATGATTACTGACTGGGCTAGATGGTAAACCTTAGCTAGCAAACAACATGGAAGCTGGCTGAACTATAAGTCAGTATTCTGGACCATTTTGTCTCTGGTGTTTTTATCAGCACTTGGTACAATTTCATTCATTATACTCCAGTGGCGTAAAAGAACAAGAAGTAAAAGGAATTAAAGAATAAATATTGTAACTTCACTCTCACAACAGAAAAAAGCAGTGTCAGTTACAGTATAACTGTTCATGAATGGCTTTATTTTTGGAATAAATACACTGAAGTCAAAGACTATTACAAATGCCTATGTAAAAAAGATTCTTAAAAGTATTTACAATAATTCTTAACAAAGCTGAACAAATGTATACATAGTATACAGTACAGCCCATGTAGGTCTTTAGCTTCTTTTGCTGTAAAGTGCAAAAGCTGATAAAACAAAAACTAATAATCCACCTAACAAAATCCATCCTGTTGTTGGAAGCTGGACTGGACAATGTGGCCTGCTTTAAGAAACAAAACAAGAATATAATGGAGTACAGGATTTCATCAAGTGTGTAGAAAGAACTGCTTGGCTCAGGCTGCGGGGCCATATACAGGGATATCCAGAAAAACACATCTTCTGTACAGAATAACAAAAGGCCTGCCAGGTTTTCCCTTTTCGCTTTATCATGTCACTGATAATAAATTATCTGTAATAACTGTGATAGACATAAATGAGTTAACAGTCAACCACAACTGGCTGAACAATATAAATTGAGAAGACTTTACTTTACTTTACTTTTTTATTTATTTTTTTAAAGGTGGTGATACTCTCAGCCAGTCGAATGGGGCAGGGCAAGTTGTTCCACCAGCCAGGGACCACAAAGGAGAAAAGACTCGATTGTGATCTGAGACCTCGTGAAGACGTGATTTTTAGCCTAATTTCTTTCGCAGATCTGAGAGAGCGTGCAGGAGTGTAGGATGTAGTAAGATGGAGCAGATCCATTGAGAGCCCTGTAGGCAGGCATCAATGATTTAAACTCAATGCGAGCAGCTACTGGGAGCCAGTGAAGAGATGTGAGAGGAGGTGTGACATGAGTGTACTTTGGCTGGTTAAAAATTAGGTGGGCCGCCTCATTTTGGACCATCTGGAGGAGTTTGATAGTGACTGCAGAAGCTCCACACAGGAGAGAGTTGCAATAGTCAGGTTAGAGATGACCATTGCCTGGACGAGGAGCTGTGCAGCCTGTTGTGAGAGAAAAGGCCTGATCTTTCTGATGTTGTGGAGAGTAAATCTACAGGAACAGAAGGTCATGGCAACATGCTCATTCAGGCTGAGCTTCTCATCTAGACAATTACTGTGGTCAAATCAAGAAAACAAAAGACCACTGAAAAGGGAGAAGAGTTCTATCTCAAGGAGGGAACTGTGAAAATAAGCAAAGCTGTCTACACTGTTTATGTTCCTTTTTGTTTGTGTAAGTAAAACACAAAAATTATAGCATTAGTGTAGACCTCTGTTCTTGGCCACACCCACTTTGACTGATACAGTTTCTAACCATCAGATTTAAAAGTGTAAATATTTTGAATTTTGGAGCAGTATACACAGCGTTGTATGTTAACATCAGCATAGCATTGCTAACTAAATTTTCCCTGAAAAAGTTTAAATAAAAGCAAAGGATAACCAGTGAAGTGTTGTGCAGCCCATATGCATTACATCGTCATTATAGAAAGTTTTACAGTCTTTATCAGTCTTGGTTCATTTACTTTTTAAAAAATGAATGGAGCATATTTTTTGGACAACCAGCAGGCTTCAATCATAAACTAAAACTCACTAAAACTTTAAAACCTTTTCAGCTAAAATATTATGATTTGTTATGTTATAGACTAAAACAGTGCTGCTAATAGTACGAGGGGATTGATGAAATGATTTCCATTACTATTAATCATCATCAACATTCTTATTATTTTTGTTATTTTGCCATCACAAGCCATTTTTAGACATACACTGGTACTTTGAACTTCTCTAGATATTACTAAGAGAAGAACAAATGTCCAGTAGGTGGCTAAGTTAAAAAGACATTATCCTAATAGTTTGAGTCTGATGTCGACTTGAGCCCATGTGCGAATACAGCAGGTAACTGTCCAGAGAATTCACAGTGAGCGAGATGGGCGTTCACTTTCAGGTGGTCCGCTCAGCAGTACACCAAAAACTATTGGAAATATAAATTTAAAATTATTATAATTTATTTTTAATTCAACATGCTTTCTGATGTTGTACTGAGTTTTTCTCCTTTAGGAAAAAAAGATCTAATTTCTAACCATGTGATTGGTGTTGTTTTGATGCACTATAAACCAGGGGTCCCCAAACCCCGGGCCGCGGACCGGTACCGGTCCGTGGGTCATTTGGTACCGAGCCGCAGAGAAAGAATAAATAACTTACATTACTTCCGTTTTATTAATTCCGGAATCTAAAATATGTTTTATTTTGAAAAATTGCCGGATTCTCTGTTACATCCGTCTATTTCACGCTTGACGCAGCTCAAGGCGCGCTTCTCGGTCACGTGATCTAAAACGAAACCTAGCAAAATGAGTAAAAAACAAACAGGATTTTTTTTCAGCTACGCCACACCTTAAAGACCGGTCCGTGAAAATATTGTCCCACATTAAACCGGTCCGTGGGGCAAAAAAGGTTGGGGACCACTGCTGTAAACAACACATTATGACTTCCTCTGTGTAGTCACGTTACACCTCATGCATGCTCTAACCAGGGACCACCACTAACCCAAACCAAACAGACTATTTCCCCAAGTGAGAACGTGTCTGACATGGACAATCTCCTGTTGTGTGTAATTCTGGACAATGTTCAGACCTGATTCTCCAGATATTGTGAGAAAACAGCTAGAGTCAGACCTAGACAACAGCTTTTGAAGTCCAAGTGATGGCAGTTGAAAATATTGTTTCTTCCAGAATTCATCCTGCAGCTGTCCTTCCATTATTCCCATTGTTCTTCCAAGCAAGTGTCTCATGCAGTTGGTTGTAAAATCTGCACCTGACAGACATGGAGTGTGATAGTTTGCATGTTTTGTGTTTTTCCATTTAAAATAATACAAAGAGTTGTAGTTCATAGGTTTTATTTACTAGCAAGGCCTCAGAATACAGAAGTCCAGCTCCTGTGGCTTGCGAAGGCCAATGCAATGGTTTCTTGGGAGCGGGTGCCCAGTTTGGGTTTTGCAGTGCAGTGGTCGTCTCTTGAAGCCCTTCCCACAGGTTCTGGAGCAAGGTGCCCACTGCCCAACATCCCACTCGGGACATGGGTCTCCACAAATCCTGATGGCTGAGGGTCTTTGTGAAGAATTGCAGTTCAACCCTGGCTTCCCGTCCGGTTTTAGACACTGCACCATCCTCCTCTGGATCCCACTGCCACAGGTCACTGAGCATTCATCCCAGTTTGTGGATAGCCATTTCTCAAGAGCTGTATCCTCCTTGCTGTAAGGCTTCTTCAAACTGTCTCCTCCGTTTTCTTTAACACTATCCTCAGAAAGGACACTGTTATGGGAGTTCAAATTCTCCTCCTTCTTCAAAGTCTTGTCCTGCTTGATTTGACGGGAAAGGTAGAAGGAATAGCGGATTCGTGGCGGTGTCATCTTGCCTGCACACAGCACCTCCACAGTCAACGCTTCTCCCAAGGGCTTCACCGCCAGCAGAGTCTCAGAGAGGCCAGCTGTGCCACTGTAGCGGATTAGGCTCTTCTTTACAATGATATCCCTCTCCCCAGCAGAAACAATATAGTTCCCATTGAGGAGGTAATGTCCCGCACTGTTCTTCATCGCCAAATAGTTGTCATCACTCATCATTCCCCTGTAGCCTCGCTGACGGATGTCTATGTTGGCTGCACCCACTGGCAGCATGACCACAAAGTTGTAGCCGTGTCTGCAAGCCAAAACATAGTATAGTCCACATGAAGCTGTAATACTGGAATGGATTTGATAACGTCATGCTGGCATAGAAGGAAAAATGTTCCTTAATGACATAAGTAATACTCTCTAAAGACTATCATCTGACATGGCAGATTCTACTCACACAGGCTTTGTGAAGAGTCCTGACACCTTTTTGCAGCCCTTGTTATCACCTCCACAGATTCCACACTTATCAAACTTCTTGGCTGAACCAATTTTTCGATCACAGCCAGCTTTAATGCACTTTCCTTGGACGCACACTCCAGTGGAGTCTGGCGAGCATGGAGTTCCATCGACCACCTAGAAATTAGAAATTAGCTTTTCACATACACTGTAAAAAAGATTTCCTTTCATCCTACTTTCACCACAGGCCACTGGAAACAATTTCTCTTTTTACATACATAAATTTACCATATCTGCCTGCTTTCCATATAAATGCAGCAGAAACTTTGAGAGAAGTTGGGTCATGGCAACTGGACGTTCTTCTTGTTAAGTCAAAATGTTTCACTACTCATTCAGGTAGCTTCATCATTTCAGCTGCCATGATTAAATTCCCAGAAAACGCCACCTGGATGACTGAGAATATTAATTGACAGAAACTTTGAAGGGATTCCTCAGTGTACTATTTAATGATGTTAGTGATAAAATTAACACAATTCCATCTTAAATTATATATGACATAGGACTTAGAAAAGACTATAGACTATAATTTTATTCTGGTTTAAAGTCAGGACTATATGGTTACGACATCCAGCTGCTCTGTGAGCAGAGCAATGGGTCCCTTGAGTGCTCTTATCTACTCCTCCTCATGATGGAGTGAAGTGTGAACTCTGTCTCACTGCTGGTATAGCTCACCCCACACCCGTTATCTGAAAGATATAAACTGTTCCTCTCCCCTTCTTCATTCCTTCCTCCATTTTTAGACCAGAGGCAGCTGGCTTATATACATGCTCTTATTCTCCCACATGTATCCCTTGTAATCTTTTCATTGTTATCATTGTTACCTCAAATCTCAAAATGTATTCAAAATGTTCTCTAATCTATAATCCAATTACATTCAAATGTATTTAGGTAAAGCAGAATACATTTGTACAGTTCTTTACCTTGGGTGCAAGAACATAGAAATAACCGGTGCCATTAGCCCTGCAGATGAGTTTACACCTGTCATTGGTGGATACTCCAGAGTATTTGGGGACCCACACCACAGAGGGGGCAATACGGTTACTGTTGAAATTCTGGCCACTGATCTCACACTGCTCTTCACGATAAGTCTTACCTACGAAGCGGGAAAGGAGGGATGATAAAGAAAGTGAGGGATGAGAATATTCTAGGAGGAAAATGTAATTTTCTCAGAGTAACTCGTACCTGTATCAGGGCAGTGGTTCAGGTTGCAGGACCGGTATTTGACTCGAACACCTTGGCAATATTTACCCCCATTTGATGGAACTGGATTGTTACACTCTCTTTTAGACAGTTGAATGCCACCTCCACATGTCCGTGAGCAGGAACCAAACATGCCCCACTTACCCCAGCGGCCATCCACCTTGAAACACATTAGAATACCTAATCACACTATAATCCAAATATATGTTAATATCAAAAACTCAGGCTTTGATAAATCTCACCTTAACACTTTGGACTTGTTTTTCAGAGCAGACACCTCGGTCACAGACCTGTCCGTCCCCACAGTTTGTGCCATCTGCCCAAGGGAAGTGACGAGTCATACACACCAAATGACCATTGGACTTTCCTGTGCACCACAGGCGACCGCATGGTGGTTGCATGAAGGGACAGGGCTTGGAGGTTTCTCCAAACGCAAGCTCACACTGACGGTCCAAGTTGTACGATATTCCTGGCAGCACATCAGGCAGGACAAGTGGTTTCTGAGGCTGGTCAAGCAAACACTCCCCTAGAAATAAATGAGAACATTGACAAAAATTAAAAAAAGAATGTATTCTGTACTTAGGCATTAATACTTTCACTGTCCTTTTAATTAAATGTCTGTTTTGTGTGTGGATGGGACTGTGTGTTTAGGACTGCCATTTCCAACATTGTAATTTTGGCTCTTTGAAGTGAGAAATACATCTTCTTCTCCGTCATTTTTCACTGCATGCACACATGTTGCATACCACACACATACATATATACACACAAGCTTAAGCATCCCACAGACAACCACCGCAACCTCAATTAATTTTATTTGTATAGCGCCAAATCATAACAAAGGTCATCTCAAGGCACTTTAGTAGGCCCACTTGAGTAAGCACTCAGCAACAGTACAGAGCAAAAACTCCCTTTAACCGAAGAAACCTCCAGCAGAACCAGACTCATGGTGGGTGGTCATCTGCCTTGACCGGCTGGGGTTAGTGGACAGGGAAGAGAGAAAAGAACAACAGGCAACGAAGATCATTACAACAACAAGGAGAAGCAGACAAAGGACTAGGCAGGTTGGTAGGGTTCAGATCAGGTAGATTCCCCAGCAGACTAAATCTATAGCAGATTAACTAAGAGATGGTTCAGACTCACCAATTCTAACTATAAAATTTATCAAAAAGGGTCTAGTTAAGTCTAGTCTTAAAGGTAGAGATGGTGTCTGCCTTCTGAAACTGGGAGCTAGTTCCACAAAAGAGGAGCTTGATAGCCAAAGGCTCTGCCTCCCATTCTACATTTTGAAACTTTAGGAACCACAAGTAGATCAGCATTCTGAGAGTGAAATGCTCTGCTTGGATAGTAAGGTTCTATGGGGTCTTTAAGCTATGTTGGGGCCTGATCCTTTAGTGCTTTATAAGTAAGTAGAAGGATGTTAAACTCTATTCTAGATCTAACAGGGAGCCAATGGAGAGAAGCTAATGTAGGAGACATATGATCTCTCATGTTATTTCCAGTCAAAACTCTGGCTGCAGCATTTCGGATTAACTGGAGGCTTTTTAATAAATTATTGGTGCATTCTATTCACTAGTCTAGTGACAAATGATTAGACTCTGAGACAGGATGCTCCTAATCTCAGAAATATTCCTGAGGTGTAAGATCTGGAGATGTATTTTATGTAATGTTTAAATAAGGTTGATAAGGAGGGGCCTAGAAACACGCTCAATGTCACTGCATAGGTTTCTGGGAGGTTTTTATTCCACACAAACACATGCGGAATTTACACATTTAAAAGTCATTTCAACTGAAAAAATCTAGCTTAGTTTGAACTATGTCACTATGCTCTTTATGTGGTTGTGAATCCACAACAGGAACAAAAGAGCCGTTATGAAAAAACAATAGCTTCTACAGTGTGTGTGGGTGTGTGTGTGTCTTTCTGTGGAAAGATTCTGTTCAAATACTATTCTTTTGAGGACAATTTGGTCTTTTGAGGACATTTAGCCTGGCCTCACAACTTCAAAGACAGTTAATGGAGTTAGGATAATGTTTTAGGGTTAGGGATTTTTAGAATAATGTTTCGATTAGGCTAAGGATACGGGTTGGGGTTAGGCATTTATTTGGGTTGGGGTTAGGCATTTATTTGTGTTGGTAGGGCTTAGAGTAAGGGCGAAGGAATGCATTCTATCAGTGAGTGTCCTCACATGCATAGCAACACAAGCCAATATGTGTGCATAAAAACACTGCATGAAAACTGCATGTGGTAACATGTTTCTTGTGTGTTCATAGCAGTTTTAGCTAGATTTATGAAAAAAGGAACCAAGTTACAAGATTACTAAAAACCACATGTTCTTTTCGCTGGAAGCAGAAAGAAGCAGAAAAGCTTGTCTATTTGGTCTAAACCTGCATGGGAAACACTGGGACAGATATATCTCGCTGTCCAAACCACTGTGGTGACTCTCCCTAAAACAAGCCCTCTAATTTGAGACAGATGTGAGGACAGTTTTAAAATATAGGTTTAGCATTGCTTCAAGGCCAAATCTCGTGGTCTGGCATGCTTGGCACACACTCTGCATTCAACCAAATGAATTTCTCTTTGGCTTTTCCTAGTATTTGCTATGAACATGTTCATGAACATGTTCATAGCAAACATGTTATCTATAAGTTAGTAAGGCAATACATTTAAAGCATAGTTGGACCATTAAATTTAAACAAGTTGCTCATTCTCAAGGACAGAATGGAAGTCAAATTGTACCTTGACGCACTGAAAACCTCACTTAACACCTAGCAACTTGTTTGTTGACTTATAGGGCCCCAAGACCCGTTAATAACTGTCTGTTTAATGTGCCTGTCTTAACCTGGACTTCACACTACTTCAAACACACCATTAGGCTGTTTGCAGTCAAACAGAGGGGTCAGGGGGCATAGAAACTCACCATGCCCACTGTCTAGAAATTCAGTGATGATGGCGGCACTGCAGGGGGACCAGGGGCTAGTGCGATTGATCTGAATAAGCGTTGGAGACATCATGTGGTTGTCCTGCAATTTCCCAAACACGTCCTCACATGCTTTCACATTGTCATGTGGCATGTTGAACACGTGACCTGTAGACAGAGAATGGCATGTCAGAAGAAAAGACAGATACTACTGTGCACATGCACTCACAGTCTAGGAAATATCACAGTAATATAGTCAACCAAGTGATGGAAGGTGTTGGCATTGTTTACCAAGCTCGTGAGCCGTAGTAAAGGCTGAAGGTAGGCCATCATCTTCAATCACAGAACAGCTTCTCTTGGGATCGCACATGGTGCCAACATCTGCCATACCAAGAGTGTCACAGGTAGAGGCCCCACACAAATCCTGAACAAAAAAGTAATATTAGTACAAATGCATATGATTTGGTCAAAAAAATGTCAGCAGAACAAGGTACTAAAAGAGCTCCAGTTTATGATTAATTGCTGGAATGGAGCTAAAACTTAACCAAGAGCTCCAGTAAAGTATGTTTATTCAACTACAACAAAGAATAAATTTGGATAATCATTTTGCCATTGTCTTCTGTTTTCTCATCCCAACATTTGTTAAGCCTCTAAGTTTGTTTGACTGTGGTTTAGTAGTGTCACCTTTGCCCCAAACCTCAGCAATCACTGCATTTTGTTGAGTAAAACTAATTTAAACCAATGAAAGTATGGCCAAATGTTGTAATTAACTGGCATTATGCTTGAAAGTCTTAAAACATCTCAGTAACTTAATATTCTGGACTAAAAATACAAGTGTAATGAATTGTGAACAGTATTTGCTTTTGATCCGACGTTAATTATCAACCCAGCGATTGGGTGATCTGATTTTAAATCTGAATGTTTCTAATGCTTAATTTGTTTAAATTAAATTCTTAATGAATAATTGGCCAACAATTAGTAAATACTTTTAATCTAGTTAACTTCCTATCCTGATTTGTGTTTAGTTTTAACTCTGATCTGAAATATCTGATGTGACCTGAAGTGTTAGTTTAGTACCAAGAATTGTTTTCTAGATACTGTATTTTGAAAAGCTTTTATAATGTTAAGCAGGGCTTTTCACCACCTAGTGTTTTAAATGTTTTAGTGGGCAGCAGTGTTTAGAGCACACCTACTTCTATGAGGTCATTTAATTGTCCCCAGTCATAACATTTCCATGCCAAAACACAGTTTCCAGATGACCTATTTCTCTACAACAAGTTTTTAAAATACAATTTTCACAAGTATTCATTTCTTGTAGGACCTCTTAATAACAAGACAACTTTGGCAGTAACTACACATACCAACTTATCTGCTTGGTCCCTAAACAGAGGTGTCTGTACATACCCCAAAACAATCCTATGACTATTATAGATTAAGCACTGGTAAATTGTGACACAGCTCCTGCTATTTTTTTGCACCGAATATACACATTAACTTCAGTGCCAATTGAAGACCTTGAGTGCTATGACAAATCATTTCTAGAATAAACCACAAAACCACAATTGTTGGTCAGTGTAAATCTAGTCCAGATGTGCTCATGTGTATTTGGTGTGTATTTGGGTTTTTTGCCATTTTCGAGGAAAAAAACTGCGAGATGAAAAGGGTAGAAGAAATGAGTGAGGCAGTGTCAATGAGTTTGTTCTTTGCCATGACCTACTTCCTACATCTGTCATCTATCTTTGCGATTCTGTGGGCTTCTACAATTTGAGAACAATAAACAAGGTAAATGAGCAAAGAAATCTTTCCAATTTGATTTTGTGTACAGTTTTCCAATTACTAAATATAAAACTAATAAATATAAGTTGGATACAGCAGTATCACAGCAAGAGTTTGTGGCATCCAGACCTCTGTGGTAGTACCCTTTTCTCTCTCAAACCATACTGTAAGTATAATATGAGTAAGTACTAACACCCTATTGCCTTAAAGGAATTTGTCAGATTTACTGTCAGTCTTAATAATTTGCAGACTGGCTGTTCACATGAAATTAGCTTTGTTTGTAATTAAATTAAATGAGTGATGTTGCAACATTTTTACACAACATATGTGGTGGCTGAGTACAGACAATCACAGCTGCCTCTGGACAACACTGAGTTGGTCTTCATAAAACCTACAAATTACACTGTGGTCTGGTAAACAGCAGACAATGGACGTGCCTTAAATGCTTGTTGAAGGCTAGGGTAAAAGAAAACAATGCCACTGACTGTGCTGACTCATTTTCTGAATGTCCTAACTACCTTGGTCTGGGAGGGGTGAATCTCCAACTGCATGTAAGCTACAGGCCTGAATCACAAAAGGTTTGGTAAAATATGCGTCACTTAGATTTTATGAAACAAGAGCTGGAACTTTTACATACAATACACACTACTGATAATTCTTATCTGATAGAGTGAATATTAGACTATATATAAATAAATATAATATTCATTGCATGGAAAATGTGCTGTAACTTTCTACCTTAACAGAAGCTTGTTAGCAGATGTTTGATAGGTGGTAAAAAATGAGGTGCTTTGCTTATCGTAAACACTAATATCGCTGAGCACTTAAACTCTGACAGTGTTTGCTCATTTATTTCCAATTTGTTTTTACTGCACAGTTCTTCAAGGCATTGCATTTGCAAGAATCTGTTTTCCACACATAGAAATGATGGGCAAAGACAAAACATTTTCCTAATTTGACCAATCCTTCTGAAAAACAATATAGATTAGTTTGTCAGACTGCTGATTGAAGCGGTTTATATAGCTTACTGTAATATTATCTCAAACAGTGACTGAATTACTTGACACCTGTAACATAGCAACTTACAGCTACATGACTCACTGTCTGTTGGCAGGTCCAGTACAGTTGAATGGGGTCACCTACACTGGCTACAGAGTTTATAACATCAAATCTTCAACATGTGGAGCTTATGATCCCAAACCTTGGTAACACTCTATGTTCTATGTCTCAAATACTGTTATGGAAAATAACATCCGTCTTTCAGAGAATATCCTAAACCAGAAGAGCACACTGCATGTACAGCAGAAAAAGCACAAGAGCGGAAATGTATGATAGAATGAAGAATGTATTGTAAACATGCAACTGTGCAGACTGACTGCAGCTGTGCAGAACAGTCCCTCTGGAGCAGCTTGTTTCAGACTTAGGGTGAGCAGGTGGGGTAATTAACATGATCTCCCATCCGGGGCCTTTTTAATGAGGAGCAGGAAAGGTGTGGGTAGGGCTGGAAAACCCACAGCTGGAGGAAAAATGGGAATGTCGGAAAGAAACAAGACACTTCCGCATAGTGAATCTGTTAGAGCACTATCAGTCAGAATATTTGATAAAGTTGGGTGTAAACCTATCTACCAGCTGGGTTCATTTGTCAACTTAATTTCAACTTTTCAACACCAAATAGAAACAACAAGGCAGACAGCTCATCATGGATTAGTGGGTTACACACTGACCAATGAATGTGAGTGATGACTTCATCTCTGACCCTGTTTCTCCTGCCAAATATTTGGGAGTACAAAACTCGGAGGTGGGTTCCAAGTCTATGAAACTACCCTCTGAGGAGTCATGAGGAGCAATCAAGACTGTTGTTTTGCGTAAGTGATTTTCTCTCTGTGATCCAGCCTTAACGTCAAAGCTGTGAAGAGCCTGAAGTGTCTGCTCTCCAAGTTCACCAGAGGTGGAGGGTGTGGGAACAATGCAATTAAAGGACACAGGAATTACTGAGGGAAACACGTCTCATTATGTTCTCAGCAGAAACCAGACCCCTGTCTTATCACTTAGGAAAAATATCATATAGTTACATAAATTAATTCATATATCTGCTGCATCACAGCCTGTAGAGTGAATTCAGATAGCCATTTACCTGTCTAGTGAAAAGGATAGCCGTGTCCCAGTAATCTGGATGCTTATCGTTGTTTTTATTCATCTTTTTTTGCCACGTGCAAAAGTTTCGCAGCGTCATTGCGGCGTTCCCAGACACTTTGGGTCCTTTGTCCTCTTCAGATATAATCATGATCTTCACAACTATGATGCTGATGGAGTTAAGGATACTGGGGTGTTTGTAAAGCCTCGCTGCCACAGACATTAGTGTCAAGAGATAGTGTTTTAGGTCGTCTCCATGGAATTGCGCCATGGACTCGTCCGCGACTATGAGCGTCTCCACGTACCTGGGCAGTGAAGCGAACCTTTTGGCTCTCCCTATTCTTTTCAGCATCGTTTCAGTCGCATTGCTGTAGTCTTTCAGTTGCCTGTATTTCTCCAGTGACTGAACAATTTGCAGACTCACGTCGCTGTCCACTGCGCACCTCGACGTTGAATTGATTTTCAGGTTGCTGTTGGTCCTGCGCTGTATAATATGCGCACTTTCTGCGCTCCTGGTGTCATTTTGCAACGGGCTGATAAAATATTCCCATCCTTGGAAGCCAAATGCACCTTGGAAACCTTTACAGAGACTCAGAGCAGCGTAAGAGTAGCGATCAGCATTCACATATCCGGAGTAGAAACACCGGCTCAGATCAGTGGGGACGTCGGTGTTGGTGAGCCAGACTGCGTCTTGGTTGGAGATGGAAGGTGCAAGGAAATTAGAGTCTTGCTGCAAGTTAATGACAAATTCCTGCTGGAAAGCGTGTATTTTTATGATATGTTTTCCGTTATCCAGGTCAAAATCGTTGTCAAAATGACTCCTGTCATGGTTGTGGTTATCCAATGTAATTGGAAAGCAAATTTCCCTTTCCATACATCTAACAAGTTTTGAAAGTGAGAACACAAAGTAGAGGAGAATAGTTGTTCTGATAAACATGACGATGCTTGCATTCAGTTCAGAATGCAACGATCAACTCAGAAAACGATGTTGAATGTGCAAGCTCAGTGGAAGCGGTGACAGCCACGGATCAGGATGAAGAGCATAATCCGGAGACAATGCAGCAGAGAAAACTCCTCCTGGTCGTGACCCATTCCCGTCCACCACCTGCGTATGCTGAGTCGACCCCTGCCTTTCGTGGACTTTATGCATTTTCGTCATGTGTAAAAATATGGAAACCCAATCTCTCTTTTGGAGGGGGCAGTCTTTGGAGGAGCTCATTGGATGCACGTCCCTGAGGACTTTCCTGTGGTCACTCTGCAAACAGCAGGTCTATCTGTCATCTCATCTGACTTCCAAACTCTGTGCCCGAATCCACATAATTTGCAGGACATAGTGAAGTCAATACGGAGTTGACACTGTTGGCCACGTTCTAGAGATAAATTCATTTTTTAATTACCATAAAAAGCAGCACGCCATATCAGACTCGTGCTCAGATTTACTTTATAATGGAAGCGTTGCTGAGGTGTGTGTCGTCCATCATCATATGACCCTAGACACCTGGTGGCTCAACGATCCCTGTGAACTCACGTCCTGCCCAGGTTATGGCTATATATATATGCACTATAGGTTTATGCCATAATCCCACACCAGTTAAACCAGAACAAGTTTAATACCACGACGTGGATGATACTGAAATTCACTTTTATATTTTTTAGCCTCTATAAGTTGATTCTTTATCGTTTTGTGTCCTATTGGCGTTTCTGTGAGCAAAGCGCGTACGACATCTGGTGGACACCAAAATAACTAGAATCCTTCAATGATCAGGGTTATTCTGCAATGCAAAAACATACATTCTCGGAAAATAAACATCTGCTTTCACAACGATTAATAAAATAAATAAAAATAAATAACATATTTCGTATTTGTAAATTATCTTTTTTTAATAAAGTCACTAATTTATTTATTTCACTCGATTGACCTTCACTGACTAAAATCACGTACAGAGTTTAACACTAAAGTTACAGGAATTTCATTATCATTTTGAATTAGTAGTTAAGAAGTGCTCAAACCACCCATATTACTCAAACCACAAAAAAGTCTTAACCTTTAGGCAATGTATCACAACAATACATCACATTTAGCTATAGCCTCTGAAAGCTATCTTTCCTATGGAAGACTATTCTCTGATAAACAAGAATCGAGGCTACATCTGAATGTACTAAAACCTCTTGCACATTATGTGTTGTGAGGTTGTGTTAATAAATTAATTAAACTAATTAGTTGATCATTCAGGGTGTGGCTCTCACAGCTCTTCAGATGAGCTCACTTTCTTCCCGTCATCCGCCTGCTTTGTTTTCCGCTGTCAGCCCGTCGCCAGGAACGCAACACTGGTTGCTAGGCTAAGGACCCCTCTGTGCGTGTTGTCCACAGACAAGCCAGTATTGACTTTTACAATACCAAGTTAGGAAATCGTTAAACTGACATTTCGTTCTAAAGAACGCTTTTAAACAGGCGTGCAAATAAATAAAGAGTATACATTTTTATGAATTCAGACTTTATAGTATCTTTTTCAACTTTTGTGAAACGGCAGTTGGACTTAGAGCTCTAGCGGTTATCGTGTATGTTGTTATCCCAAGTACGGGGCACACAACACACCGCTCTAAAATAACGCTACTACTAGCAGATAAATATTAGATATTGTTAACTTGTGTGATGTTGCATAATATAACTTACATGTAACTTACATGTATTTACAAGTGAAGAATAAAGCAGTCGCCCGAGGGATTACCGTCGGCAACAGTTGAAAGAGCGTGTGTTTGTCAGTAACGTAACGTTAGACTCCTGCCGTCGACATGGATTTATATCATGTTTTAGAGCTGGTGGGAGAGGGTTCATTTGGTCGAGTTTACAAGGGAAGGAAAAGATTTACTGGCCAAGTAAGTAACTTTGTATGAGCATTGTTTTGTGTTCGTGTTTGTCAGGTTTGTTTGATCTGTACAGGTTGTCCGTCTGTGTACAACAGGTGGTGGCTCTGAAGTTCATGCCAAAGGTGGGTCGATCTGAGAAGGAACTCCGAAGTCTCAAGAGGGAAATCGAGATTATGAGAGACCTTCAACATCCAAACATTGTCCAACTCTTCGACAGCTTCGAGACTGAAACTGAAGTGTGTTTATTACACTGTTGTTCAAGACTGTATCTTTACAAGCCTGTGGAATTTAACTTCCTCACATGTGGACATTATGTCTGTAATAGGTGGTGGTTGTGACAGAGTATGCAGAGGGTCAGTTGTTCCAGATTCTTGAGGATGATGGGTTCTTACCAGAAAGCCAGGTAGACACTGCCACCACAGAGCTGTGGCCAACAATACCTGCATTCATTACATGAGGTCATGTCATGTTCTTTATATTAATTTCTCTCTTCACAGGTTCGTGAGATTGCCTGTCAGCTGGTTTCAGCACTGTACTATTTACATTCCCATCGGATACTCCATCGTGATATGAAACCACAAAATATACTGTTGGAGAAAAGTGGGGTGGTAAAACTATGTGACTTTGGGTAAGTAGACCATATAGCAAATAGTAATTCATAATATTTTTTACAATGCTAAATTGAATGTTGACTGACTTTGCTGTAGGTTTGCTAGGGCCATGAGCGTCTCCACCTTGGTTCTGACTTCTATCAAGGGAACACCACTATACATGTCTCCTGAGCTGGTGGAGGAGAAGCCGTATGACCACACCGCAGATCTTTGGTCTTTGGGCTGCATCCTCTATGAGCTCCACACGGGGGCGCCTCCATTTTATACTAACTCCATCTTCCACCTGGTGCAACTCATTGTGCGAGACCAAGTAAAATGGCCAGACACTATGAGCGACACCTGCATGGTACAGTACACATCTGTATAGTCGGGCTGTATTATGTTTGGGTTATTACAATTGGAATCCTCAATTTTATTTATGGGTCTGTGAAAGTGGCTAGTGGAGGAAATGTATATGATTATTGATTTATGACCCAATATATCTTGTCATAAGCAGAGTTACTCTGTAATATTACCTTTGCAGAGTTTCCTGAAAGGTTTGTTGACCAAAGATCCTCAAAAGCGGCTGTCATGGCCAGACCTCCTGCACCATCCCTTTGTTGCTGATGGTGTTCTAGGTGATGCCTCAAAGTCTTACTTTTACTGAAGAACTTTTAAATATGCATAGCATTGATCTTATGTCTAATTTACACTTTTCTTCTCATATTGATGTGTTGACACAGTGCTTTCAGACACAAGCATCAGCCCTCTGACAGTCACACCCAGTCCAGACATGTTGGCGCTGAAACTTCAGCAAGTAGCAGCAAAAACAGTGCAAACTCCTGGAGGAAGTAGGTTATTACGAAAGGCCAGGGAACAAAGAAACAACAGTAACAGAGGGAGACCAGTGAGCAGTGACAGTGCAAATGTAAGCCACAATTTTATTTTTCCTTAAGTTAGTCATCTGGTAAGTTATGGAGTAGCTTTAAACATATCTGTGTACATTCACAGAAAAAAAACAATGCAGTGGGAGATGAAAGGGCACAAGCATCCCCTACAGCCAAGCCCACCTCTGGTGATTACTTTGTTACCTCAGTTCTCTCAGTCACGGCAGGTGACAGTAAAATCCCCAAGCCCAATATTCAAGCCTGCATGAGACCCCAACACAGGTATGTATGACATTTCTGATTGAAGATTCATTTAAATATAAAAACAGACTGAGGTTCATGGTTATTTTCTCTGCAGAGGCCAGATCAGCCGAGATTATGAACAGGAATTCCCTTCTGTAGATGTTGGACCTCGATTAGTGCGTAGATGCAACGAGGGCAGTCAAACCACACTGTACAAGCAGGACAGCGAGCTGGTTGTACAGGTGCATTTTTAAGCAAATTCTAGCACTGATTTGCTGAAATTAAGAAATTTGGTACTCTCTTAAAGATAAATGTGTCTTAACACAATTAGTACTTTCTTCCAGAATGCACACAGTGAGGAGCTTTGCGAAAAATTGGTCCAAGAATCAGATCTAGGCAAGCAGAAGGAAGATCTATTAAACTACAACACCATTATACATGAACTTAAAGCTGAGGTCCTGGCTTTCAAAGCTCAGGTAACTCAGTACAATTTCTCAATGTGCATAAATTAGTCCTGCTTCAGAACAATTATGCATATACTCTCTTTCTTTGACAGCAAAAAAGTGGCATTGTTAAAGAAGCATGGCAGATTCACCAACCAGTGAAGACCTTACATAAACTTCTTCTGACCTCTGACCCTGAGACGTTGTACCGCATTGACCAAGAACTTGGCCTACCACATCTTCTCTTTGAGCTGATCCACGATACTGTAGAAAACTCAGATCTCATCAAGGTTATTATCAGAATAGAAAAGATGTGATCTATTGCATTTTTCTTCAACAATATTATAATATTATAATATTTTATTTTATTTCTCACACTTTCCTTACTTAGCAACCATGGACTGTACCAGCACTTGGAGAAATGCTTGTAGTACTCTTGATCTACTGCGAGAAGCACAGTGACTGGATGGAAGAAGGACATAGGTTTGGTTTAGTTCATTTGTGAAACACTGTATGAGGGACTGACTGTCATGCATCAGTCATTCATCTTTTCTCTTTCTGTAGACTGGAGGAGTTTTTCAAGCCCTTCAACACTATTCTTAATCATCCAGACATCATTGCTTTGGCAGTAAGTACCCATGAAAGTTATGTAATAGTTATTGTCAACTATGACCAATACCAATTTGTATTTTCTCACTCTGACCAGTTGTGTGACAGAGTTGATTAATTTGTTTCTTTCTTAGCCTTTGGCTGCCTCTGTTTTGTCTCTCTTCACACAAAACATTGATATTGATCTGGACTGTGTAACCTCCTTGTTGAAGAAAACGCTTTTGCACCCATATGAGGTACTAAATCTTTATATTCTGCAATAATTAGATTGTTTCATGCAGTAAAAATGCAATGACCAGTGTCTAAAGTGTTGCACTCTCCTCTGTCTTGTCAGCCTCATCTTTGTCCTCCCTCTGGCTGGGGACACTGTGATGGTTTATTGTCTCTACTTGTACACACTCTCTCTGAGGTCAGACAATACGGTTATACAATGAGATTAAAATGTTTGACGAATTAATAACACAGATCAAACATCAAGTCTTTTTTTTTTTTCTACTAGCAAGAAGGCTGTCAGTCCTTAGATCCAGTTCTGTTTTTGGATTTATGGAAAAAAGTTGGTTCTTTGTTATTAACAACCACCACAGATACAGACTTCTGTACAGCACAAGGTAAATCCAGTATATGCAGAGTGAAAACAGATTAAAAAACAGATTTAAATGTCAACAATAGTTTTGAATTTTCTCTTCACACCAGGCCTGCATTCCTTTCTGTCTGCTTCACTGCTTGTCTTCACCAAGGATCCATACTCGTGCATTCCTCTGTTTTCTGACAGCGAATCAAAATGTGTATACACTCTTGGACGGCTGCTCGGCACTGACTGGTCGGTGTCTTAATTAGTTCCATAATATGTATCGCATGCAGCACACCCGCTGATACCACGAGCTAACAATAACCTGTTCTGTACCCTACAGTCTCCATTTGTTTGGAGAAGGCAGTCCAAAGAGGCGTGAGGTGGATCTGAGTTTTAACTGTCTGTCCGAATTAAGCTGCCACCTACTGTGTTTTCCATTTGCCTTGGATCTGTCTCCGCACACCCTGTCCACAGTTCTCCAGTCGTATGACAGCTGTGGTATTGTCACAAGTCTCATGCAGGTGAGGGCCTTCCTGTGCTCCAATAAAGACCCGGCTGACAAACATAATTCTCTGATGCAACACAAGATAACTCTTGCAGTAGGCACACACTGTACGTCTCTTTTGGGAGAGCATCATGTTGTTTGTTGTCAGCTGTTTGATCAACGACACGTTGATGATTTTGTTTTTCATTCTTTGGCAGGTAATTCAAACTCTTCCTCCTCCGCTACTAGAGTTGCCTCTCTCCCTGCTGAGCCGCTTGCTCCTGTGTGACCCCGAGCGCTCTGTGTCCCGCCTCAGAAAAGCTGCTTATGATTTTTTCATGCCACCCAGGAACAGCACCGGCTCCAAACAACACCCATCCCTAACGAGAACTGCCAGCTCTCTGCTCTATGACTTGCTGCAGCTAGATGCGTTTTGGGACTCTGCTGTGGAGCTCCTGACTCTGTTGTCTCAAGTAGCCCGTTGTTCTGTTCGGCTTGCCTGCGTTCAGCTTCGCCTGGAAGCCTCAGTGCTCCACCAGGCACTGCATCACTCTTATGACCAGATAAGGGTTGCCACATGCAGACTTCTGTCCAATTTGGATCCATTCAGGCCTCCTACCCTTCAGACTGACATTTTCAAAAGCATGATAAACTGCGTTCATGATCCCTGCCTGCCTCTCCGGCGAATGGCTTGCAGGGCTGTTGGAAACTGGTTGGGATGTGTTGCAGCAGGGGCAGGGTTTACAATGGGTAGGTCCAGTGGAATGGGCAGTGATTTTGTGGAGTGGGTTCAAGAGAAAGAACAAAATAAAAACAAGTGTCCACACAGTGAAGGAGCGGGAGAGTTGGCTTCTGTAGTAGAACGGGGACTGAGCAGCGAGGAGAGGAGCAGGTGGATGGACGAAGCCAGGAGAACAGTGGCCACGCTGGCGCCTCTGATCACTGACCCTGATGCCCTCACACGCCGTCACTGTTGTGCTGCCCTGGGCAACCTGGTAGATGTTGATGGTGCTGTGTCCTTGTTGCTGGAGAAAGATGTGACAAGTTTACTTCTGAAAGCTGCTTGCGCTGATTCCCATAATGCAGTGAGACAAGCTGCCATAGCAACCCTGTGTCTGTACAGCCAGAAGGACGCAATACGCCAGGTAATGAAATGAACGGAATTGAATTTACAGTAAAAATTGCTTTTGTTTTCTTTTTTTATCTTTTAAATATCGTTTCTTTAAGAGTGTATTTTGTATATCATGTTATGAATATGTCTGAATTTGCCTTAATTTAGTTTTATACTTTTTTTCTTGTCATGCGTTTTCACATACTTTGGTATTTGTGTATTTGCACTTTGAACAAATATATTTCATTTTATTTCTTTGTATGTATTTTGTAGGTGCTGGTATCTCTCCACGCCAGTAGAAAACTTCTTGAGGCATCGCAACATGCGCCTCCGCAGTGTGACTATGATAAGCTCATTGAACAGCTGTAAGTCCAGATGGAGTAATAGCAGCCTTACTTGGAGGTATCTGGCGTTACTCTGGTTCTCCCAAAGATGCTACACGGTGGGAACTCGACGTGCTGCATGCTTGAGAGCCTCAGACAAATGATCCGGTTTCTTACTTCCTCGTCTCTTAAGCTATTCGGTATTTATTACTCTACAGACAGTAATCATCCTCTGTGTATTTTTTTGTTGTTTTACTTAGAATAAAAAAAACTTTCTTAATCAGTGTCTTAAATACTGCTCAAATTGTAGCTGTGTGCTCTGAAATAAAACGCTTTGTTGGAGACTTAACGTCGTCTTTATTTCATATGACGTATTTAACTGCGATATTAACCACACGCTTTCGAATAGCATCGTAAATAAGTGTGTTCATAGGAAAAAAATCTGTTTGGATTCACTTCTCTTATCCGATTCAGTGGGCTGGAGGTGTCTGCTGTTGTGTGCTAAGGCGGAGCATTAAACTGTGCATTTTACGGTATAAAGTTAGATAAGTTTAAAAAAATAAAATTCTAAATCAAAGTGTTTATTTCAAGAATAGGTCGTTTAGCAGCGTGTCCAGGGCCGCGGGCTCGGACCAGAGGAGCGACCATCAGCGTCTCTCAGGGCCTGAACAGGAATTTACTGCATCGACGAGACGAGGGAGGTTGTCGAGCTGCAGCACGCAGCGTGTTGCGTTCACGGCACGCATCGGTGCATTCACAAAACGTTTCTGTGCAACGGATCGCATCAGAGAAAGAAACAACAAAGCGAGGGGGTGATGACACACTTTATTTTCAAAGGAAAAAACATACAGTATATGTGTATATATGATTAAATTAAGTCGATGTTACAAAGCATTAAAATGTGCTTTTAAATTGTGCCTTCATTACACATTTTTGGTTTTATCAATCGGACTTCATAGTGCACCGTTATACAATCTTACAAAAAACGGAATAAATAATATAAATAAATAAATAGCCATACATCGGCGCTTATATTCAATATTGTCTTAAATCAAATATGCATAGAAACAAATCTATCCTCAGTATAGGCATGTTCAACAGTAAGTTATTTTCTTAGAACAGCAATAAATCCATCGGAAATTCACAAAGTATCCTCTTACAACAAAGCTAACACTGCAAAAGCCTAAACAAATAATGGAGTGGGATATTTTCTTTAGTTAAATCACTAGAAAAGAACTAACACACTCCACTCCCTGAATATACAAAGTTGTTACAAATTAGTGCAGATCAGCCAGAGGCCTAGAAAACTTATTGCCTTAACAAGCAGTTTAGAGGAAGAATAATCGACTTATTTCGAAAAACCAACATGTTCTATTCCGGAGAGAGAGAGAGAGAGTGAGTATATTTATGGAAAGACATGCAGAGGGAGGTTGCTAAAATTCCACTAGTAAGAGTATTTGTACATAAGGAAAACCCCCTTTTTACAGTAGGAAACCTGTAAGTTTGTGAAATTCTTACCATGAAAAAGAAAATTGCTGCCATGAGCTACTGAGCTAGTTTGTAGGACTTTAGGATAAACTGCTTATCCTGAACTGCCAAACAGTGTGTTTAATCTGCAATATTAAAGAAGAGAAGGACATTTTACCAGCTTCCGCAAACACAATAAAATATTCAAACCAGTATAAATATTAAATCAGTTATCTTTTGGTCCGAAAATCATTATTTGGAGAATATTTGCTAATTTATCTGAAAACAATCAGGAAATTTAATATATTTAAAAGTAATAAAATATCAAAATACTAAAACAAAAAAATCAAATAGACAAAGTAGTGCTCATAAAAGCAGGGTAGAATGTAGATGCTCTTCAGTAAAAGGGACAACAATAAAATCAATATCAAACTGTTAAGTAATATTACATTTTTGCTCAGGTTGAAAAAATGTGTTTGACTCTATTGTATTTTTTTAACCAATTGCAAAAGTCAATACATATACAAATACAACTTAAATATTTTAAAATTATCATAAAAGTTGAAATATATGTTGCTGTTCAAGGGTGGCTAGAAATTATTCTAGAAAAGTATTTGGTTTAAAATATGTGTTCACAATAAAAGGACGCTATTTCAAGTGTTGACACCAGAAACTGCTATTAATTAGTAAATTAAATAAATAGTAAAATAAACTTAAATAGTAAAAAAGAAAATACACATTAAGTTCTATTGCTGACATCAATTCCAATGTAAGGCTATTAAAAGGATTAAACCTGCAGAACTTGACTTTACTTTTCAGAAATCTTTTCAGAACTCTAATTCAATTAGATTCAAGCTGTGTGAGATCTATCAAAAATGATTGTCATTTAAAGCATTGCAATGCCACAGTGCAGGCTCAAGTGATTCGAGTGTGAAAGCAATGGAAGCATTGGATAGAGTTTTGATTTAAAATGTAAAAAATAATTCATATTAGCAAAGCATGCATTTACCCAGCCCACCATGAAAAAAATGTAACATTCAATTCTGAACAATCATAAAGACATAAAAACATTTTCCCTGCTACGTCCTCTTTAAATGTACTTGCAGGAGCTTGGTGTTACGCTGTTGTGTCCTGCTTGAGCCTTTGGCTGCGGGCCTTGTAAACTTCAATCAGCAGATCTTTGACATACTGGATTTCACGTTCTACAGACTCTGCTTTGTCCCGCAGCTCCCGGTTCCTCCCTTCCAGGCAATGCAACTGTTCCTCCAAAGAATCTAACTCTGCTCTTTTGCGCTGGCGATATCTGCATTATGCAAAATAAAGATTAATTGAAGATATTTACCTGTGAAGTTATTTTAAAGGTAATATTTCATCAAGTAGAAACTAAAACTTACCTGTGAGCCGCAGTTTTATTCTGATCTCTCTTTTTCTGTTTGCGCTCCCCGCCTTCAACTGGGAGGTGGTCTACTTCGTATTTCACAGCACAGTGGTCTTCTTTCAGCCTGCATGCTTGCCTGTGTCCTGAAGACTCTAGGTTCAGACTCTCCCTAGCCATTAAGAGACACTCTGGGCCCTGATTCTCAAGGAAATTACAGTGTAAATCGTGCTGCCCTATCTGTAAACTCTCTGTTTTGAGCTGCTCATTGATGCTGCCTAAGAAGCCATGATAGGCCTCTGACTGTGGTGTCGCTGGAAGATAACAACCTTCGTTGCTCGCACTTTTCCAAGAAACGGTGGCTTTTGTCACTTCCACGCTAGTTTTGATGCTGTTCAGCACCTCGCTGTTACCAGTGCCTCCGCTGACCTCCCTCATGCTATACATCAACAAATCCTCTTTTTTATGTGGGACATCAAGGGATCCACCAAAGCCGAATCCTCCACCAACAGCCTTTGCCCCACCTATCACATCTTGAGTGAAACAGCAATTTTTCTCTTCTTTGGGTAGAACGGCACATCTTCTTACCTCCACTGCACTACCCAGACAGTAGCTCTTTCCTACCAGCTGCTCATCCTCAACACAGCCATAATTACCTGTAAGGGTCACTGCTGAGTTACCTGAGATACTTCCTTTGGAACTCAACAAATTGGGATCATAGCCTTCACTGACCCTCACACCATCAACTCTTTTCCTATTACACCCAGTGGGGCGACTGTAGCTGTATGGGGTGTGTCTTGGTATTTTGGATCGCCCAATGGGCCCGCCACAGATACTCAGCAGGTCCAGTTCTCCGGTTGCCAGGGTAACAAGAAGTGGGCTGGATTCTGATTGGCTGGATGTTGAGTATGATGCATATGGCAGCTGACTGAAGGGCTGAGGACCCGCCGGCAGTGGACCCCTGTCATATTTTCCCAGCCTCTGACCTTTATCTGGCAGTGGTTCAGACAGGAAGTAGTCCTCTAGTTGGGCAAGTTCCTCTTGCAGCAGAGAGGTCATGACCTCCAAGTCAGAGGGCACCTGGATATCATTCTGAAGGGGTGAAGGGGGAAGGGATGCATTGGTGGAGGAGGGAGGGGAAGGAGGGTTTGGGAGGTACGAGGAGAAATCCACTTCTTCCGTCATCCAGTCAGTGAGACCATCACCTATTAAGGGGGGTCAAAAAATTGCAGTCGTTGAAAGCTGTCTGGTGAAGAAAAATAATACAGCTAAAATCTAAAGTTCATCAAATATAACAATATCAGCCAGACAACAGTGCATACAGCAGTTTCATAAAAGCATAATACAATTGAAAATGGTAAATGCAAAGCAAGAGGTTTTAAAAATAAAGTTACAGCACATCAGTGTATGTAGCTAGTTTATTACTTACTGTTCAAGAAGGACGAATGTGCTGCAGTGCCGAGCCCACCTGAAATGGGGAAAAATATAAAAAAGCGTACTCGCTGCTACTCACCAATTAAGTGCTGACTCTCCTCTGACACCTCCCCCCTGCACCCCTGTGATTGGCTGTGGTTAGCCTGTGGGTGAGAGAGAGCGAGGAGGTCTGCTGGGCAGACATGAAGAGTCTTCCAAACAGGAGCTGATGTTGCCATCATTTTGTCTGT
This sequence comes from Microctenopoma stevenorrisi, assembly GCA_032270685.1. NCBI lineage: Eukaryota > Metazoa > Chordata > Actinopteri > Anabantiformes > Anabantidae > Microctenopoma > Microctenopoma stevenorrisi. The sequence goes on from JAUMTR010000006.1 coordinate 7,313,944, forward strand.
TGGTGTTTTGATTCAGTCCAAGTCCAAGCATATGCTGAGAGCGAGCAGGGTCTGACAGATGGGCCACGAGGAGCAGGGCTGGGTGAGCATAATGAAACCTAGAGCGAAGACAGAAACAGAGATCAGAAATGTGTGCAGGTAAAAAAGGTCTAACGTACTTATCCGACTGATGGAATCCGGAATATCTCACTTGCTGCTATCAGTAAGTTTCCCAGAACGACTCAGTCTGTTCTGACTACAATAAAGGAACCGCCAGCAAGTTCTCATCTTGGCTGCACGTTTCAGATCTCTGAAACGTGCACAATGCGGCAAATATAAATTATGAAAAAATAAACCTAACAAAAGCGTTTTTTGTTTTAATTTCAACCATTGGAGCTGGCAGTCACTGATACAGAACTGAGAGCTGTGTCCACTGGGGACTGAAATGCCCCAAAGCAAAATGCACTTCTCAAAACACATGGGACCTTGTGACGCTATCCTGGGCCCAACAGTTGACAAGAAGTAGTCGACACCCAGGTCGTTAAATGGGGTAAATGCAGGTTAATCACCTAGTACCAATGACACATTCATTTTAAATAAATCAACTTTGTTTGACCATTTAAGCAAGTTAGATCCCATTAGTTCGATTTCTAACTGATGACCTGACAGGAGATGACAGTGAAAGTGATAAATATGGGATATTTTCCAGTTTACAGCACATAAGCAGGATGATATACCATCACCATACCATCACTCATCATTCTCTTACATACATACATGATATTTATCCTGACAAACCAAAAAGTTCGTCTGAATGGTGGAAAGCAATAAAAAGGTCATTAAAAAAACGTGAACATTTCAGACAAACTGTGTATTTGAAGTAATAAAAACAGAGGAAATAATATATAGCACAAAAATCAATCACAAAAATGGACCACAGCTCAACTGTAACCTCTTACGAGACAAGCAGGTGCAACAAAGAGGTGTTAACAACAACAACACAGCAACAAACTTGCACAGCTGTACAGCGAGTAGAGAGTTTCACTTACTCCATTCTTGCAGAAAAATTGTAGAGCACTTGGGGGTGCGTTGCTGGAGCAAAGCACGACTTCTTTTCGGTTCCAACAAGTTCACGAATTTAAAGAGCCATATTTTAGCTCGGAATATCCGGGAGGGCACAAAAGGACGAGTTGTTGCTTTGCTGTGCTCGACTTGTAAACTGAGGAACGGCTTAATTGTGAGAAAGCATCAGCTCATTCACACCTAGCAACCAACTGCGTCACCAGGACAGACCACGCTCTACACCGCGCCGCTCGGATCCCTCCGCCCCCACCGTCTCACCGAGGGACGTCCCACCACCAACCGCTGCTGCGCACTGGCGCAAAGGTAGTGAGCACTTTTATGATGCTTGTTTTCAAAACTATTATTAACATTTTAGATTTGCGTGGCCACGAGTTGCAATCGCATTTTGTCCTTATAGAAACACAAACTTGCCTTGTCGTTCAGATTTAATGCGGCAAATGTCACAAAATTAGCTTGTTTAGTAATGATATGTACACGTTACCACACGCTACGACATGGGGCATGACAAGACCAATATATTGTCAAAGATTTACCAAAACTGTGAGTTTTTTTAAAAGCTGAACAGCAATAACAAGTGATTCCAACTTGTTTAAAATATTATATCTCAGACGTAATGCTATAAGTAATCAAATTACCCAAATGCGTTACACCCTCACAATGTTTTTCCTACTTCCCCCTGTTGCCATAGAGACGGGGCAGCGCCTGCGTCTATGCCATGAGTTTAAGAGCTCGACAGCGAGTACACTTCTGCCTAAAATTAATGTGTGCAACCTGCTGAGAGGCTAGATTTAGGTGAACACGCATGTGTGCAGCTCAGACCCTGTACTTTACTATGAGGCATAGTATTGTTTTGGAGGGGGGACTACTTGATTCACGACGCACCGTGTTGTTCAGTACGAGACTCTTGCATCGGCGTTGCATCAGTGGTCCAGGCTCAAAACGATTGGCTGCGCGTGCTCAGTTTGCCGATCTGTCATTGGTTGGACTCGGCACCAAGTGAAATATGATTGGTCGACGGTCGGCAAGGCAGAGCATGGCTGTGCTGTTATGTTGTTTTTTCTGTAGTGCAGTCTGTGCACATGTTTCAGGTAAACAAACCGGGTGTGGAGATCACTGCTGCAGTTTGTGAAGCAGCGAAAAGCTTTAATATCTCGTATTACGAGCTCTTTCACACAGAGAACCGCAAGAATTAGTAGCCTGTGTTGTTTCATGGCTTTTCCATGATCTATGCTGGTTCTGTTAGAGTCTACTGTTAGCATGTCAAGTCGTGACTAGCTTTTTTACTTAATCAATAGTTGTCAGGGCATTGATTGATGAAATGACAGTGGGTCAGTAAACAATAAAAGATAAATTATTTGTTTCAATGTGTTAAATATTACCCCTCTCTACATATTTAAAAAATCTTATGTTTGTGTTAATTTAATAAGACACAGCTGATGGAACCAAATTAATTTACTGGTATTGTCTGTCAATAACAATTAGGGTGAGAAATAAATATTTTTAAATCTTTTTTTCAGCAAATCCTGACTCGGTGTGAATGTGCTGTTCTCCTGTTGCTATAGTAATAACGGACACTGCCCCCTATTTTAAACTTGTTTTCTGGTTGCTGTTGCCATGGGATTTGCATCTCTCTCTCTCCTTACCTACTGTTTTCTTTCCACCTCACTTCTGTTTCCGCACCCCTCCCTGTCCAGCCATTTCTCCATCACATCTGCTGAGTTGCATCTCTGTGACATTATCACTTTGTCAAACCCAATAAGCTTATTTCCAGTTCTGCTGAATTAGCATACTGACGGGACACTAACATCTAGCATCTAATAGAAACGTCTGCTGAACAGTACATCCAGATTGAATAAAAGGAAGGAAACATTGAACTGAAATTTATGGTATATAATATTATGAGAATGATTACAAAAGATCTGGTCCCACACAAATGAAATGTTCTGTGTAGGACTCTACACTATCTGTTAATCTGAGTCCTTTAAAGGGACAGTCCTGATACAGACAGGCTATTCAGCAAAATGCCCACTGTGTGGTATCATATCAGTGGAGCTTTGAGAGGTTTGTAGAAAGGCAAACTGATGCAATCCAGATAAATGCGATCGTAATGGAGAGCAGATTGAGATAGTAGCTGCTGAAGTTAGAGGGTCTCCCAGGAAATCGCTGACTGCTCTCTCTGTCTGTTAATTGGTCCACTGAGGGCTTCCTGTTTGCACTTCATGAGAGAAATCCAAGGTGCTGTTCATGACAGAACTATTGCATTTCCCTGTTGTCTCCACCATTAAGTACAATTTACATTATCATCACTTAGGAGAAGATGTAAAGTGAGGTAATTACACAGCAAAATACCAGTAATTTTCCCGCTTGCTTAGATCTTTCACTGGACTTAGTGTCCATAGTGTAAAAATCTACGTTTTCAATCAACACACACTGAGTAACTGCTTATTGGATGTTTGTCAAATGACAAAAAAGTTTGCATCAACTAGAAGTTCAGATGTATTTGAGGTGTTTATTATCAGTTTTCTATAGTGAGACAAAATGGTCCATCAACTGAGACCCACAGTAATTGTCTGAATATTGTGTATGAGCAGAGAAGTCAGAAAAGTCAATGCTGCATGCCAAGTACATGTATGGCACGTTAGTAAGGGTTACACCATCATTTCATCATCATCTCTCTCAGAATTTATTGTCCTCAACTTTTGCCCCTATTTGAACACATGAAGAAAACATGGAATTCACTTATGACTTGTGAATGGAAGCCTCTCAGAGGGGATTTGTGGATGTTTTTTATGTGTGGTAAGCCTACAAATTCCTTATTTGTTTCTAAGTTTGGCCTGAAAACTGTTAATCAAGTGACAAACATAATATGATTTTTCATTCATCAGTCTTCACACCAGCCTTACTTAATTTGCATTCAGTTGTGACAGATCTGAACCAGCCTGTGACATGGTTATGTTTATTTACTGTTCCTCAAGGACTTCATGGTAAATTAGAGGTGTTTGATGTAAAGGACTAAAGCCTCTGTTGTGTCTTCCTTTGGGATGTGACAGCTTTTAGGAGATCGCTCCTACCAGCTCCAACACCTATAGGCATCTTGCATCTTGTCATGGCACACAAAACTCACCTGTGTCATAAAAAATATAATCTATGCTGTAAAGGAGTTCACAGCTATATCAGCTTTATATAGACTTGCACGTTTTGTGGATGGAAGTTTAAGTTTTACACAAATCTCTCTTGTAGGTTTCAAGATTCATTTTAACAGATTTTCTGTTCGTGTCTCACTTAAGGTTTTCGGATGTTTAGCTCTTTAAGCAAACAAGTGAAACTGGTCCGTTATGGTTCCCCTGTGTCGATAACAGCACTCAAGCTGTGTCAAGTTGCTCTGCACGGCAATTTAAACCCCAGAGACCGAGTGTCTACCACCTCTGTGCTTCACACAGCCAATATTTATTCATTCAGGCCATATGCTTCATGTGTATAACACAACTTGCACAGTGCAGTCAACGGAACTGAACTGCTGCTTAATTTATTTTTATTCTAACGCTGAACTATAAAATCTAAAACAGCTTGCTTTACTGTACAAAATTATCTTCAGCTACTGGTGATGCTTTTAATAAAAGTGACTTAACTCTAAATTATCACTGAATTTAGAAGATCATTTTAGTGAGGGAAAAGAGCAGGATCAACAATATTCCCCAAACCAGAAATGCTCAAACAAAGTCACCAATGCTTTGTACAATTAAATATAACTTATAATGTAAGAATATAAGGATTAAGCATTTTACACTACAGTAACATTTGAAAATGCTTTATTTTCATGTCTTACACTCAATGAAACACAAATAATAAAATCTCTCTCTGCCATGAAGTTGGCGTATCAACACTCTATGATTACTGTATAGTGGCCTCATTAGGTCAACGCTGGTGCGTTTTCCCCTCTGGATATTTTTCAGATGGCATTGTTGTGCTTGCCATGAAACCCCCCAAAAATGTATCCTTTACTGTAATGATTTGCATAACATGTTCCCTGTTTTGACTTCATTTCACATTCTCTTCAAAGAGACTGAAGATGATTTGTTCAAAGTGGTAAACATTAAATATGGAACTTTCATTGCCGTATCAGATGCTTTTAGTAAAAGACGCTTTCATCTGTTGTGTGTGTGAGTGTGTGTGTGTGTGTGGGCATGTTCGGAGGTTGGGCAGAAGATTTTTCTCTTTAATCTTCTAAATTACTCTGAACTCACATGCGGATATGAAACCCTATAAAATACAAATGTCTATAGTAGAAATGTGAAAGATGTAGGAGTAGAAGTTTTTGACAGGTGACGCTATAAACTAACCCTCTGAGCCGAGAGATATCTCTATTTCATCAGACTTTTTGAGGCTGATTTCAGACAAGGTAAAAATCTCCCATTAATAATGACAAAATCATATGAGACCTTTACTAATTCACTGCCTGACTAGTTTATTTGTGATCTAATGGCCTGGGGAAAAGTCCAGACTACGACTGTGAAAGTGAGGAGAGATCACCCTTAGCTCATTAATATTTCACCAACAATATAACTAGGTGTCACTCATGCTTATCACCACATAAACGAGCTCACACTGCCCTCTTAAAGATAAGTTTATTATTCAGAAGGGCATACCAGAGCCTCAAAGATACTGAAAGGCAGGATAAGTGAAAACCTCTTCCAAGGTCAGAGGAACGCAAATGTTGTGAACATTGTCAGTGAGCAAGGAAATATAGTCCGCTCAAGTGTCAGTGTTATAAGCAAAGTATAAACATCTACTTGCGGTGGATGGAAGAAAGATGAATTACATTAATTGCAGTTTAAATAACATGGTTTCTTAAAAATTACCCTTTTGCCAGCTGAATCTAATTGGTGCCTGTCAGGAGCAAGGTGTATTTCCATGATTACTTACATGTGTGTTAAATATTCCAGTGATCTCTGCAATAAATTAATCACACAGCCTCGTCACATATTATTATCTATCTGCATGCGCACCTCTCCTTCACTGATTTGAACCAAAGCGTGAAAAAATATGCCCTGGGAACAAATATACAGTATCTTTTATGACTGAATTCATATAAGAACTTGAAGCTTTTTCTCCATGAGATGTTTTTTACATGATGCAGAATTTCTCAATGTTGAATCATGCATGTTAAGTTACATGTATTGCGCTTCATGTTTTTTTTTTACTTTTATGTGGCCTCCCTAGTGCAGCTTCAGTCATATAATTAATTACACTGAGCCAAAAATACATATGAGGTATGATTTCAATACCAACAGAAAAACTACTGTAAATAATCTGAGGTAACGAGCCTATTAACTAAGTAGACCACCTGAATGTTCTCATGCAAATAGACATTTTGTACCTATTAGGTGCTCTTAGTAGTAGTAATGGTAGTGGTAGCAGCTCATTAGGCTATATCAGATTATTTGGAGAAAGCTGGTAATTAATTATGTTTTTTTGAGAAACACTAATTAATGAAGCTGCAAAATAGTTTATCAGACAAAAAAATCAATATGCATAATTTATTTGTATTTGTACAAATAAACATGTACATGGTCGTTGTACAATACCATTATAGGGCTATAATTTAGTTATATTTAGTCCATTATTTGCATTCTTTTACATATTTATGAAAAATACAGAAACTTATGTATGTTAAGTTGTGTTAGAACAATATACAGCATATATGGATATCAACATTTGTATTGTAATAATCTGACAGAACATTACATAAAGTATTTGGCGGCTCCAAGTCATGTTTGGTTGAATAAGTAACATATAAGTCTTTAAAAAGTTTTTTTGAATATTTCCTACTGAAATGTCCTTATTCTGAAATAGTAAGAGATAATTTTTCATCTGATAAAAGTTATTAAACCAAAACAGAAAAAGTACAAATGTATCAAAAAGGGAAAAACGTCATCAGTTAGAGTGATAACACTGCATGCACAGATCGGCTTCAGAGGTGTAAATTGTTTGAGCTTGTGTGATGTAATTTTTTAATAATATATTTTGGTAGCAGAATTTGATGCAGTTCTGTCCATTCTCTTCCTTTATACATCCACTGGCAGGTTGTTCAAATTGTTTCCGTGTCATACTGGCTGAAAGTTAAATAGAACATAGCCTTTCTGTCATTGCTACGCCCTCCGTTTCCCAACATCATCAGACTTTTTATGAGAGCACCAGTTTATTCATCTCCTCAGATGCCCATATTTTATAAACCACCAGGATGTGTGTCGACGATTTTAACTCCAACTCCAACAAGGAGCTGCTCAGGTTGGCTTGCAGGTGTCTGGGTGATCAGTCCCTCTCGTCCTCCAAGTGGTCCCTCAGCTCATGAACTGTGTGTAGCCCTCGGCACCTGTTACTATGACATCCATCCAGATCCTCATGGCCTCTGGGGATGGAGCCACCATGTAGTAGAGTCGGTCGTGGGTTTTCACGCAGAAAGTCAGAGATGGGTTGGGGCTCTGGAGGGTCACAGAGAGAATGGGAGACATTTTAGACTAAAGACTGCAAGCGGCACCTGTTGCGTCTTTTTCTTCAGGGATATTAGATTAGACAAAATATTCAATTGTATATATAGTCTATAACAGTCAAAATGCAGCTGATATGTCTCCACAAAATTAATTATTTATATATTTATATATAATTTATATATTTATGTGCCACAGACACAGAATTTGGTACCAGGGTGTCTTAATCACAGCAAAAATAAATGCCTGTAGAAGTTTTATTGTAAAATTTGTATTTGTGCATGTGAAAAAAACATAATTAATTAAATTAAAGTGTATTACAGCTATTTGTTAACAGAGAAGCAGGTTAAAGATAATCTCCTGTAAAAAATGTCTTTGAGTAAAATACTGCACATTATTTCCAATATGAATAAATAACATTTTAAATGTAACTCCTTCAAATTTGATTCAGATCAAAATAATAAACATTAATGCAAAATATTAAAATTCTGCTAAACGTCTGAATTGTAAGTGATAAAAAAAGGAGTGTTTACCTTGGTGGCACTGCGCAGATGATCATAATAAACCTCTTCAATCGCCTGAAAGTAAATGAGCCCTTTCAGCTTGGTCTCATGCTTGTCTGAGAGGAGAAACAGAAAGAAATATATAAAGTTTCATTACATTACGTCTTCTACTGATGCAAGACCTCTGCCAGCCCTAACACCAGACACTACAACCAGAGAGTGATGTGGGGTTACCCTTTATGTTTGTTTTCAGGCAAGTAACAATGGACGCTTCCTTTTTTTGTTAAACAAATATACAATATTTTATATCTTATTTGTTTTGAATCCAAGATCACACTTTCTGAAACATACAACAGATACATGGTCATAAGTAATATTCTGAGAATAGAGTAGTCTGTCGCATATTTCAATGACATTTTTTACTTTTACCTTAAAAAGGGAGGACATAAAATAATCATAAACATCAAAATAGACACATTTCTCTATGTCCCAAAAATGTTTGTTAAGTTTGATATAATAAAATAGATCTAAACTAGTCATTCTTGGATCAGGTTCTATAACTAAAAAAAAATAAAAATAACTTTTGACAGCAATCAAAGTTTTGTAGCAAGTTCACTTTAATCATATTGCTATCAAATGATCAATGCTTATTATCATTTTATAAATGATCAAGTTGTCATTTTCTCTTCTTGTGTGAGAAATGTGTGATTCACAGTTTTAAAATATTAATAAGCCACACGTTTTCTCCTTTGAGACACAATCTCTTCTGTCTTTTCTTTTAGCGATGAATATCATAGGATTTTCATATAAAGCGACTGAACGGTTTAAGCCTAAAACTGCCAGAGGGTCAGAGCAATTCAATGGCTGATACATTTTAATGTATGAGGACTGTTTGTTGTAGCCTAATTGGATTATGTTAAGAACTTTAATGTTTTTAAATGTATTATCTCCCTTAATCTTGCTCGTTAAACAAAAATAAGTAGCCATAGCGTAAATAAAACACAAGAGCAATAACTTGAATCTAGATGGAGGAGCCAGACACAGAAACGGTTTTTAGAGAGAAAGGTGTTAACATTTTTTCACAGCAACACAAAACCTATGAATAGATATGAGCACCGCTGTATCAGATAAAAGTTAATTAAAAGTGCAAGTCTATTTCGAGCTATGCCTCAAGTCTTTACCATCCCATTAATCTGACTTGTTTTCCTCAGTTTCACTTTGTGGATTGTCTCTGTTTTTTTAGTCCTTTTCCTGCTGGCGAGGTTGAGATGCTTCTTAAATCTTAAAAAGAAATGCCTCTTTTGAATATAGGATTTGATCTTTCAGTGCAGAATTTCCCTTCCAGCAGATTTAACCTTGTGTCCAGTTTTTAGGTTTGCCGTTCACAGAATGCGTTTTAAAGTGACTCTGTACGGAGGAGTTTGGATGGAAACCTGTGGATGATGTTCATTGGCCACAGAAACTGGACGCAGGTTTAGCACGGTCAGGGATAAATTACAGGCATTTAATACTTTTCTCTTGTCTACGATTTTTTTCACATTAAATATGTTTCAAGAGTTTGTGAATTCTTGTCTTGTCCAAATAAACAGTGGCCATTTTTTGTCTCTTCCATGTACGCTCAAACGCCTGGCTAAGAAGCAAACATCCAGCCACAATTAAGGCAATGTTTTGAAATACGTCTGACATTTTCTCTTGCTTTCCCTTTTCCGTAAGTCAAATCTGCTTAGTAATGAGATAAATGTTTTTGAAATGTGAGTTTCGTTTTATTAGTCACGAACAAGCCAGGAGCTAGCCTCCTCCCCAAGAAAAACACATCCAGAGAAAGTATTGCATCTTATTTCATCACCATCATCACCAACATCTTCGTCAGGAGTGAGGGGGTGAAAAGGCTAGGCAAGTGAGTGGAGGGAGAGGAGCAAAGAGAAAAGGGGCGACAGTAATGAAAAGATACTTGGATTCCATTTTGAACTTGATTGTAATATAATGGTTCATAACATGTCTGCGGATTATAAAGAAAACTTACTGATCTGCTTTAAATTTAGGGAACAGTATGCCAGATATGAAGAACAACCTGATTTCACTTTTAACAAAGATGAACAATGAGGAAAATTTCACTTAGTGAAGCTTTAATTAGCGTTTGGATCCAGATGAGAAAACACTGCTTGGGACAGACTTAGAGTTTCCTACTGAAGAACGCGGTAGGAGAGCGGAGTGGACGTTCCTCACAAGAACTTCAGCGCTGCTGGAGAGAATAAATCAAATCTTGTCCTGGTTTACACCTGAGAACTTTTCAACGTGAAATTTTATGTATCACGCACAAATGGATTCTTACTTCACAAAATGTTGTTTTTAGTAATTGAAGCCAAGGTTTGTAGTGGACATGTAATAATAAGTCCTGTTGGTACAGAGGGTGGGCAGTAGTAGCTATTTAAAGTGGGTGTAACCACAGACAAAATGAAGTACGTTTTTTAGTCAAGTCGCTCTTAAATAGAATTCAGAAATTTTAAGATTTTTAGATAAACTTAGTCTCAATTTCTAGATCCTACACATAATATGTGGTGTCTGCAGCTCTAAATAAAGCAAAGCCAACAGAGCACGGCACTAATTCTCTAATTTAACCAACACATAGTAGGGAAAGTCTCACTTTTCCATGTAAATATGATATCAGAACTAAAACCCCAGATAACCATGTCCTTTGACACTTAGCTGAACGCAATGCATGTTTGGACAATTTGAATGAGGGAGAATATGTTAAACCAGCAGAGGGAGTGACCTACAGAAAGTTTAGATTGAATACATTAGAGGGTGGAAATAAATGATGTACCATTTCTTATGAACCATTTTTCCAACTCTCACCTCACACTAGAAACAATTAATCACATGTACCATCATATCAGATCATCAGATGAAATGTATCCTCACCTATGTAATAACAGAAGTTTCTCTTAAGGCGGTCAAAAACGAACCAGCGTTTCTTCCACGATTTGATTTTGCCACCCATCTTCACCAGGTGGCCCTTGCACATCTTCTCTGTGAGGATGACGAAGGGGCAGGTGTCTATGCTGTGGCCGGACGACTCCACGTGGGCACGTAGGTCAAACTCCTCTTTACGGTTGGGCAGATAGCGTGTCATTGGACGGGCCTGTGAAGAAAATGCTTTGTTTTGCTTTCATTTGATGAAATCCAAACATTCACAAGCAAAATCCAAGTATAGAACTATTTTAGGCTTCTGAATGGTGTCAACTAAACTAGCATTGACTCTACATTGATCAGTTCACTCTACACTCGAGCCGCTGTTCATGTGAAAATATTGATTATAGCAGCTTGACACAGATGTGTCACTGCGCTGAGCTAAGTGTATTGCATTAAGGCATATTTGTAGTAGGTAGACGCAATCAACCAAGATTAAAGCTTAAATTATATGCATATTATACTTTTTGTACAACCCTCCCTCCATACCCATTTTCTCTCTGTTCCTGCTCTTATTCCCCCGCTCTCCACTTTCTCTCTTCCCTGACAATCTTTGATCTTCCTTTATACCCTGCCTCTCTTCAGTGTCTCGCCTCTCATGCTCTCCCCCAACTCTCCAACCCCCCCACCACCTCCCCTCCTCTTTCTTCTTCTCGCCGCCGTCTCCTCCCGCTGCTCCACTGACCTGGGAGAAGTGTTTCTCTCTCATCTTCACCTCCTCCTCCACCAGCCTCTGCCTGTGGGCCGTCTCATCCTGAAGCCTCCTTTCGGCCTCTTCTCGCCTCCTCCGCTCCTCCTCTAACATCTGCCGCCGAGTCTGCACCTCCCTCTCCTGGGAGAGTCGGGCGAGGAGAAAGACGAACAGATGGAGAGGAGAGAATAAAAAATAACAGGGGGTACGGAGAGACGGGGAGAATATGTTAATGATAGGCAAATGTTGCAATACAAAGTGGCTGACTGTCAGAGGAGACACATGAGAATTCAAGTCCCAGCCGAGGGTTTTGTAAAATATATCCCTTAAGTCTGTACATAGAAATGTAAGCTTTGCTTTTCCTTTCAGATATTTACACAGGGATCTATTTTGTCTCAATATGAAGAAATAACACAAAGGTAATTACACAACTTGCAACTTCATTTCACCACACCTTAGCCCCAATGATCACTGTCAGAGTAATTTTAAAAGAAAAACAAAACTTCTGCTGCAATGATCCAAAGTTATGTTTCATGAACTTTCTGCATGAAAAAAGTACAATTTTTAACTTTTTCATTCTAAAGGAAATAAAAAGTGAAATTGTGAAACAAATACTATTTTGTTAAGCATCAGTTTCACATTGTTGTTTGTTGTATAAAATAATATATTTTACAGCAACCAAATGTGTAACCATAAAAACCATCTATACATATTTGGTTGTCATTGGCTGGTTTAAAAATTTCCCAAGACAAAGTAGTTTTTAAAATTTGTTTCATCCCCTAATTAATACTGTATATTATACTTGTATTCTTGTTTGTTACACCTGATGCCAGGTTTATCAGATGAAACTGAAAAAATGTTTGGTCAATAAAATCCTGGAAAAGTGAAAAACAGTGATCGTACGTGACCCAGGATTCAGATTGTTTGTTTTATTTGACCTACAGTTCAATGCCCCAAGATATTGTGTTTACTCTCACATATAATACAGAAAAGTCAATCAATCTGCTGTGGCCCGGCTAACTGATTAGGCAGCTAATCGTTGCAGCTGAACTTGAAGGAAGTGAAGTTTTGGACGCAAAGAGAAACTTGAAAAAACTCTGCTGCAGTAAAATGTGGGACTCACTCGGTTCTCAATCAGCCTGGCTTTCTCCTGTTGTGCTTCCTTCAACATCTTCTCCATCTCTTCTATCCTCTGGGCCTCTAACCCACAGGCACTACAACACGCAGAGGAAAGGAGCATCTGATGACACGGCTATGACTAAACTTGAGATGAAAACAGTAAACAGACATGCCTGGAGACCAGGCACTGAAGGCAGCAGGAGGTGAAGACAAAGGTTTCTCCGTGATCACCAGTAGCCAAAACTGAGACTTTGAACTTTCACAAAAACACGAATGAAAACTTGAAGATGTTGGCATGGCAACAGCCAGTGTACTAGCAGTCACAGGAGGAGACATGTAACAAAACATGTTGTCACGGGAACAAAGCGCAGTGACCCTTCTCCTGGGAGACGGGGCAGACTTGAGTGTTCCCATGGAAACAGAGCCAATTGCTCATTATCCAGTCTCTCACCTTTCTGGGGTACATGCAGAGTTGCCAGTGGAGACGCTGGTCTCAATGCTGTCTGAGCTCTCCAGGCTGAGTGTGTCATATGCCTGGTTTCCACTTGGTGGCGACTGATGGTGTAGGATGGAATGATGGACTGTGGGAGACACATCTGTACAGGCAGAGAGGGTGCAGAAACAGCTGTCACGGACTCACAGCCCCCTCTACTGAAAGTGCCTCCTCACTGCTACTAGTGGATACTGGCACTACTTTTTCCATACACATTAAAACATAAGAGGTTACTGTATATTGCAAATTCTAAAAGTAATGTGAGCATGCAAGGTTGAAACTCTGTACTAGATACTGTAGAGAGTCAAGTACAGTACCTTTGCTCTGCAGAGCTAAGTACCTCCTGGACTCCATGTCTAATGGGTTTGACAAGTCTCTCAGTGCTAACTGTAACCCCTGAAAAAAAGGGAAAAAAATGCAGCAAAATGCTTAAAATGTTAATTAAATATATTAAAGTTTAGTGAAACTAATATGCTCACCTTGGTGGGTGCATTTCTCTCATGAGTAACACTACTGGAGTGTGGAAGTGCTGGAGCACTGCTGATATGAGGAGTCAATCCTGCTAGTCCAACCTCATCCTCTGATTTGGACTTCAATAGCTGAGGGAAGTGTCATTGCTTTTTTATTTATGTGAAGGCAACAAGGAAGACAAATCAATTTCCTTTTTAATTCCACATTAGCACAAAGGTGATCTTGGATTTCATTCTTGTGCCTCAAACATCAGGCTCAGCACTAAAGTGACCATTGTATGAACTCTTTCTTCTTTCTTTTATAAAAGAGAGAAGCCATATGTCTCAGTACATCACGTCAGGGTTTCTGTCCTTTATATATTTCTTAGCAACAGAAATTTCCACTAGAGGGCATCATAGTCATACAAACATGGATAGTAGTATTGCTCATGAGAGTGACCTGAATTCAAGGGTTCAAGACAAATCATCTGGCCTGTTTTTGGTGCCCTTTGGAACGACACTAGATTCACACACTTACATGCAGCTACTTAGAGAGCATAAAGCAGTAAGCAAGAATTTACCTGCCCGTGTCTGCGTGTGGAAAAAGACTTTGCAGGCAATGGTGGAGGACATGAGTCAGGCTCTCCAGCAGCCATGATGTCTTGGTACCAGCGTTCGAGGTTAATAGGGGGCATTGCATTCCTGCTCAGCTCAGGTTGGCTCTGAGATGATGAAAAGGATCAAGCCAAAGAAAAACGCAAGCAGTAAAGCAACACTATCACTGACAGACGCATCAGGCAGGTGGGAGAGATAAACATGGAACAGTCTTTGAGGCAATTTCAAGCTCAGAAAGGCTGAATGGCTGTGATGTTGTTTGTCAGTTACTGATAAATGCTTCTTAGAAATTGTACACTATGAACTAGGAAAGACAAACTTGTGCAGAGAGACAGGATGAAGGAACACTTGCAGTTGAGCGGCATGAGAAGGATTCAGCGGAGGCAAGACGAAATGATGAAATGGAAGAGGGATCAACTTTCTGCAGCCCAAAGATCTGACTTAACTGATCGACTGTGATGTATTCCTTCATGTAAATAACCACACCACACAGACACGCAGAGAAACAAGACACACACATACATTTACAGAACAGGGAGAGAGCAGAAAATGGGATTTTAAGTTTTGAGATTCTTCAGCGTTATTAGGTAGGTTCACTATTTAGCGCACAGAGAAACAAATGAGAGCAGGCGGGACGTCTACCTCACATGGCAGAACTGGAGCTACAGCAAGGGAGAGGCATTGGAGAGCAGCAGGGGTAGAAGAATGAGGTTGCATAGAGGCATTTCCATACATCCTATAGACATCAGACAGCCTGAGGTACTCCTGCATCAACAGCCAGAACACAGGGATAAGAAGCTGAGCACAACTGTAGCTGATATTTAAAAAAGGTCATGCAGAGTCACAACGTCAAGACGAGGACATCATTTGTTCTTTCACTCTAAAATAAATGAGGATGACAGTGTTTTTACAGTTGAATCTACCCAATGGCCTTTTCCAACTATTATTGGAAGATGTACTGTCCTAACCCCCAACAAGCATCCTTTGTTGAAAATGGCAGAAATGTGCCCTACCAATCATACAAACATGCTTGTGTTGGGATTTACCTCTTGTAGCCTAACAGGATAGAGTTCAGTGGATTGGGTGTGAGAGGAGGAGAAGGAAGCAGAGGAGGGACAGGGACTATGAGGATGACCAGCCGCATAAACAAGGTCAGGTTCACTGATGTGAAGCAATTCCTGTTTAAAAAGTTAATCTGTGTTTTAAAAAAAAACACTTTCGCTGTCATTTTCGTCCAGCTTCGAAATCACACATCTCACAGTTCCTGCTTACCTCTTTCATGTTGCTGTTGGGCTTTGGGAAGTGTCTCCCTCCTGTTAATGTCTTGTACCTTTTCTCCAGGGCAGACAACCTGTCTTGCTCCTATGCAGCAGAACCAGAATGGACATAATGTACACATCACTATTAGATAGTGTCGGTCACAATCAAATACATTGCAGTTCAGAGATGTTTTATTATGTGATGCCAACCTTGTGTAACATCTGCAGAGCCACTGTCCTGTCTTTTGTCATCTTCTCACAGTCCTGAGCTGCCTGTAGCCCCAGCTGCTTCACCTGAGCTCCCAGAGCAGCCATCTTCTCCTGAGAATCGACATTTCCATGTCACACTGCTATAAAATGTCATGTTGGTGATCATATTGTACGACCTGCTATACAGCTATATTCGCACCTTCCTCTTGGCCACGCTGCAATGATACTCAGCTCGTTTTTGGAGAATTGGCTGGCTTTGCGTCTCCTTCTTCTCATCCAAACTGCTCTCCTCTTCCAGCTGGCAGAACTCCAGCTCCTCAAACTGCTTGGTCCCAGACTCCACAGCATCTGCTTTCTGTCCAAATACATATGCAGCTTTACCTCTCTAAAGGATAAAACAATGGTCTATATTTTATATATCTATATTATTTTAAATGATGTTTCTTTTATTACTGTCAGTAAAACCCAAGAACAAGTCAAAGTCAAACAGTTTTTGTCCTGTAACGCTGGACATTTACATTCCAACCTCCTTTGTTGTCCCTTAATGAGCTACAAAGTTGAACTAGGCAGCATGTTCCAGGATGTCAAATGATTTCATTAGCTAGAACTACATAGGTGCTGAAGTGTGTTCTAAGTCTGTTCACAATCCACAGTAAACCCAAGGAACTGGTGTTCAGCTTGCTCGTAAAATGACTTGATGAGTATGGGAAAATGGACTGGTGTTTGGTGTCAGTATGTTTTAATATCAGCATAACATTTCTGCCTCAAAGTTATGTATATTATTGATTGATTTGACTCATTCACGGCCGATTTATTAAAAAGGCATGCAAACTTTTAGAGCAAAGCTGTTAATAACATTATTCATTACTAATTGCAAATTACATTATCAAGCATCCACAATAAGGCAACAGCAGTGATTAGGCAGCAGTCTAAAATATCTGTTAGAGTAGCAAAAGCATTGCCTACTAAATATCAGCTGTACAAACGGCGTCAGCATACTAAATTTTATATGCACAATCTGCTTGCTGAAGCTCGTGGTGCTTCAGAACATAGTCTGTGGCTGCTTCTGTGCGGTTCATACAGTACTGTGGTATTTGATATATTATAACTCACTGTTGCCAGCCAGTGGGCTGCGTGAGAACACTGACCCTGCTGAGCTGCTCCTGTAACTGTTCCCTTAGAGACAAGGGGCATTTATCAAACTGCCTCTTCAGCTCATTGTACTCATTCCTCTGCATTTCCAGGACCTTCCGCTCAGCCGACACATTAGCCCTGCCCTGAAAACAACATAGAAAACACACACACACACACACACAGATGGGTCCACATTCACACGAATAGCACCCCAGGGAGAAACAAAAAAAATTACAGACAACTCTAATCCATGCCGCCAAGCTTTTACGTTTTAAGCCAGTGCAAATATTAGACAAAGGTTAAGATTAGCAGGAATGTTAAGGGTTAAATGCTTCACATAGCTGATAACATCAGAACTGGACAAAAAATAAAAAGGTATTTGCTGTAAATATATTAGTGTTGGAGAACCCCAGCTAATCCACACACTGTCTGCCACTACAGACATCAGACAGTTTGTGCTTTGTGTACTGAGGACAGATACATACTAAAAAAGCAGTGCAAGTCAGCCAAGACATCACGTAACTGTTTATAGATGCTGGTTATCATTTCCAAGATCAGAAAGAAGTGCGTTTTTAATACATTCAAATGCAGATGTCTAAGAACATGTCCAAAGTTTACATGCAAAGTTTACAGTCTCACAATGTTTTGTTCCTGGGTGGCTACCTTGTCTTTTGCTTTCTGGGTGGCCTTGTCCAGCTGACTGAGTTTGAGCTGCAGCTGAGAGATGATCTCATTTTCAGCCTCCACCTGCTCCTGCTCTGCCTGCCTTTCTGCCTGCAGCAGGGCTTGCTCCATCTCCACCTAGGGATAAATATGGAGTCAGAGTCTGCACACCGCAAACGATTTCACCTGAATTCTGCTTGAACGTCTATCCCCTCCCGTTATAGGACAAGTATGCCTCTTCTCCTCTCAGTGTCTGACTTGATGTAGTAATTGAAACCTAAGCAACTGCTATGTTTCATCATCGGTGTGTCCGCAGTGTGTGTTGACCTCCTGTTTGGTCTCTTGTAGCTGCTGCTCCAGTTCACCAACTCTATTCTTCAAGTCATCAACCCTGAACATGGTCCTGTTCCTCTCCTCCTCCAGATAGACCTCGTCCTGACCAGCGAACACTTCACACTGAGGGCAGGTTTAGAACATACTTTGCTGATAATCTTAGGAAAAATACGAATTATGTAATCCACACTTGCAACCCTGCATGCATGTATTATTACCTCTTGATGTGTGCTCTCAGTGCTGCTAGACTCCTCTCTCTGAGTTTCGTCATCATTTTCCCTCACCCTCTGGACTCTGCCTACACCCTGGAAGGGCATCCCTCCTTCTGCGTCCGAGCTGGTTCGTCTAGTACTGCTTAGCAGCCCACTCCTCATCACCTCAGCCAGCACAGCACTATCCTCATGATTATACTCTGCACACAGATTCAGGATGGTCTCCAGCCTCTGTCGCTCCTAATGAAGATACGTGAGACATGAGCCTGCTGTCCTACTTCAGATGTCCTTGTGTGACAATGTCCCATTTAGGCAGCTGTCCCTCTGGAACTGACACAGGACTGTAACCTGAGCAGGAGGGCTGAAGTTCTTGTCTCTCAGAAGGAGACACACCGAAAATCTGTCACATTAGGAGTAGTTTATGAAAACCACTGTAGACCAGTGGAGCGACTGAAAGTGAATTACACTAAATCAGTTTTTATAATAAGAGAGAAACTTTACATTTCACTGTCTTACTTGAGTTATAAGTTTTGAGTTATAGCAGTTTGCTGTCACACTATACAATAGGATTCCTGCTTTAATGGACCAAAATGACATTGTGAAATATGTAATCACCATTTCAGTTGAACAGCAATAAGAAATCTGGCAAGACTAAGAACAATGAGAACAAGTACTTCAAACTGAAATGTTGTTTCCACAAATGCAAAACCACTTTTCTCTGGTGTGGACGTTACTGAGGCTGTTTTATGAGCTTTGACTTCTTAAAAACACAAATATAACTACAACTTGTGTTGTTCACTGAAAAGTTAAGTTAAGTGTATATATAGTTATAATAGACAAGCTATTTGATTTCACAGATTGTAAAATTTAAATTCCTGAATCTGAAGACAGCCAATAAATTCAGGGAAAACCGCAAAGCTGGATCTCTGGACAAAATTCTAACAGAATCTGCCTGATGCCGTATCACGTTAACTACTGAACTTCAGAGCTTTGTGTTACGTTCAGCTAAAGTGGCTGACTGCTGACTGAAGCCCTTCACTTCACAGATAATTTATGGTAACAATGTGAAAAAGTATATTTTTCAACATTTTCAAAATTGAGGCCTGTTGAAAAAGAAAACATGATAAAGAAAACACATGTTAAAATTAACTTTTAAAACTACATATTAGGCCTCCGCAAAACTATAAGAAATAGTCTGTCACTATCTGGTTGAAGTCTTATGTCTTAAACGTGTATTTGCACATGGTTTACAGCGTCTACACATGGGCTTCCTGGATGACTCAACTCAACTCTTCCACACATCTACATGCTGTATCCACAGCAGTCAAATCCCTAACACCCATCTCAGCAAGTTGTGAGTAACTGTCTCTTATTTGTTACCAGAAACCTTTTGGTTCCTGAAATAGTCTGCGCACATGGAGGCCTGGTAATGACCCCCTCCTGCTTCTGTGGTCCATTCAGCTGTCAGACGCAAGCTGGGGTGGGGGCTGAAGAATGGTGGGGGAATTGGTGGGTGTGGATTGAGGATGGATAACAAATATGTTTATGATCTTGTGTTGGTGTTGGTAAAAAAAAGAGCCTTCAGTCTAGTGTTTGCAGCTTTAAAAGAAAACGCTTTTAGCAAATATAGTGTTGCGCAACAACGAGCCACACCCTCCACTCTGGACCTTAAGACTTGTAGAAGAATGTTCACCCCGTGCCACTCGAGCCACAGGCACTGACCGTGCCAGTAATAGGGTGATGGGCTAGTGGCTGTGTGCCAGGAGATTTGGACAAGATATCTGAATGCAGACATAGTGTCTGCCATGCCATCAGTCCCAGCACCTTTTTATTCTATTTATTCTATACTGTACTCATATCCTCATAATGACAGCAGTTTTCTTCTATCGCCAGTTGTGTTGTTTTGTTTTAAATGTCAAAATAATATGATAATGTATACTGTGAACATAAGGGTCATAACTAACTAACACATTAATTAAACAGAAATTGAAAGATCAGCTCTCTGAAACTTAATATATGTGCATACACTACATTTTACTCTTAAATGTGATGCAACAGCTTGGACTATGTTTAGTTTATCATAAAGCGAACAAACAAAAAACGTGTCATTTCTAGGGTTTGTGTATAAAAATCCAGACTTGGAATGAACCTATCATGCTCAAATTATTCTGCAAACTAATCTAAAAAGTCAAAAGTGAATGCAGATCACTTACCAGCTTTTCCATTTCCTGCTCACGCAACCTCTCCTCTCTCTGCCAGCGGTGATATTCCAACAATTCATCCTCGTTGTCACTGATCTCAGAGATGCTGTTTTTGCGTTCCCGTGTGTATGGTTTCTTAAGGCCCTGTTCCTTGCTTGAAGATCCTGCATTCGTTTTTCTTTGGCTAAGAGGGCTGGCAAGAGGAGACAAATCCAGACCTGACATGATGGCATTTCCCGGGCCAGGCCTCACCCGGCTTCCAGGTTCTTTGTCTAATCCAGGGAGTTGTGATGGACTCTGGTCATACAGAGCCCTCATGGCTTCTGCTTTTGCTGTGAGTTTGCGCTGGCAATGGGGGCTCCCGGGGGTAGATTTAGTAGTGAAGCCTTGTGAGGCGGGAGAGGAAGTCAAGCCGTGTAATCCTGGAGTCCCTCTCCGGGACATGTGAGGGCTGAGAGGAGGGCGTTCCCTTAGACTAGTGGATGCAGATGGCTCTGGAGTCCGGAGCCTTTGAGGGACATCTACATGACCCTGCTCTCGTGTGGGGCTGGGGGATCTCTTTTGTTGGGGGTTGGACAGAGCTGGTGTGGAGAATTTGACAGAGGACACTTTATGAGTTAGGCTAAAGTTTTCTATGCCCTGCCCTGTCCCCTCTGCCCCTATGTTCCTAAGAGGCTTGGGGTTCCCCTGGACCCTCTGACCACCGCCAGTATCGCTTAAGGTGACAGATAATGAGGTCAGTGGACTGTGGGCAGAACTATGGTTGGTGTGAGTGGACCGAGCAGGTACTGGAGGGGTTTTGTTGCTGCTGCTGTTTTCATAAATCGGATCCTCTCTGGTGACATTGAATATATTTGGCGGCGAGGGCTGAGGAACGGGCGTCTTACCAGCTGCTGCTGATGAGGCCTTTAACACTAAAGAGTCCTGGAGTCTCTCTTTTATGTTGTCTCCGTTGCTGGAAAGAGACTGCTGGTTCCCATTCAGGACACTATGGGAGTCTGAAAAGGGGAGACGGAAACACTTGTGCGTGACTATTCCTGTTGAATAAATAAGGAGGTCAACTACACTAAAACAACAGTTGTGAAAACACACGTGAACAAACAATCGTCCAATCGTCCAGGACCGACGTTCTCCTGTATGAACCAAGCACAACGTTTGGGATGTTGTAATCCTAAAGGGATCTGGGGCTGCTAAATATAAAAGCTGCCGCCGTGTACCTCATTTGAGCAGATGAAATCAGGGTCTGGTCAGGAAATAGTGGGCTGAACACACTGGGCAGGGTGTGGTGTACGGTACTGTTCTGAGAGCCAAACCAGTAAGGTCAGAGAAGAATGGATTTTAAATATCACCAGCAGCACAAGAAGCACTACCAGAATAGGTCTCTAACGTTACTGTAACTGTTGTTGTCTGCCGTGGCCTCAGAGCTTGAATGAAAAGCACTAAATGAACCAGATCACAATGTGGGGCACAGATAATTAGCTCTGCTATTTCTGCATCCTGTGTGTTGTGTGTAATAATAACTAATCCTCCGGTCAAACTGCAAAAGAAATTAAAAAAAGGATTATCTAACTATCATTCAGATCCACTCTAATGTTTGCTGCAAGTATAATTTAAACTTATCACATCTAGTTTCATTACAATAGGCCACACTACCCAAAGAGTGACTTAAACTAAACCACATCAAACTGCATCATTCCTATCTAGCGGGTTGGAAGTCACACTGCCCAGAATAGCTGCTGAAAAAACTGTTCAACCTTGGAGTTGTCATTGACCAGTTTATTTCTAGATCATCATTGTGTAAATATTAAGGTAGGCTCTTTACCTTGAGGAAGACTTGTTGTGGCACTTGGTCCATGGCCTCCTCCTGGCAGCATGCTCTTCATCCTCAGGGCCTCCGCCGGGTGGTTGAAGCGGAAGAAGGCAGACTGACCAAAACACAGCATGCACCCTGCCAGAAGAGACGACCATGTGGGTATTAACACCACTATAAAGTGGGATTTATTTTTATCATGTTTTAACACGGAACATTTCAGCTCAGTGTTTTTTAAGTGAAAGTGACACAGAGGTAACAAAGAACCTATTTCATTTAGTGTGGTTGTTTATTTGTCTTCGGTTAATTACAACTTCTAAAAACCTTTGCTTCTCATTTGGGTATTTATGACGCCGATTTACTCCAACTCCTAGACAGTTTATTTATGCCCAAGTGACAGAAATAAACAGAGCAGCTGAACTCACGTGTAATTAACCAGTAAGTGAAAAGTGTTTCTCCTTTCTTTGCATTTCCAGTGGCTTTCAAAGATGCATGATATATTTCCTGAAAGTCACTGTTTTGTTTCCAGCTATGGTTATTCCACAGGGAGTTTAGTCCTTATTTCCTCCTTCAAAGTAAAGTCAACATAATTCCTCATCATACAAAAGGAGCCATTTCCTCTATTCCACTATTCCAAAATCATTTCATCCAGCAGTTTTTGATTGTCCTCAAAATAAAGCGAAGTTTTCTGAAGAATCTCCTGCTAAGCAGCTTCTGCGTCCACACACGCCGGCCGGTCACCCAGCTTCAAATGACATTCTGGTGTAGCTAATGGCTTGGATCCCATTTAGAAGGGAGCGGGGGGGGGGACTGCTATGACTTTTTTATGGCGAGTATGCATATTACTAGTAGGACATGGTACTGTTACGTCGTTACAAAGCGTGACAGAGTTTTTTTCCACTTTGTCCCCATTTTAGACATTTAATACTCAGCAGGTGTTTTTATCAACATACAGACATTTTTAGAAAATGTGCTGTGCATCACTGCTCAGATTAGTTTTTTTGGCCTCTGCCAAGACACAACACATTTATTTACTTGCATTATAATGATTTGATCAAAGATAAACAATGACAGTAGTTTTTAGGCCTGTGGCTGTGTTTGTACCTTGCGTCAGGCGAAAGGGTTTTGTGGTGGGAAGGCCATCTACAGAGCACTGGTTTCCACATGGGTACAAGGTTATGCTGCCTGCTTGATTTTGAATGTAACAATGCTGAGCTGCAATGCCAGGGCCCTGCAGGGGTATGTCTGTCTCCCCACTGCCAAGCGTGGTTCTCCCTGCAATGAGACAAAACACATATTCAGCGTCAGTTACTGGAGATACGCAAGGACCTGTGAATACTTTAGATATTCTGAGGGTTGAAGTTCAAAGCCACAGATGATGGGCGCTCATCACAGAGGTCAAGGCCGCAGACAGTCAGCATGCAGCTAAATACTAAACAACAGGTGTTTGTCTTTATGTGCTTAGCCACATGAACTACTTATTCTTATTTCATAACAAAGATGATATAATAATAATAATAATAATAATAATAATAACTAGACTTAGCAATTTCAGAAGAAATCGCGTGGGGGAGCATGATTGCCGCAAGACGCCTGTCGGCGTCTTTGC